>CM047881.1:6305378-6360133 GCA_026212405.1 Petrea volubilis
GCTCAACGAGCCAAGAAAAAAATGGCTGCTCGAGGCTTTGTTCGAGTTCAAATCATGGGCTCGGGCTTGAATTCTCATTAATTAATCTTGGGAATAAAATATGCATTGTGCACTTTACCTAGATAAGATCTCACAGCTTCAGCATAGGACCTGTTCCTGATATGGCCCACTTCGGGATCAGGATATCTGTAACAATCACAAAGAAGATTTGAAGAGATAATGGTGATAATTCCAAAAACCACCATGCATAGAGGGCCTGCAATCCAGCCCAACTGAGCCACACTCCATGCCAGTGACAGCACCCCTGATCCTATCACTCCAGTTATTATATGGGCAATTGCTGTCCAAACAGTCCCTTCACATTCAAAGCACAAAAATTCATTCAGTATCAACTCAAAAACCAAACATTGTACAAGAATTTTAGGAAATAAATTAAAAGAAAATTATTTATGGTAAAACTAGAGATAAAAAGTTGTTTAAACAAGGAAAATTCCATTTTTTTTTCCTCCTCAAAAGTTAGTGAGGAAAATGAGAAAAATCAAGAAAAAAGCATACTTGGATAACTCAATGAATAATTTCTCTGAAATAACAAAAAAAAAAAAGGAAGATAAAATGTACTACCATTTTCGTTAAAAACCCAACAATTATAGGATTTTGGATTTCTTTAAGTTTACCTAATCATCTTCCTTTTTCTAACAAAATCCTAGAACCAAACATAGTCTTTAGCTGTTTCTTTGCTTCTTTTTTCCTCATTAAAAAAGGCAAAAAAAAAAAAAAAAAACCCATAAAACATGAAGAAGTCCCATCATAACAACATCAAAAATTCACTAACCAAGAAATTCATTAATGGGCAAAATAAAATTCCTCCACACAAAAAGTAAACCAAGAAAATGTCACAAAAACAACGAAAGTGCAATATTAATTAGAAAATGAGCAATACTTGGAAAACTACATGGAAGATAATTAAAAAAAGCGACCTGTTCTTTTGAGGGAAGCATGAGAATCTGAGGATGAAGATGCAACATCCGTGAGCAAAGGATACGAATATGAGCGTTCATCTTTTTCTTCAAATTCAACCATTTCTGTGTAATGTAGATGGCAATTGGCACTTCAGTTCTCACAAATAAGTCTTTTTGGGAATTGTTTATTGGTCTGCCAGACTGAGTATTTTGATCTAAAAATAAAATAAAATAGTAAGTGTCGTGTGGGCCTATTTATCATTTATTGGCTAAAAGTTGACTGTAGTGGATATTGTGGATTGTGCAACGTTTTTTTTTTTCTTTGTTTGGGCAAAAATGAGTGGGGTCTTGACTTGTACGCGGAGATAAAATACAGCAACAAGTGAGGATTCTAGGAGTAAATTACGGAATAAACTTTTAAATATCATATATTTTGTTAAAATATATTAAAACTTTATGAATTATATTTTTATCGGCATTTATTAGTGCTTGATTTAGGACCTGTGTGGATAAAAAAAAAAAAAAAAAAAGAAGTGTTTGGGGGGTTATATTTTTCATAATAAAGTCTAACTAAATTATGTTGTATTTGAATGAAGTAATTTAAAAGTATAGTAAAATATATATTTTTTCTCAAAAAACACCCAGAATAGTTTTTTAAAAATTTCCCTTTTATCTTTCTTTTTTACTTCAGCTTTTTAGGGGGAAAATAATATTTTTTTTCATTAATTTTTCTTCTTCAACAGTGTCAACAGTGACAATATAGTACAAAATTGATCACTTATGATTAGTGTCACAACCTATCAAAAAAAAAAATTCATTAGAGGTATGTCATTAATTATTAATTGTGACAATTAAAATATTAATTATTATCGCCATTGATTGATATTGTCACAATATAAAAGTCGTTATGACAAAAAAAAAAAAAAAAAGAACAATTGGCACAAAATAAAAAATATTGTTACATAGTACACTTATCGGTAACACCTTTATATTCTTACTTTTATATCTCTTCACTAACATTATTTTTTGTTGTAGTGAAAATTTAAACTACTTTAGTTCAATATTTTTTATTACAATTGCTTTCTATAATTTTCTTTGTATGTTCAAACCATTTCATAATAATCTCATCATTGAAAATACCTTCTAGACAGTTGCAATTGCCCCATGAAAATTAACTTAGAGAAAGATCTTCAAAAATCAATCACCGAATTGGTTGTGTTTCACATAATCTTGACCACTTTATTTTAAATTAGATTATTCTTATAGGGCTTTGTCTTTTCTTTTTTGATATTTTTTTTCATTCTTCAATTTGTTGAATTGCTTTCGATTATACAATTCCCGAACGATATTCTATTAATAGAGAAAAAAAGAAGAATAATATTTTATATTAAAAATTAACAAAGCAAACATAGAGGGATTAGAAATACAAATTAAATTAACAGCATGAAATAATATAAATCTATATGAAAATCATGATTTCAAGAAAAATACTCACTATATTATTTAATTTATCATCGTTTCTGGAACGCAAAAAGAAAAAAAAAATAAATAAATAAGTCGGCTGATATTTCAATCTTATATAAAAGTAATTTTTTTTGTCTTTTCATTTTTTAAATTATAAGCTTTTTCCAATATATTATCTATTATTACTTTGGAAAGCGACAGCTATCATTGTTTTGGATTATAAATTATAATATAGAGTCAAATATTATAATTGTAAGTTATTTATTAATTAGTACCTAACATAAAATATTATATTTATCTTCTCTCTCGACCGTCGATATTTTCCATTAATTAGTACCTCTTAAATTAAATTATACTAATCCTCATGTAGGGACTAGGACTGCAAGTATTGAATCAAATCTCATATATTCTTACCTTTTCAACTGAAATTATATTGCGCTACTGCTAATATGGGATTAGGATTGCAAGTGAGAGAGAGATCTTGAGAGCGAACAATAGCCCATGCTTATCATGTGTACGAAGAGAGAGAGAGAGGGAGAGAGAGAGAACAATAGTTCAAGCTTATCATGTGTACGAAAACGACCAAATTTATGAATAGAAGGCAATGATTCACGTGATATTCTCGGTTGTTGATATAGATGCCAAATGGGTCGGGTCGGCCCACAAATCCAGTGGCCCAACCCAGTACAATCCAATCCAGTCCAGCCTAGGCCTAGGCCTAGCCCATGGACAGTAAAAGTTGGATTGACCCGATTTAAGGATTTTGTTTTGGATTCCTATTGGGCTTAATAGAAATAGTCCAGGCCCGACCCAAGTCTATTATATTAATTTACAATATATTTTTATATATATGGGCCGAGCTGGGCCGCTCCAAGCCTTGCCCAGGCCCGGCCCACCTACAGACGGTCCAGGGCCGGCCCAGCTCGCTACAGTATCCGAGCGTCACTTTTGATACACTTGATTTCTCAAATTTTGACTTTGACTGGCAGCTAATATGCTGAATATTTGTGAGCAGCCATTGGCATTTTTTTTTTCTTTTTGGGAAACAATAAAGTATTTTTGAATCAATTGTTACTTTAAATCATATATTATAAATCAAAATATTATATCGTTACATTTTAAAATACAAGGCAAACTATTTTATGATACTGAAATCAAAAAAATTACAATGGAGAATTTGTTAACTCTATTGTTTTGAATGATGTCGTGCAAACCGAAATTCCCTTGATATTTTAGATACTAGCGTAGAATTCATGCTATGCTTGATATTATTTTAAATGCATTATATCATCAATAACTTATGAATATATATTAAATTTGATTACTATAAATGCATAAAAGATAAGATACACTACTAGAAAAATAGTCTTTTGAGAGGTCAAAAAATGTCCCCACAGATTGCATATCAGGACGCTTCGCTCGTTGAGACGCTTTCTATTAGTGTCTCATAGGTGGCGGTCCTAATATCTTATTATCACTCCTGAAAATGTCTCCAAAAAATCATATATAAGGACATGGAGAAATGTCTCAAAAATTCTCAAATCGGGACAACATAAAGCGTCTCTTTAAAATTATATAAAGAAGTATATAGATCACAAATGTGAAAAAAAAATTGATAAGTAGAATAAATAAAAAAATTAATATGCACTAATATTATCATGAGAACATCTTAATATTTTAGATATATTTATTTTCAAATATTTTCATGTTACTTTTTGAGCATAGACCATAGATTCCAACTTAATAAAGGTAAAGAAGGAATTTCTAGAAATTTCTAATATCTCTTAATATTAAGGCCATTCAAAATAAAGAAGGAAAAAGTAACATATTTTATGTACTTAGGTTTTACCTTACTATTATTTAAATCAGTGTATTTCATTATCATTACTCACAAAACAAAAAATAAAAATTATAGAATAAATAAAGGAAAGTAAAATTAGGAGGAAACAACATTAAGGTATAAATCAAACAATTAATATTATGTCTATATTCAAATTCTTGGATTTTCTTGAAGCAAAATATTTTGAAACATGATGGAAAAACAAAATATATGAGAAATTCAATTAGCTAATACAATTATTTGATAAAAAAATATCAATATCAAAGATTAAAACATTCCATCAAATTTAATAATTTTATAAAAACTGAAAGAATAATAATCATGTTGGCTTGTAGCTATAACAATTTATAATGTACATATTTAAAGCATGTATTTTCTGTTTTACTCTACAATCTTTAGCATAGTGTCCAATTTTTCCACATTTGAAACAAGCATTTAATGCCTTGTACTTAGATTTCTTAGAAGTCTTTTTCGGTTGAGGCTGATTTTTTTATAAAGTCATGTCTTTGGAGACCACGTTTTTCTCTTTTATGTTTTTTTATATTCTTTATAACTTCTAGATTTATGTTTCTTTTTATGAGATTTGTGAGGCTTATCAATATGAGGATTCTTAAGGAGAGCCGTTCCAAATTGGTTACAAAAATCTCCTAATTATTTTTTATTTAACAAATTATGTTTTTGGACTTGTTGATTTAATTTAATTTCATTACATAAATTTAATCCTTCATTGCTACAAGCACCTATTAGTTTACCATAAGTGTAATCATCATAATTTATTTGTAAATTATCTTGTTTAAGAGTTTTTCTTACTCTTTCTGCAAACAAAGGAGGTAAACCATCTATAAACTTAGACTGCCAATGGGGTGAATTACTCTCTGGAAGTTGTAAAACTCTACTTAAGAAAACATCCTTATACCACCTAAATGAACTTACGGTGTGACATCTTTGATTTTGTAAAAGGGTTCTTATTGTATCATAATTATCTGACCATCTACCAGTAAAGTGTTCAAAAATATTAACTACAAGAGTGTCAACAACATTTTCAACTTGTTCATTATTTTCAATTTTTACAGAGGATAAGATGTTTGCTTTAAAATCTTGGGTAATTTAATTATCCCACGATCCTTTTAACTGACCAGTAAAATCAACAATTATCATTGAAGCAATAGATTTATCTGAATTATTATTATTTTTGCATACAGTACTATACATTAACATACGATGCATTAAGTTAGCAATTTGGTGATTTGTAAAACCATCTAAATTCCATTCATAGATGTGGTTACCACTATAACTTGTTGTATTTACAAATTCTTGCTCCTCATATAAAATATCTTGAGGTGTAGGTCTGGGGTAGTAATAAAATCTTTGATTGGGTTTATCCACATATTTATTAGAATAAGATTTTTTACCATATTTACCAATTTTATTGATTTCATCTTGAATAATACTTTTATAATCTGAAGAAGATTCTTCTAATTTATTAGAGAATTCTAAAGTATTTAATTTTAAATTATCAAATTTTTCTTGCAAAAGTTTTTCAAACTCAGAAACAGCAGTGGGTTTAAAATTTTTAATTTCAGGAGGAGGTTGAATTGTTGGAATTGATATATCAAAATGATAATCCTCGTCTTAATCTTGAAATTGCAGAATATTATCAACATGATATAAATCGTTGGACTAATAAAATATTAGAAATTAACAATATTCTGAAAGAATTCTTATCTAATCCTTCTTAAATTATAGATGGATGGTCCTCTGCTATGGAGGCAATTAATTCAAAGAAAAATTGCCCATATGAATGAAGATGACAGAGCAGGCTGGGAAGAAAGATTAAATCAATATTTTTGGGATTTAGGCCTAAGAACCCCAACAGAAATAAATCTTTTTAAATTAAAGAAAGTTAAATTTGAATTAATGGGAAGAAGTGCTTATCCTTCTTATCTTACTAATAGAGCTAAACATATAGATAGACATATTAGTCTATTACAAACTTGGTTTGAATTTACTAATCATAATAATCCCCTTAGACTAGAGCATACTCACCATTTAAAGGAACTAAAGAAACAGAAAAAAGAACTTGCTCAGATTATAAATAAATGTTATATTGCTTGATTTGACAGGAATAATGCATCCACGAGAAGCAGGTTCATATAGAGGCTACGGTAATTTTCGTAGAGGCAGAGGAGGCAGAAGTCTGATAACTTAGATGTGCCACAGGAAACTTTATAATGAAAGTTTCATGGCAGAAAAGCCCGAGTTAAATAAGGAGTTCCAAGAATTCCTTGAGCAAAGACTACTAAAAGACTCAGATAAAGCTGGACAGTCTAGCCAAGGAAGTAATGATTCTTCCTATGCTGCTAAAGTAAAAGATACCGAGGTTAATACCGACATGGAGCCATTACCATATGTGCCCATGATCAAAAGTGAAATAATGTTCCTTGTTGAGCCTAAGGATTTGTTAATCTCTACAGATCCGTATAAAATAAAAGAAAGATATTTGGAGACTAAGTCATACCCGGGTGGAACTGCTAAAGGCAGATTGATCTATGAAATGATTTTGGAAAAAACAGGTACTGTTTAGTTTATTCATTTTTATCCCCCCAGTACCAATGCCTATTATAATTTCACAAAGGCAGTTATCAAGCAGATAATGACTGCTGAAGAATGGGGATTAAGTACTTTCAAAGAAAAAGAATTTTTTAGTCCCAAGTTAAAAACTATGATTAAATTCAATTATTGGGACTATATTGATACCTTTATGAAATGTTTTCTTTATGATAATCATAAAAGAAAACATACTTGGTGGTTTAAAACCTGTCCTCTTTTAAGTTCTGATAATATTCCTACCTGGTTTATCCAATGGTGGATGACTTACGGTCCTTCTGTAAAAGTCCTACCAGAACCCTATAAATCCTTATTTGAACATTGGCTTAAAGTCTCTCCTCTTATTCAAAAATCCAAAAAATCAAATTATTGGGTTGAAGGTATTGCATCCCTTCATTTTTTCATGGAATTTTCCATCCCATGGATCTGGAAATGGGAACCAAAATTAGGATATACCCTTGAAAACCTTCCTTGTTTAAAACACATTTTCTTCACTTCTTTTTGGAAGAAAATGATTTTGATTGACCCTAAGATTGACACTTTGCATTCCCAAGAAACTATTGATACAATTAAGACTAAGATCCATGAATATCAAGTAAACCTTGATGCTACCTATGCTGCGGAAAACTCTGCCTTCTCAAACATTGTTAAAGAATTGAAAATGAAAGGCTCTTATTGTAAAAAGGAGGTGATTAATGCTTATCTCTCCCAAGTCCAGCAAGACATGAAACAAAATTTTGATGTTGATCTCGATACAGATGATATTTTATCTATGTCCTCATCTTCTAAGGAGGAAGTCATTAATGGTGAAAGCCAAGATCCGTTTGCTGAGGAGTCTGAAATCCAGATTGATGCAATGATATCTCTAATTGGAGAAAAGAGCCTGGGAAAGAGACCGGTGTGAAGCAAGACGTAAGCAGTGGCGTTAATAAGTCCAATAATTAAAGGAACTGTGCAAACTATAATTGGAAGTTACTATTTCCAGATGCTGAAAGAGACAGAAAGCAATATAACACTGTGCTTCTTTTGACAAAATAAAAAAGCTGTCGGCCAGAATACTATGAAAGATGCCGAAAGGACAATAATTGTTTTGCTTTTTAAAAAGAAAGGCGTGTAAAATAATTAAAGTAACTTTTAGTCGTTTGTTTGTTTCCGTTTGCATCCTCTATAAATTTAGAGGATTGTTTAGTTGTTAGGTATCCATTTTCCTCATCCTCTTATTCAGTTTTTATGTTTTGTTCCTTTTTCTTTCTATATTACTTTGTCCTCTTCGTATTTTATCTTCTGTTCGCCTCGTACAAAGCCTGTTATAAATAAATAAACAAAGTTTGAAGTTTAAAACTCGTGGTACGCTCGTGCTCCCTTTTATTTATTATTGTTTTATTTAGTTTAAAATTGTTTTAAATGCTTTATAATGCATTGCTAAGCTGTTTGTGTGTTAAATAATATCAAAGCTAAAACATGATGATGGCATGAGTATGGTTCCATAATCTTCTTGCATCCTTTTTGCATGGGTTAAATTTTTGAACGAGTCTTGTATCTAAGGTTAAAAAGGGTTTGGATTCAGTCTTGGTATTTATGTTGGAAATCCTATTGTGCCCGCTCAAGCCGAAGGATTGGCGTTTAGGGCTTTGAGGGTTTGACTGGATACCAAAGACATGTCTGAACAAATTTTTGTAAAATGTCCTTAGGATATGACGTCAGGTTCAACTTTATATGTAAAATGTTCTATGAACCCCCTGTGCAAAGAGAAGGATCCTGCCCCTCAATAATCATGTTGGCTTGTAGCTATAACAATTTATAATGTACATTTAAAAAATATATCTAATAAACTACAAAGTGAAATAATAAAATTCAAAAGGAAGCAATAATGAACAATGAATAACTCTTATATAGAAAAGAATAATAAATAAACAAATTAGATATGTCAACAATCTAATAAAAAAAAATTGAGATAAATATATGGCAATGCACAAAGAGATATTATGTAATAAAACTAATTTCATGTAGCACCGAACTATAAAAAAAGAAATGATGGACATAAAAGATGAAAAAATATATTGTAAATGATATTGTCTCCCCATTTTAATTCTTTTTCATCTTTTAAAATTATAATTTAATTTGATGATATGACATATAGTATTTAAAAAAAATTTCAAGTTTGAGTTACATCAATTTTTATTGAATGTTTTAACTAATTTTTGTGGAGAAAATTTCATAAATGACATTATGTTCACATTGACTTTTCTAATATTTCTATGTTATAACTAATTTGATGGCATCACATAATGTTTTAATTAAAATTTTTGTTATCTATATATTTTTATTTGAAGTTATTACTTATTGTATTTTTACATCCTTGTTTGTGTGTGCGTATGCGTGGGCATGCCCCCGTGCGAGAGAGAGAGAGAGAGAGAGAGAGAGAGATTTAAAAGAGGATTAAAAAAATCATTAAATATGGATATTTGGCAAATTTGGATGATTAGGAGAGAGAATCAAGAAATTACAATTAATGCCAATTAACCAAATAAATCATTCTAAATAGTTAAAAAAACAATTCAAAATTCTAAGAATTGATGATTTTTTTTATCAAAATTGCATATTTTAGTCAAAAGACCCAAAGGATGAGAATGGCTCTATCATTTACTTTCCTATGCTTTCTAATTTCTTCATTTTGTCTATTAGGTTTATTTTAGTATGATGCTTGTGCTTTTGTTGTGCCCATTTTAGTACTTTATAGACAAAGTATCTCTTAAGTTTTGTGGATTGCTTCGCCTAAAGTATCAATATAGAAAAATCCACATTTTCCGGCAGAACAAATCCGGCAAAATTTGATTTTTAAGAATTTGCTGAAAATGTGGCAGAAAATTTCAAAAAACAAAAAGGATCAGTAGACATATATCAACAACATCATGGAGCAAATACGAGCAACATCATGCAGAAATGGACAGCCGCATACGATGGTGAAAAAAGGGCAGGCATAATAATGATCACGAACATGTCCGAATGCATTAATGGCGCTTTCAAGGGTGGTCGCCACCTGCTCATGCTCGCGTTCGTCCATCTCACGTTCAACCGCACTATAAATTAGTTCCGTCACTGTTCATCTATGGGAAACCGCGTGCGAGCAAATAACCGACCATGGACTGATCACGCATATGCCTATTACAATGGTAACAAAGATGCCTCACTATCGCATGCTATTGAAAACTTTATGTACCATGACCGTACGGTATCAATTCTTGCAAGAGACACAGGCCACGGGGTTGGTCATCGTTTTGTTGTGAAGCTAACAACGGGTACCTGCTCTTGTGGGATTTGGCAACAATTTGGCATACCCTGCTCACACGCCTTAGCAGCGGCAACACAATTTTTGATGGACATCAGTCAATTGTTTGCGTTGTACTACAATATAGACTCCTACCAACAGATATACGCAGGTAGATTCGAGTCTATTTGGGATGAGATATATTGACCAAAAGTTGATTTCAAATTAGTTCACAATCCCGAGCGGTTAAAGGAGCAACGACGTGGCCGTGAGGTTACAACTTGCATTCATAATGAGATGGATCAATCACAAGTCTGGGAAAGAGCAAGGCACCATGCCCAACAACGCCAATAAGCCGGTATACAAGAATAAAAATTCAATGTTCAATATATCTATTGATTAGTACCATAGTATTTTCAAATTTATGTCAAGTATTTTCTTTTTTTTTTCAATTATTATATTGTTTTCAAATAATTAAAATTAAAAATAATTTTTTTTATTTTTTATTTAATAAATAAAAGTTATCCAATTATTAAATTTTAAACAAAAAAACAATGTGGGATTATTGGCTTGGTCATTTTCGGCCAAGCATTTAAATTAAAAAAAAAATGAAAAAGGTTGGCCGGGCTCATCCTTCCCGGCCAACCATTAAAATATTAAAAAAATGGATATAGGCTTGGCCATTTTCGGCCAAGCATTTAAATTAAAAAAAATTGAAAAAGGTTGGCCGGCGTCACCAATCCCGGCCAACCATTAAAATATTAAAAACAAAATTCAAAATGTTGGCCGGGCTCCTCAACCTTAGCCAACAATAAAATAATATATAAAATATACATATATATATTGTATAAAATAATTGGAGCGTGCACCGAGGACTGCAGAGAAACAGTAAGAACGGACTTGGTGATGCCATTCAAGGGTATTTTTAAATTTTTTTTTGAACTAGGGTATTTTAAAAATTTTCAGTCCAAAAAAGGGCAAATTAAAATTTTTTTCCCTTTCATCCCCCTACCATTAATAATTTTTTTTTTGAGAGTGTTAATAAATGCATTTACCATTGATTGTTGTTCTAGTTATGTTTTAATTTTTTTTTAATCACAAATTCATTATAAACATCATTTATTTATCACAAAATTCATCCGTTGTAAATTCTTTGTTAATGAATGGATAATCAAGAACTATAGAATAATTTTTGTTAGTAGTAACTCGTTCACTGAAAAATTATAAAAATTAGTATAATAGGTACATTCGATGAGCGTGCAAAATAAAAATGAGATAAAATTAAATACTTATTGAAATTTTAATAGCATAAAGTTAAATATTCATTAATTTGTTTATAAAGAATATATATATATATATTAATATTTTTATTAAGAGGTGTTTAACTTAAAGAAAAACACTTGTTAAATTATTTTTAAATTGTTCTATCCAAATACAAAACTACATAATTAAGGAAAAAAGAAAAAAACACAGACTCAACAACTACTTTTAGTGTTTCTTTTAGAGTCAACAGCATTTTACTACCCTGTGTTATTCAAAAAAAGCAAAAAAAATTCCATAAAAAAATTACTTTAAAGAACCTTATAATTTTCAAAACTTGCATAAAATACCCTCGTGTGTTACACGCGCGTTGACTGCGAAAATTCATGTATATTAACCCTTGAAATTACTATTTTATCCTTACATTTAATTTTATTCATATTTCATATATTTTTCTTTTTTCTTATTAAACACAAAATAAAAACCTAACCCTAAAAACCCACCCCCACCCCAACCCTAACACCCAAAAATCAGCCCCCATATTTTCCTTCCACCACCCCCCCAGCCGCCGCAAGTCGCGACTGCCACCACCACACCGCCGTCGTCCCCCTCGTTCTTTTATTTTTTCTTCATGCTGCTTCCACCGCCGCGGCACCCAGCACATCGCCACCATAGTTCCCTTCCCCCCCAGCCGCCACCACCACACCGCCGTCGTCCCCCTAATTCTTTTTTTTCTTCACGCTGCTTCCGCCGTCGCGGCACCCAGCACATCGCCACCATGCCTCCACTGCCACTACCGAAGCCCTACCATGTCGCCGCCATCCTTCTTCTTCTTCATGCCACCGCCACCACAGCCCTACATTGCGCCACCACCCTCGATTTCCCCTTCCTCTAGCGTCGCAGCAGAATTTACAGGTAGGGTTTCGGTGATAGAAGGGAATCCAACGGGTTGTAGATTTGCTTTCCTCCTTCCCTCTTGTGCCACCAGATTTGGTGGTGGTGGTATTCGAAATTTTGGTAAGTTTGGGGCGAAATTGAATGGGAAAAGGTAGTTCGTTGATTAAATTAAGTTAGGGGTTTTGCTTAGGATATCGAGAGAAGTGAAATGGTGTGAATATAGTGAATGCCGGCATCGGCCGGCGGTGATAGGCGGCGGCGGTGGCGGCTAGTGACGATAGTGGTGGAGGTTAGTGACTATGTATAAGGAGGGCAAAATAGTCTTTTCACGTTTATTTGATTAAAAATCAACCCTGAGGTGCAGTGGGCAAATTTTGAAAGATACAAGGTTTTTTAGGGTAATTTTTTTTTCTCAGGGTTTTTTTTGTTTATTAGGTATAATACAGGGGTGCCGTGTGCATTTCTCCCGTTTCTTTTACAAACTTATCCAAACGAACTCTTAATAGACACTTTTGCATCTACAGAGTAAAACATGGGTAGTACTTCTTTTACCAGTCCCGGCAATTCCCTCTTTTCACTGGCTGGTAAATTTTAAACAATTGTAACTATTGGAGCACCGCCGCCGCCGTCGCTCCCTGGTGTCGCTGCCGTGGTTGCCACCGTATTTGCTGCTGTTGTCGCCGTCGTTGTAGTTGCGCTATCCTTCCGGGACTCGCCCAAGCAGTTAGCACAACCAAAAATGAGCAGAGCCATGATTGAAATGGACATAGATATCATCCCAATCATATGAACAAGAACCCTGGACCCTCAAACTAGAGAGCCGCTTCAATTGCCCCATATGTTGTAGGCTTGTAGCAGAAAGTCTTTCCATTTTTATCCGATCGAGCTGCAAACTAGAGATTGTTAGAGGACTTGCCAATTGTGTGTGTGTTTGTGTGAATATATCTATGTGTGTGTGTGTGTGTGTGTGTGTGTGTGTATATATATATATAGAGAGAGAGAGAGAGATAGTTTGATATGTATAGATAAAATCATTAAGAAAAAGCTTAATATAAATGGCCAAAAAAAAAGGTAAACAGTGTAAAATTTATTATTATAATAAATTAAATTGAATAGAAATATTTTCTGTGTTGTCAATAATAATATCTGTCGGGTCAGAGATATTTCTATTTTGTCAAAATATGTAATTTAATGGTATGCAGAACAACTTTTAAATCGTCATTATTTATAATTATTGACGAGAAAGGTTATGACCATGATTTATAATAAGATTACAATTTAAAAAATTTTCGCCCGTACTGATCTGGTCAGAAATTTTTTTTTGCTGCAAAAAATTGACTTTTCTTATTTAATATATATAATTGTTATTGCGAGCTTATTATGTTATCTATAGTGATAATACTATTAATGAAACACCTAGAGATCTAATAACCGTTTTGTTGTTTTTGATGTTTGGGTATCTTTACCCTCCGTTTGGTTCTTGGATTTTGATAAGGAAAATAGGATGAAATTCTTTTTCTTTACTTTAAATGATAGTATTCTATACTTTCATTTTTGATCATTTTCATTTTCCTTCTACTTTTTCTCATCAAAATTCTTGTTCCAAACGTAGCCTTAGTGTCTTCTCTCTTATTTATTTTCTTTCTTCCTCTCCCCTCCAACTAATGTTGTTTTATTTTTTTTCTTTTTAGTTTCTCTTCTCGCTTTCTCTCCTCTGTTTTTTTTAGTTTGTCTTTTTCTCTTTTTCATCAATCTTTTTTAACTTTCGTTTTCTTATTTATTTTGTATCAAATATTTTTTATTATAAATTATTTTTATAATAAATTTAATAAAATACATCATAAATAATTAAAAAAATATATATCCATGAATAAATATTTAATTTTATATTCAAAATTTAAGAATGTAATTGGCATTATACATTCTTTGACCATGACCATGCATGTTTTAGGACCGTAACAACCATGGTTCAAGTCCTATTTTTTGTTTTGGGGGTTGTTTGGGCCCAAAAAAATAAAACTTTAAAATTAAATTCGGAGTGGGATAATGTTGGTCCTTTTCGCCACGCCAAAATAAATTAACAAAGGCCCAGGCCACTTTGACGTGGCCACAGAGCCCATGTTGGAGGCCCAGGCCGAAATGAAATCACGGCCCATGGCCCAGTCGGCCAAAAATATAAAAATAGAAAATAGATAATAAATTTAAATTCAAACCCCTCATTTTTAGGAGTTGTTAGATAGAAAATAAGCACATGCCTAAAATAAAGGCCATATGGTGCTAATATTTGAAATTTAAATAAAGATGGCAGCAACTGCCACTCTAGGAATAAGGCCGGCCATTCATCTTTTGGCCATGTTTGAATAAGTCATTTCCAGCTCCAAGAATAAAGGAAGGCAGTTGCAGCCTGAAGTCTATAAAAGGAGCCGGACATCAACAAAAGAAAAAACACACAACGTCAATCAATCAAACTACAACAACAATCCTCTCAATCAAGAAGTCCACACTTCTCTGATTTTCTAGCTTAAATGAACAAAGAATAGCTTTAGTTCAAGTAGGTAGAAAACCGCTACATGGTGTTTGTAGCCATACCTCATTCGGCTCGAAGTGAGGATATCAATGCACTCATTCCATAACGTCACGAAGTCATAGCCATCACTCACTCGGATTGGGCCCGGTTCGAGGTGAGATATCAATGCGGCGGAGTGGTACCCAGCATTCATATCGAGCGCATGCATGAAGGGGAGTGCAGACGAAGTCAGTCAATGCTCGTCGGAGTAAACAGCCTCTGAAAACAACCAAGGTAGATATGGTCGGAGTCATCAATATGTCCGATTTGTAGCTAGAGTTCTTAGGGACTGCTCAATGCATCTCTGTCATAGATATGGCCCGAGTCATCAATGCGTGTGTATGTAGTTGAGTCCTGTAAGGTCCACATGGCGAGTAGCTATTGTCTTCTAATGTATTTCCTTTTCGATTTAAGCTTTTTGACCCTTTTCAATCTTTGAGAGTGCTAAATTATTAAGTCCTACATTTAGTTGTAGGCAAGTAGAACCTCAGGGGTAGTGTTTGCCTACTCCAATTCAATCGCTTTTCAGATAGAAGTCTTAGGCGCATCACTGTTTCATTTCGATTCGCATTAATTCCATTTCGAACCACCTCACATTCACTCTGAACCATAAGACTTCCACTTGTGTGCTACTGCACACTGGCACGCCCGCACCCGAGCACAAAGAAGCTCATTTCGAATCGGCTGTTTTTCCATCGAACTCGGCTGGTTCGAACCTTGAGCGGCCACTTCGGCGCGGCCGGGAGAAATTTATGCAAACATATCTTTCTGGCACGCCCAGTGGGACAGCATTTCAGTTTTCGGAAAGGTTTTGTCAGCATTTAGGTTTTAGGAAGCACGTTTTATTTCGGTCAATTGCATACTTGCATTCTATATTCAAAAATCATAAAAAATTAAAAATTAAAATTCAAAAACAGCTAGTCATGGCACCACCATGTTTAAGGAGCCAAACTCGAGCTGACCTCGGTTCAGACAGTGGAAGCGAGGCAACCAGTGATCAGAACGAAGAGATGAGTGGACATAATCCACCTCCCAACGTTCAGGCTATCATTGACAGGCTCAAGCGAAATCAAAGAGCGCCTGAAGAGGCGCCGATTCAAGAAGCACCCGCCTTACTGGCCAGAGTGGCCAACTGTAGCGAAGACGCACTATATGTAATGGAAAAGTGGATCTTGGAGTCCAACCGGAGATTCCAGGAGTCGATAGAAAGACAACGTAAGGAAGAATCGGAGAGGGCCGAACAAATAGCCACCATGTTAGAATCACTCCGAGTGACAGATCCACATTACGGAACGAACTTGCGCAGCGTGGTGTCAAGGATGGACAACGTTCCACAGGTAGGAGAAACCCCATGACGAAATGAGGCCGAACAGCATCACAGGCCCGACCTCGCCGATGCACGGCCAGAACGACTGAACATTGGAGGAAATGATCGTCGTGGAAGGAACCCTAACGTTGATACTGGCAAAAGAGTGGCGTTCGAATCCAGAGGAATACTCTTGGAAGGGGAAGGATCGGGCTCCAGAGATCATTTCGAAAGACCTGAGATCCCCTATGCCATGCCACACATGGCAAGAAGGCCCCAACTTGCCACCACTGCTGCAAATCCCACCAATCGGAATGACAACACAGCCGTGTCTAGACAAAAGATACAGGAAATGTTGCGACAGGAGTTGGCAAGGCATAAACGGTCAGCCTCGCCACCCAGGTATTCTCGTCCCTACCCCCCTCATATCGACACGATTCCTTTTCCCCCAGGGTTTAGGGTCCCTATTTTTACTTTGTTTAGTGGGGATGGGTCACAAACCACAATTGAACATATTGCTAAATTTACCACACAATGTGGTGAGATCGGAATGGATGGTGACTTAAAGCTACGTTTGTTTCCGAATTCCTTAACTGGAGAAGCTTTCTTGTGGTACATTAGACTCAGACCTGGGTCTGTTTCCGAATGGCCAACAATGGAGAATCTCTTCCATAGTCATTTCTATCGACTACCCCCTGAGGTATCCATATCGGAATTAACCAATATGAGACAAATGCCCGGGGAGTCAGCCGAAGAGTACATGGGGAGATTCGTCCTGGCCAGGCACTTTGCCCAGTGGTCATGGCCGAAGAAAGTTACATAAGCTTGGCCATAGGAGGCATGCACCTCGAATTAAAAAAGAAAATGTTTGGCCAACAATTTGCATCAATTTTTGACTTAATGAGGCATGTCACTGAATATGAGAAATTGTTAAGAGAAGAGAATCGAAGAGGGCATCACGGTAAGGCCACTCATTATCAAGTAGGCCTAGCCGAAGTCCAAGATGACTTGGTCAGTGTCGAAAAAGAACAATGGGAGAACGAAGTGGGCTTAGCCCTAGTCGTTTGCCAAAAGAACACGGTTTGCCCGACTTGAATAAAACCAAGGGCATTACAGCCTCACATCAAAATGCCTCCTGGCATGCTAAATAAACCAGAGTTTCGTTCTGAAACAGAGAGGCGCTATGGTTTCGATGTGTCGAAAACCGAAGCTATTTTTGATCACTTATTGGCTGATGGCAAAATTAAAGTACCTAAAGATCATAGAATGCCAACGGCCAAAGAGCTAGAAGGCAATGCATGGACTCATAACACTAATGATTGTTTGGTTTTCAGGTGGATGATTCAGAGCTGCCTAGACAACGGCACGTTGCGCTTTCTGCCGGAATGGATGAATAAGAAAATGGGAATTGACAAAGAACCATTCCAGGCGGAGGGAGTAAACATGGTCAACGTTCAGGATGACCCAGCTGAAAAGGAAAACCAACAAACTGAGTAGGAAATAATACAGTCAGGATGGCAATTAGGCCTTTGTGCCCAATGTCATTCTGAAATGGCAACAATGCCATGGATCTATCCAATTAGCGCTTACTATCCTTGGGCCAATCCCATGGCCAACTTTCCCATGGTTCCACAGCCGCCTATGGTGCCATATCCCCCTCCAATGCTCAGGGGGCATTGTGCCAATGGCGATCCATTGCGAGAAAATGGAAATAAGCGGAATCGAAGTCCTCCCCGAAGGACTGACAGAAGTGATAAAAGGAGGGCACCCTCTAGCCCACCTCGAAGACATGAACTAACTCGAGAACCGGTTCATTCCAGGTTCATTAAACCGCCAGCAGTCCAGGAAGGACGTTGGACGGCAGTAAGGCGTCCTAAGTTGCCAAACGGAAGAAGTCCTCGTGAAATGATGAGAACACAGTATCGAAGACATTTGAGGCAACGGAAAGAAGCTGAAATACTCAAAAGGGAAACAACGAAGCCCATCAAGGGCAAGGCAGTAATGTCAGTAGAGCCAAGAAGCCAGATAGTCACCCCGATTGACATTCAATCGAAGAGAAAGGTCGCCGATCTGATAATGTTGGAGACCGATGTATCAAAGATTGATGTCTCGAATAGACCAGATTGTGTCGGGGAGGAAGACCTGCTGAGTGAATGGATCGTAAAGATGGATGAACTAAACCAGATCGACAAGGAATTGCCAATGGAAACCACGGACATACCATCATCCAGTGGCGACGCTGTCGACATGGAATGCAATATGGTATGGGCAGTCCCTTCCGATATTAATGCTAACAATAATTCTCAGGATGGCACAGAAGAAAGCAGTGAAGTATGGGATGACAGTGAGCCGGTAGCCTTCTTTGTCAGCAATCCCGAACAAACGGTCCAGAAGAGCAGGACGGTCGAAGAGATCAAGGCTTTGTTCCAGACGCCGCCGCCAAGCATGGCGAAACATGTAAAGCCTCTCTTCGTGGCTGGCCATCTCGATGGCAAGCCAACAGGCAGAATGCTGGTGGACAATGGAGCCGCAGTGAATATCATGCCTCTCCAAACCATGAAACGCATAGGAAAGGAGAAGGCTGATCTTCTCAAGACCGATGTGGTGATTAGCAATTTTGCCGGAGGTAAAGCAGACATAATGGGCATCCTGCCAATTGAAGTAAGTATTGGAAGTAAGACAGTCACTTCTGCCTTTTTCGTCATAGATGCGAAGACTTCCTACAATGCCTTGCTTGGAAGGGATTGGATCCATTCTGCCATGTGCATCCCTTCGACCTTACACCAGTTCTTGGTATTTTTGTGAGATGGCGAGAACGAACCAGAAATGGTGAAGGCAGAAGAAAGGCCGTTCACGGCCAATGTGAATGCAGTAGAGGCTGGGTACTATTCCGACAATGTCGGACCATATAGGTTTATCGGACAGGACAAATATGGCCGTCCGCTTTGTGCCACTTCGTCCGTGGCGCCGGTTAGTTTAGAGGTAGCAATGAGTAAAGAGGTTAGCAGGCCTTGCAACATCGAAGAAAGGCCGCTTTCTATTTTTCAAAATGTTGATTATGAATAATGTCGACATAGACGAAATTGTAATAATTCCGGGTAATGCCGGATCAGGAATAATAAATAAAACTTTGGCCTTATTGGTCAAAGATCTTTCCGATTACTACAATTGTAATGCGGATGTAATTTATGAGCATGATCAAGATCTCACTTCGACAGATGAGATCAAGATGAAAGAACTGAGTGCCGTTCCGGCAAAGCTCGATGACGTTAGGATTCAAGTTCAAGATCCTGTAATCGAAGTGGAGCTCGGCAATGAAAACGATCATAGGCCCACATACATTAGTGCTTTATTAAGCCATGAAAACAAAGAGGCCATGATCAACATACTCAAAGAATACAAAGACTGCTTCGCATGGAATTATGATGAAATGCCTGGTCTTAGTAGAGACTTGGTAGAACATCGAATACCCATTTTGCCTGGGTTCAAGCCACGCAAACAGCCTCTCCGACGCATGTCCGACGAAGTCTGTGTATTGATCAAAGAAGAGATTCAAAGGCTTATTAAAGCAGACTTCATCGAAGTGGCCAGATACCCTGAATGGGTGGCCAATGTCGTGCCAGTCATCAAAAAGAATGGCAAACTGAGAATTTGCATAGACTTTAGGGATTTAAATTTGGCATCTCCAAAAGATGAGTATACAATGCCAATGGCCGACATGATGATAGATGCTGTCGCAGGGAATGAGTACCTAACTCTTGTCGACGGCAATGCAGGATACAATCAGATCTTCGTAGCTGAAGAAGATATCCCGAAACTGGCATTCCAATGCCCGGGGGGCATTGGTACCTTTCAATGGAAGGTTATGCCGTTTGGCCTTAAAAATGCTGGAGCTACATACCAGCGAGCTATGAATTGCATCTTTCACGACTACTTGAATGACTTCGTCAAGGTCTATATCGACGATCTCATCATTAAATCTACCAGCTTTGCTCAGCATTTAGAGCACTTGGTCAAAGCCTTTGGCAGGATGAGAAAATTTAAGTTGAAGTTAAACCCACTAAAATGCGTGTTTGGCGTGGCCGCAGGCCATTTTCTTGGGTTCCTAGTACATAAGAAAGGAATCGAAGTGGAAGCGAACAAGGCAAAGGCCCTCTTGGCTGCCCAACCACCTCGAACTAAGAAAGAACTTCAACAGTTTCTTGGAAAAGTCAATTATTTGAGAAGGTTCATTTCGAACCTGGCGGGCAAAACCAAGATTTTCTCGCCCTTATTAAAATTAAAAGACCATGACCAATTTAAATGGTCAGAAGAACATGGGCAGGCATTTGATAAGATCAAGGAAGCTTTGACTTCCCCTCCTGTGATGATGCCGCCGCGAAAAGGAGAACCACTTAAGCTTTACATTTCAGCAGCTGACAAGACCATTGGAGCCTTTTTGGCTCAAGACGACAGAAATGGTTTTGAACGAGCTGTGTACTACTTAAGCAAGCATTTGAGCGACACAGAACAAAGATACCATCCGATCGAAAATGTGTGTCTGACCTTATATTTCGCATGTATCAAGCTATGACACTATTTGCTACCGGTAAAGGTTCTTGTAATCAGTAGCATCGATGTGGTCAAATACATGCTTTCGAGATCAGTAGTACGTGCTCGGATAGGCCGATGGGCCATCCACCTAATGGAGTATCAACTACAATTTGTTCCACAAAAAGCTGTGAAAGGCCAAGCCTTGGCCGATTTTCTCACCGACCACCCCAGTATCGAAATAGATAACGAAGTAGCTCAGCAGATCGAAACACTAACAGTATTTGTGAAACCTTGGATCCTTCAATTCGATGGATCGCGAACAGACAAAGCATCTGGGGCTGGCATTGTGGTCACTTCACCATCAGGAATCAAGACTGGCATGTCAGTCCAGTTCGATTTCCCATGCACCAATAATCAAGCCGAATATGAAGCCTTGATCCTTGGATTAGAATTACTACGTGAGTTAGGAGCATCTAGTATCAGCGTGACTGGAGACTCCCAGCTTGTCATTAAGCAGATCCAGGGTGCATTCCAGTGTCGAAATCCCATATTGGATAAATATATTTCCACGGTAAATGCTTTACTAATGGGATTCGACGAAGTGACATTTCAGTATGTGGCTAGGAAGTCTAACTTTGAGGCCAATGAGTTGGCTCAGATGGCCACGGGAGCAGAATTTCCCAAAGGCTGTAGGGCCGCCAGTTATACCATCACAAGGCAGGCCTATCCCTCTCATCTAGAAAGAAACAATGTTTGCGCCATAGAAAGCACCATGAAGCAAACTGAGGATTGGCGCGAACCCATATTAAGTTACTTGAATGATCCCTCTCGAGGAGCATCTCGACAGATCAGAATAAGAGCAACTAACTACGTGGTCTTGGGAGACGACGCTTTATATCGTCGAAGTCATGATGGCGTTCTCCTACAATGTGTTGGACAAGATGAGGCGATGAAAATAATGATGGAGGTCCACGAGGGGGTATGTGGAGCTCATCAAAGTGGCCGCAAGATGGCATGGTTGATCAAGCGATATGGCTATTTCTGGCCAAAAATGGTGCAAGACTGCCATTGGCTGGCCAGAGGCTGTGAAAAATGTCAGCTGCATGGTCCAATTCAGAGAGTGCCAGCCAAAGAGATGAATTTGATTGTCAAACCTTGGCCATTTCGATGTTGGGCCATCGACCTAATAGGGGCCATTTTCCCTTCCTCATCGAAACAGCATACCCACATTATCATCGCCACGGACTATTTCACCAAGTGGGTAGAGGCCATTGCCCTCAAGCAGACCGATCAGGGAACAGTAGTCAAATTCATCAAGGAACACCTGATACACAGATTTGGGATTCCCCAGACTATCGTAACGGATAGGGGTACTATGTTCACAGGGTCTGAGATTCAGGCTTTTGCCACCACATATGGCATCCAACTCACGCATTCCTCGTCGTATTATGCACAAGGGAATGGACAAGCCGAATCCACCAATAAAACCTTAAAGAATATCATCTCAAAGATGGTGGAAGAAAATCCTAGAGCGTGGCACCTATTGCTCTCCGAAGCGTTATGGGCTTACCGAACAAGCAAGCGCTCCAGTACGGGAACTACCCCATTTCGACTCACCTATGGCCATGATGCAGTTCTGCCCATGGAAATCAACGTGAGGTCCGCACGAATAGCCCAGCAGAATAACCTCACCGTTGAGGAATACCATTACAAAATGATAGACGAATTAGACGCCGTAGAGAACATCAGGATACAGGCGCTAGACTCCATCGAGGCTCAGAAAAAGCAAGTTGCCAGAGCCTACGACAGAAAGGTCAAAGCCAAAAGATTCCAAATAGGAGACCTAGTGTGGAAGGTGGTCTTTCCTTTGGAGAAAAAGGATGCAGCGTTGGGAAAATGGAGCCCCAATTGGGAGGGCCCCTTTTCGATCCAGTCGATAACTAGAGGGAGAGCATATTTACTAGAAAACTTGGAAGGGAACTTGCTGAGGGATCCGATTAATGGCAAATATTTGAAGAAGTATCACCCTACCTTATGGGAGACACTGCCATTAGAACGCCGAATTAGCCTAAGTCAAAATGGCCTGTAAGGCCAATCGTACTTAGGACATTTTTGCTCATCTGTTTATCTCAGTTCAGTCATGCCATTTCGTGCGACCATGAGGTTTCTTTTCAACATGTGAATGTTTTTTGAAGAAATCTTGAAGTAAGCAGATCGAATAACATGATGAAGTTAGATAGACTAAAATAATCGAATGAATAACAATTTGAGCCAAAAATGGCTTAAACTAATGAAGAGCAAAAATGTGTTCTGGCAACAGGCTGCCATTTATAAGTGGCACACAGGCCATTAAACTAGAAAGTTAAGTGGCCGGGCCGTCCTTGCCCTGAGTAGCGCCACTTGGACCAGCCGCCTCGCCGGCTGGTTGGTTGGAAGTCGAAGTGGCCTCCGCCATATGGCTACCCCCATATCCTCCCACCTCGCTGACCCTTGGGGTTCCTTCGCCCAGGAAATCGGCCCGGAATCGAGCAAAGAATAAATGTAGAGAAGTGGTCACCTCATCAAGCTCAGCGGAGGCAGTTTCAACTTGACGCTTCCGCTCCAGGTCCCTTTCCTTGGCCTGTTGGAAGGCTTTGATTCGTGTGTCAGAATCAGCCTTCAGTTGGTCAACCTCACCAAAAAGGTGGAATAATTGCTGATCCACCTCTTCGATAAGCTTGCGCAGACGTTCCATCTCTGCAACGAGAGTTTCTCGCGTGGCAGATAGCGCCAGTTGCCGTTCAGCCCTCTGGTGCAGCTGAATTCGTAGGGATTTCAGGTCATCAACCAGAGGACCTGTACTGGAGACATGAGGAGTTTGGATGAGAGCGTGGTTGCTTTCGCACTTCGTTTCAAGACTTGGGAGGTTCCTCGCAAAGTCCTCATAGAAACGTCTTTTGCTGGGCGCCATGGTGAGGCGAGCCACCTCCTGAAGGATCTGGTCAAGTAAGTCCTTTTTTGTCCTAAAAATGGCCGGCGCAGATCCGGAATCCACTCCTGTAAGGAGTATTTTGAGCTCCTGGACGCGAGAATCAGAGAGATGTGTGGCCACCTCAGGAACGGGAGCATCTCCCAAGATCGAATCCAACAGGTCCACCATATCTTTAGCACTGCTCAAAGGCGTTGAACTTGACATCGATCAGGGGGAGATTGCCTGCAGATAAAAGGGAAGTTAGATTTTGGGAGGCCAACAAAGGAGCATAACAAAGAGGGATGAAGTTACCTGGGAACTGCCAGCAGCGAGGAAGTGGTAGAAAGAGCCTGCGGGGCAGGCTGAGAGACGGCCTGCCAGAATCAAAAGTCAGAAAAGAACAACGTCGAATGTGCAGGAATGGGCCAAAAGAAATGGTACCTCAGTCACTTTGACAGGAGGAGGAGGGGGCGGCATATCCTTTATGGGAGAAAGAAGGCCTGGAATGTCAGCCGATGTATAACCCGCTTCGGTAAGATCAGCATGAATCCGATCGATAGTCGCGTCAACGTCTACCTCCTCAGAAGGTGATTCCTCAATACTCTCAGTTGGAGGATCAACAGAGGCAGAAGGGGATTCAGGAGAGGAAGCAGGCATCACTAGGCGCCTCTTCAACGCCATTTGTTTGATGTGTGGCCGCTTCGGGCCAGTTTCGGCTAGAATGGCACGTTTGCTCCGACCGGATGCCTGCAGGGAGAAGAAATCAACAAGGTGAAAAACAGAAAGATAAGATCAAAGAGTAGATACCTGATCAAGTTCGTCATCCTCAGAATCGGACACTTCAATCACTCCCTCGACCTTTGTGGAGCGGAAGTGACGAGTAGAACGACGGGTACCCACCTTGGCAGACGCAGATGCAGAGGCGGACACGGGTGTAAGACTTGGGGTTGAAATAGGAATTCCAGCAAGGATAGCAGTGGCAGCAAACACCATGGCCTCCGTTTTCTTGCAGGCACCTAAAAAGCAAATCGAGCAAGAGAATCAACAATCATACAGAAGCAAAACCAAGGCGCAGGAAATAGGATAGAAGGAAATACCTTCCCCTTCTATGGTCACTGCGTTACTTCGAAAAGGAACGGCAAGCCCAAAGAGTTCAACCCTACGAACTCCCATGGGGTCATCAGCAAATAGACCACTGAATGTAACCTCGTCATGGAAGCTCAAGGGTCTTTCGAGGGGAAGGTCGGGTATGATCACCCATGGAACGAAGTCAGGTAAAGGGGGGGCAGTCAAGCATAATGGCTTGTAAAAAGTGGACCAATGTGGAGCACGGTCCTCTAGTTTTTTCCTAGCAATATAAAAATGCTCTTTGGCCCTAGCTATCAGTTTCTCCTTCTTTTCGAAAAAGGTGATTGAAGCTTGCCTAATGCAGCCATCATGGTTAAAGGGGTTCCAGGTAACACTGTAAAAGCGTTCAAATTTCTCAATACCTTTTTTGCCTGCAGTAGATTTAACGAGAACGTCTTCGGGGAAAGGCACGTCAGTGGCCACCTTCGGGGGCACGGTCGAAAAGGTGAAGCGGGCCACAATCGTATGTACAGGCTCTGTTCAAGAGCATTTCAGATAGTTAGTCCACCAGGACTGAAAAGTCGAAGTGGCCCTGGGGTCTCGCGCAAAATAAATGAACTCAAATTCCTCCATACGACGCGAGGAGCTGTCAGTAAGACCCCTAAAGACTTCCATTCCCCGGTTCTTGTACTTGTTCAACTTGAACCGTGACGAATTGATCGTCACGACCGGGGCGGGTAGAGATTGAACCAGGCCGAATTGACGGGCCACGTAGTGTGGAGCATACGGCAGGAGACGGCTGGAGACCATATTGTCAAAACGAAAACAATAAGGTAAGTCCCTAGCGGTCAAGAAGGAAGCCCATCTCTTCTTGTCACCAGTATGGATGGGATGAGACCCCTGGCGGTAGAACGCCAGGTCACCGCTGCACAGCACATTCCAATCGGGAAGGCTGCCTTCCTGAGGGAGATAAAACCGAACGAAAGCCCGTTCAGGGTTGGCAGTGGAAACACTAGTGCGCGCCAAAAAGGTGGCGAAAAGTTCTTTGTCCAACCTCACATCAATGGCTCTGGCGCATAGGTGAGAGAAGTAAGCCTGAAGCCACATTTGCACCAGCCAGAGCCCACCGTGATGTATTTTCCTCTTCTTAGGATCCTGTCTCACTTTGACCAGCTTATGCAGCCCTTTATAAACAAAAGCTAGCACCGCTGTGCCCAAGGCCAAATTGGCACCAGCAGCCATTGCCCCGGCCATGTAGTAGAATTCCATCGTCTGTTGGCAGGATTAGCTGCAGAATACATATCTGCACAGCCACAGGGCAAGAAATCGCACGTGCTCCTCGTCTGTGACCGGAGTGGCCTTGTTAATAAAATGGGCAATGATATGCCCGTAGCTTGTCAGAGACTTGTTCTCGCGAGAAAGATGAGAAAGCTCCGCGACGTCAAGATCCTCGTATTTGACGTCAACACTGATTGGGCGACCAGACGAGCAAAAACCCGCCAGCTGCTCTAAATCGAGGAGGGTGAGAGTCATGGGGCCCGCGGCGAAATGGAATGTGTTGTTAAGACGACACCAAAACAGCAGCGCCGCCTGAAGAAAGCCCATGTCAAGAGTGTATGGAGATTTCGAAACCTGAATGGGTTCATAAATCCCGATACTTCTCCGTAGTTGGCCGTATACAGCTTCGACCCGAGCACACCAGATGACGAAGTTTCGGTGGACAGAAGAGTTGGGTGACCATGGCCAATTTCGAACGGAAGTGCCGAAAATATGGCCCTCTGGGTACGACAATCGCTCTTCGAAGCGGGCCAAATCGCGAGGATGGTCGCGAGGGATATCCCCGCTAATAATAGGGCCCAAAGAGTGGGAACCTTCATATGTGAAAATGGTGGAGCTTGGGGACGCCATCGATATTGAGAAAATTAGGGTTTTTCGAATTTGGGGTAAAAATGGAGGAGGTGAAGACGGTTAGCCGGGAAAAAGGAAAAAGTTCTCTTAAAAGTCAAGGGTAATGGCTGAAGGAGAGTTCTAAATCTCCTAGGGCACGTAAGAGTTTTAAATGGTTGGGAGATTGGGAATCTAAAAAACTAGAAACGGCTAGTATTGGGACTCTCAAAAGGCGCCATCATGATGGCGCCAGTAACAGCCGTCAGTCGAGGTGAGCAGAAAAAAAGAAAAATATTTAAATATCTATGGAAGAATGAATGAAGAAGTTTACCAGAAAAAGTTAGTATAGGAGGCATGAATAGGGGTACAAAGTTCAAGCCCCTTTAGCCAGCGTGGTGTTCTACGTAAAACACATCAGCAGTTCGAGGTAATGTCGAAACAACTGAATCCCCATATTCTTTCCTATTATTTTTCTATAATATTATATATCCCTATTTTTCCTCTTTTGTTCGTTTGTACTATTCAGTTGGACATGACATATAGGGCCACATATATAGTATCATCAGCAGGAATATCAGAGTCGTGTAGCCAAAAAATATAATTTTATAGTCACTCCCTAACTAAAAATATTATTACATTAATATTAGGAGTGACAAACTGAACCTATATAACAGTCATTATAAAAATGTAATACCAGATGGCTTTTCGTTTGCTTTTAAAAATCATAAAACATCTCTATTAATATGTAAAGAGGCCTTTTAAGATAAGCCTCTAGTTGTGGTAGCCAAATAAAAAAAAAATTGAAGCTTTTCATCCAAATTACCTCCATATACAATTCGCAACTCTTAAGATTTGAAGACTTATATAAGTTTGCCTCTAAAAGTTTGTCAATTTTTATGAAGTCTGTGAAAAATAAAAAGCCTTCTTAGCTCATTTTTTTGTGATCAATATATGCTTGTTTCTAATTAATATGCCACCAATTCTATTGCTTATCATTCATAAGAATTTTCATTCTCTCACTATTTATAATAATTTACGATCATGCGAGATGTACATATACCAATGAGTTTTACCTTTGAATTCAAAAAATAAATATTTCCTTGTAAAACAACTTTAGAGTACGAATAACAACCTCCAAGATAGTAGTACCACTAGTATTTTCTAGGGTTAATTGCAATTTTGGTCCCATAGGTATGCCTTTGTCCGATTTTGATCCCATTCGTTTCAATATTCTCAATTTTGGTCCCATCAGTTTCAATTTTCCTAATTTTGGTCCCAAATGCTTAAATTTTTTGCAATTTTGGGACATTTCTAAAATTCTGTCTAATCTTTAATGGCGAAGACACGCGTGCCTCATGTGGCCGTTAAATTCCATACGTTTTAAATTTCTACAAAGTCCCAAAAATGCAAAAAATTGAAACTTATGGGATCAAAATTGAGAAAATTGAAACAAATGGGACCAAAATTGAAAAAAAGTGAAACAAATGGGACCAAAATTGGACTGAATTTTCATCCCATGTGAGGCGCATGTGCCTTTGCCGTTAAAAATTAGACAAAATTTCAGAAAAATTCCAAAATAGCAAAAAATTGAAATATATGGGACCAAAATTGAGAACATTAAAACGAATATGATCAAAATCGGATAAAGGCATACCTATGAGACCAAAATTGTAATTAACCCTATTTTCTACACACTCTTCGGGTGCTTAACTTGCTATAACTTTATTTTCTTCTTTGAATTGTATTGAACTCTCCTCAAATTTTTATGTATTATACAAGAGTAAAGCTCTCTCAAATATTCTCCACATACACTTGTGAGTGCTTCTATTTTTGGTCTTACATTTTTGGTTCTGTCCTCTCCAACTCTCTATTCAATCGAAATTCTTTATTTCAAATTATATTTTATTTTTTATTTTAATGAATATACATTAAATATAAAGATTTTAGATTAAATATATAATTAATAAAATAATATTATACATATAATATAAATATAACTTGTATAATAAGAGATGAATTATCATTTTAAACTAAAGCATCCTGTACGCTCTCCCCCAGGTTTGGTACTCACCGCCTTTCCACTAATTTGCCTTCCACGTATTGCAATAATACACAGACAAATTCAATGGACTTCATTTTCTTCGATTCCGTATAAACACCAAAAATGTGCTTGCGGCCATTTTGCAACTTCAATAAATAATACTCCCAACTCATAGTTGGCCATCTAATTGCCCTCTCTCTCTCTCTCTCTCTCTCTCTCTCACACACACACACACACACACACACACACACACACTCTCTCTCTCTCTCATCAACTTCGATTTGGCCTTCATTTATGAAGGTGACACAAGAGTTGGACTTTTCAAAAAAGGTGGACTATCAGACTAACTTGGATGTAACCACAAATTCAGTTGTGTTTCATATATGACGTGGTGTTGGGTGGTTCAATTTCAATACAATACAAAAAATTTCGTGGTATCCCAATTCAAAATAAAAATTTTCCTATCAATCAGTTATTTATACACTACAGTCCAATCCATATATCAATCAATTTAATTCAATTATTAATTCACGAAAAGAAAAATAGTTTGACGTTCAAAAAAAAAAACAAGAACAAGTACAACTTGCCAAATTACAAATCAATCGAAACTTGGTTAAATATTAATTGTTCAATTCAAAGCTAGTCAATCATGCATAAGATAGGCTATATATTTATGTAGTGGCCACTTCAAAATTATTAGTAATTAGGGTCAAAATGAAACTTGGTTAAATATTAATTGTTCAATTCAAAGCTAGTCAATCATGCATAAGATAGGCTATATATTTATGTAGTGGCCACTTCAAATTATTAGTAATTAGGGTCAAAATTTAAGTATTAATAAACGAAAAATCATTAAAAATCATTATTAAAGAATCAAAGGACCTCATTATATATATATATATATATATATATTACAATTTTTATCTATGATTTTGCATATTCCAAAATCGATCGTTTCATAATAGTCTCTCAATGCTCTAAATTACATTTTTTCAATATTTATTTTAACTGTTCTCTAGATTTTTGATCTTCTAAAATCCCCAACACCTTTGATTATCTTTTAAAATGTTTTTTCCTCCTTGATCACTTGCTTCAAAAATTAAAAAAAAATTCAAGTTGCTTGTGATTTCAAGTCTCACTTGAAAATGTTCTTCTTCTTTTTTATTTTTTAAAATCTTTTTACCTTTTCATTGTGGCTTTGTAAATGCACATATTATTTTGGACTTGAAAGAAATATGGGTCAATTATAATTTTTTAAATTTTAATATGAGGTCATAGGATTATGAAATATGATATTAATTGATGTTTAATATAAAATATTATACATATAAAAATTAAAAATAAAATCAATAGGGGTCGCCTGACCCACATTTGAGAGGGTAAAGTCACTTATTGGTGAATGGTTCGTAATGTACGACGGTGCATGATGCTATTCAAAAATGTCGAACAGTGATCGAGAGTCTTCCCTCGAGAAATTTGGTTGGTTCTCCTACAAGAAGGGCAATGAACACAAATAGGACTAGCTGGATTTTGCTCGACATAGGTCCTCCGATTCTCAAATCAGTTTTGGTGTGGTAGGAGAAGATAATGTATTCAATGTATACATTAGAGTTATGTAAACTTACTAAACTTTGCAAAGGAGTTTTTATGGGGTGGGGATGTGTTGCGTTTTCACTTGGTAGCCTTATCTGTTATGAAAGGACAATGTCTCCACCAACTTAGCTGTACGTCTAGGACAGTTGCGACACCGCTTTTGAAGCCGTCAAATTGGGGAACCCTCAAAAGTGCAGATGACTTGACTTAATATTTATTAAAAGAGCATCTTTATAATTATGGGCGAATTACAAAAATCATCCCTAAAGTTTAGTGAAATTACAAAAAACACCCCATGTATGGAAAATTGCCATTACCTCCTGAATACAGGGGGGTTAATGTTATATCTAACAAAGTGATGAGAATATCTGATTTGCTATTCTTACTTTTCTTTTATTTTTTTTTAAAAAAAAAGTTAAAGGGCATCTTACAAAAACTACTCTTGAGGTTTAATGTAATTACATAAAATGTGTATGAAAATTGGAATCACCCCTTGAGTACTAGGGGGTCAATGTTATGTATAACGAATTTTTATTTTTGTTTCTGTATTTATTTAATTTTGTTTGAGTATTTTTGTTGGTAAAGTGATAAGTTAGTGGTAATTTTTGTTTTATTGTTGTTATTTTCCTGTAGAATTTAAAAAGACTAAAATTATTCTAGGTTTTTATGGTGTTAAGGTGGTTTTTTTGGGGTGATGTTAATTGAGTGATGATTCAAATGTCTATGAGCTATTATTTAGTGATCAAATAATTTTGTTTGGATGTATACTTCTTCCATTACAATGATGCAAGTACAAATAGAAACAACTTTCATAATGTGGCATATTAGAAGCTATGCTAACAACCTAAGTTCACAACTAACATCTTGTATGACAATCTCATAAAACTAACGGCTATAAACGACTAAATTATGACAAATAATAACAAAAACATCCTTGAGGGCATAAGAGTCGTTTCATCTTAGACAAGAGGGTACTTTTGAAAGTTCATATGGTTGACTAACAGCAACCTAACGGTAGGTGTTAATGTTGGATGGAATATAACGTTTAGGGGGAATGGTAATTTCCTATATGTGAGGGCATTTTTTGTAATTTCACCATACATTGGGGGTGGTGTCTATAATTTATCCTATAATTAATGCATATAACTTGCATTTAGTACTCAAGATATGGGGAGTTTCTTATCACTAGAAGCACTTGGGATTGACCCCTGTAGCCTATCCCCTATCAGGGTCAGAGGGGCTTGGTAGATTAATGGCAACAACTGGCTGTATTAGAAGGCCCTTGGTCTTTGTATATAGTGCACTTGAAGCCAAGTCTTCCCTTTGCGCAAGATATCCCTTGAGTATGAGGTGATAGATCTCCTGGAAGAATTCATTGGCCTTTGGAGGTCTAGGTCCTCATCATGCCCCTCGAGGGGTTCTCTTGAGGATCTCGTTTCCTCCCTGAGGGTCAGTGTAGAAAGGGTCCCATGCCTTGGTCAAACATGTCTGGCCAAGTGGAATTATACCAAATCAATGCACATATTTTTTTTTTTGATAAAATGATGGTGCGTGTGAATAACATTTTCTTTCGTTACCAATTGTATATATTTCACTTGTAGCAACTTTATTACCAACCTTTACAACAGTGGAGAATATCTTCGATTCCCTCATTGTTCTTGGTGTTCTTTTACCAAAATTCCTTAGAAGCTAATAAACATGGTATTTAGAGCAAGTTTCTAGTACTTTGATCAAGCTTTAATTCTTCTTTTGTTGGTACAACGATTCTATTTTTCCTTCCTTTTTCTTAATTTTACATAGTTTCATTTTACTATTTTTTGATGTGTTTTGTTCACAAAGCTTGCGATTCTCAATTTTTTCTTTGCAATGATAAATTATAATGATGAAGTACTCACAGGACACAATCATAATCCTTGAATGGTGTTAGTCACTGTGTCTATGAATCAGAGAAACTTCTTAACCTTGACTAAATCTATTAAAGTTGAGCTTAGTGCCAAGATGAAGCTAAGGTTTATAAATAGAGCCTTAGCCAAACTTGGTGTTAAGCAAGGTCTAATCCATGGATGCAAGGTAGCGTGGCAAGCTCTTCTGGTGTCTCACTTATTTTTTGCTAATGACAACTTCCTATTCTTTAAATCTACCCAAAATGAAGTGCAGTAGGTGGTTGATATATTCATTCGTATGAATTAGCCTTGGGTCAGTCCATTAACTATCAAAAATCATCTATTGCATTTAGCTCAAATGTCAATTTTGAACAACTTCTTATGCGTAATATTTTGCAAGTTGATGCTAAGCATGGTCATGGATAATATAGGATTGCCATCCTTCATTTGTTATCACAAGCAGGAACTTTTGGGTATGTACAGGATCTAGTTTGGCAAAAAAATCAAGGGTGGTCTTGAAAGTGCTTATCTGGTGCTGGAAAAAAAAGTTACTCATTAAAGCTATAGCGCAAGCATTAAAAACATATACAATGAGTGTCTTTTTGATTCCTCAAGCATTATGTAAATAAATTGAAATAATGCTTAACTCTTTTTGGGGGCGTAAAGATAGAAATGCTTGGAAAGGAATAACTTAGCATAGTTGGGCTCGATTGTGTGTCCCAAAACATGCAGGAGGAATTAACTTTTGGCGCCGTTATGAATTTAACCTTGCACTTTTATGCAAGTAGGGGTGGTGCATTTTAACAAATCCTCAATTTTCGATAGCCTGAATTCTTGAGGCTCGGTACTTTTTTGAAAGCTCCTTCATGGATGCCGAACTAGGTCCTGATCCTAGTCTTAGTTGGAGGAGTTTCATGCGACCAAAAGTATTCCCATTCAAGGTTGCAAGCGGTATATTGGAACGGGTCTACATACCAAGGTTTGGAAAACATCTTACCTTCTGGACTCACATAATCCTTGCATTAATTCCTCCAAAATCCAAATTTGGGAGTCTTTATATGTTTCGAATCTCATGAAAATAAATGAAGCCAGTTGGGATTTGTCAAAGCTTGAATTATATTTCTATCAATAGGATATTGCATTGATAACTTAACTCCCTCTTACCCGCCACTTAATTGACGATCACTGATTTTGGTGGGTGGAGTAAAACAAAGTCTATTAGGTGTGATCCATTTACTGTTTTCTCATTAGAATATTTGCCTAGGTCCATTCATAGCTAGATAAAATATGGAATTTCATTCGGGTCTAGTAGTCCCTCTAAAGGTGAAGAATCTCATATGGCGTGCGTCTAATGGATGTCTCCCTATTTGTATAAATTTATTGCAATGCCATGTAAATGTATCAGCAAGTTGTCCTATTTGTGTAGAGGAAGATGAAACCTTACTTCACAGGTTTGTTGAATGTTGATTTGCAGAAGCTTATTGGGAGTCCCTTAATCTAACCTTGTTGTAATATCAGGGGACTGATTTCTTACATGGCTCACAAATTGTTTTCAACAAAATAAAAGTTAGGAAATGGATCAAGTTTTTATGCAATGTTGGACCTTGTGGCAAAATAGGAACGTGGCTATTTGGAATGGCCGTTGCTTCCAGCAATCAAGTGTTACATATGGAGCTAATATGTATCTATCCTAGTGGCAATAGGCGCAACCTAACAGGAGATTTACTCCACTCCTGGTCCATAGCATGTTACTTCCTGTCAAAGACATGGTTTGGTTGTTGTCAAAAGCAACACTGATGCCACTTTATTTCCTTAGCAGAGTAGGACTTCTTGGTTGTCTCGCTCCATCCCCTGCCACCACTATCATTGCTATAACCCACCATCTTCTTTCTTAGGTTGCCATCGTCGCCTCCCTAACCCTAGATCTACTTCTTCCTTGTTGTTGCTGCTGCTGTGTGTGTGTGCGTGTGTGTGATGGGGGAAGAAGAAAGTGGAGATGGGGTTAGGGTTTGGGGCGACAACGGCGGACTAGGGTTTGGGGTGACGGCTATGTGCAGATGGGGCTAGGGTTTGTTTGACAAATGTTGGTGGCGGGCGGCTACAGTTTGAGCGGCGGCGGCGGGCTAGGGTTTGGGAGGAGAAGAAGATTACCAAAAAAAAAGTTTCTTTAAAAAAATTAATAAGTTATTTATTGTTATTATAAAGTTATTAAAAATAAATAATACTTGAATAATCATATTTTTCTTCAAAAAAATTGAATGTATTTTTAAAAATATTATTTTTATTATTTTAATAAGAATTTTCTACAGATATAATAATAATAATAATAATTTTTTGAATAAATAAAAAATATAATCAAGAAAATTAAAAGGGCTGATCTGCAATTTTGAAGTTTAAAATAAAAAGATAAGGGCTAAATTGAAATTTAAACAAATGAAAGGGATTTATTTGTCATATTAGATAATTATATTTAAATATATAAGTGTAAGAGTATATTAGTCAATTTACTTACAAAAAGTGCCAAAAATCATTAATTTTCGCACACCAGGCGCGTGTAATACAACCACCGTTATCTTCTGACGGAAAGGGGGTTTGGCATAGCGTATAAGAAAACACGAGGTATTCTGCCAATTTTCGAAACCATGGGGGGGGGGAGTATTTTGGAATTTTCCCTTAAAATTTCAACTTTTCTATTGAAAAAAATTAAAGCAATTATATTTTTCTAGTTAAAAGTTGATTTTTCCCCTAATTTTTCATTTGGCCCACTATACTATATATACATATATGTTGTATGCATTATAAGAAAACATCCCTTTACTAAGTCTATCGAAAATTTTGTGACAGAGAGATTTTTACATTTTGTCACAGTTTCAGAGTATCATCACATAATGTGATGATTAATGATAGAATTCAATGTAAATAGAACTAAATAAACAATTAATAACAATACATTTACTAACAAATTTGTTAAAAATGAAATCTAGCATAGAAAATTAAATTTGTAATTAGTTCTTCACTATACGGTGTACATTCTTGTAGTGATGGTTGACTACTTACAAAATACATGTTTGGTATTTGCATTAGAAATTAATGAGTTAATTTCCTACTCTAGTTTATTTAAATTTTATTTATAATCTACTGTAAAAATGTTTGATAAAAAAATTTCATTCATTAATAAAATAAATCAATATAAATCTGTAACAATTGGGCCCTTCCAGAAGATCAGGCCCACTATGCTAAAAGCCTCACCCAGGTAACCAAATGAACCACTAAAATATCTCCCTTATCTAAAACAAAAACCAAGTCCATTACATCTCAAATATTCACCACGATCTAGATGAAAACAGAAGCCCCACCATCTCTAATCACTCAACTTATCAGTCCCACCCCAGCCCACTTCAAAAACTACCAGACAGACGTCAGTCATACTACTAAACCCACCTAACAAAGCAAATCACTCTATATAACCCAAGCCCAACCCAACTCCAATTAAAATTCTGAACTATCATACTCCCTAATCAAACACCCTCCCTAGCCAGTCCCTCTCCTAGCCAGTTGCAAGATGATTCAATTAACGTACCCTTGAACTTGGGGTTCTTGTTGTCTCCCTTGAAGTTCTCCTATGGATCCTTTCCTAGCACAAGAAAACCCCAAAAATCTTAAATGTTACAGGGAAAAAATCAAGCAACACCCCAAAGATGAACTAAAAACAAGCGATTGCACAGTTGATGTGTCTTGATGAACAAATCCTAACGGCGAAGACTGTGGAGAAATCCGGCTGAGCATCATAAAACTCTTATGTTGGAATTGCCAGGGCTTGGGGGGCCCTAGACAATTCAAGGATTAGAGGTTACCCTCCAACAACACTACCCCATGTTGGTTTTTCTATCAAAAACTCGAAGCAAAAAATTTAAGATAGAAAGCCTAAAATAAAGATTTGATATGTATGGTATGTATGCAGAAGTAGATAGACGAAGTGGAGGCCTGGAAATGTTATGGAAGAAAGATTTGACAATCAGTTTTCAGAGTTATTCTAAATATCACATCGATCTTGAAATCCTAGATGACAACAACCTAGGAGAATGGAAATTCTCAGGGGTATACGACAAGCCTAATGCATAACATCGAGATGACACATGGCAGGTTTTATGGAGTTTGGATAGGTTATAAAATGATCAGTGGTTATGTGCTGGAGACTACAATGAAATACTAGGCAACGACGAGAAAAAAGGGCGACTTCTAAGATTCGATAACCAAGTTTGTGCCTCCAGGAATGCGATTGAGGAATGTGGTCTCTTCGACCTTGGATTTTTGGGAGATCAATTTACCTAGTGCAACAACAGGGAGGAGCTAAACACTATCAGAGAACACCTTTATTAAGCTTTAGCCTTAGAAAGTTAGATTAATAGATTTTCTTTGGCAAAAGTTAATCACCTCCCAACTATATTCTCGGATTATATTATGCTATTAATAAAACCTTGATGTAGAATTGGTTGCCCCTCGTCTTGTGCAATGCTTATTTCAGTTTAACGCGGTTTGGATCTACCATGATGAATGTGCAAAGGTGGTGGTTGAACACTGGCTCTCCAGCCTATATTTGAACTCGACTCATTCCATGATCCTGAGGAGCCTAGACAATTTCAAAATGAATTTGTTGGATAGAGCAGAGACAAATTGAAAAATTCAAAGAACAAGATCAAAGAGATTGAGAACCAAATGCTTTGTCTTTGCAAAGGTCCAATTTCAGCAGAGTCTAGAATGGAGGAACAACAACTTCACATGCAACTTGAAGAATTCGATAGACGCGATGATATATGGTGGAAGCAAAGAAGCAAGCATCCCTAGTACCAAGAGGGGGATAAGAATACCAAATTTTTTCATGATCGAGCGATGTGATGGAGAAACAATAACCATGTTGTTGGACTTCGACATAATGATGTTAATTAGCAATCTAATGTGGGAGAAGTGTAGAATATTATATCAAGTCATCTTAAATCGGTATTTATTCAAGGCTCCTGTCGGCTGAATTGATTGATGAGACATTGGGTGTTATTGAACCACAACTAGATGAGGATATGTTGCAGCAATTGTTACAGCCTTTTGCGACTAATGAGGTAACCATAGCTCTTAAAATCACATTCCCACTTTTATCACCTGGCCCATATGGTATGGCCTTGGTTGAACTCTAGCATTTAATTGGTCATGATGTCATTTCTTGTGTTCAAAAATTGGTTAAATGGCTGAGGGGATTTTTGTGATATTAATTACACCTACATAGATCTCACCCCTGAAGTAAAAAAAATTGAATCATGTTTCTCTTTTTCGTCCAATTAGCTTTTGCGATGTAGTCTATAAATTAGTTTCTAAAGCAATTGCTAATCGAATAAAACCCTTACTATCTAGAATTATTTCTCCTACTCAATCAACATTCATTCTAGGTTGTCTCGTTTTAGATAATGTTGTTGCTTTTGAAATTAACCATTTTTTGAAACTCAAGAACTCAAGCAAAGCAGGGTTTATGGTGTTGAAACTTGACGCTAGCAAAGCTTACGACAATGAGGAATTGCCTTTTCTACGAGTCATTAGGCTCAAATTAGGTTTTCCTACCCTTTTTGTTCCCTTGATCATGACTTGTGTCATCATTTCTCATTTCTCATTTATGCTTAATGGATTGTACTTTGGTCATCCCGTCCCCCAACAGGGGGATTCGCCAAGGCGATCCCTTTTTACCTTATCTTTTTTTTTCTTTTTGTAAAGAGCTGTTTAGTCGACTTTTATAGGTAAAGGAGGTGAAACGAAATATCAAAGGTGTGGCAGTGGGTAAAAGAGGGCAACGAGTTTCACATCCTTTATTTGCTGATGACACCCTAATCACGTGCTGGGCGTCTTAAGAGTTGATCTTCTATATCAAATCAGTTTTGACAAGATATGCAATGATCTCAGGCCAGGAAATCAATGTAGCAAAATTCTGAGTTGTTTTTAGTAAAAATATGTCATAAGAGGATAAGAATGACCTAGTCGGTACGTTAGGTGTGTTGGAAATCCTTGATGATGATCTTTATCTAGGCTTACCTTTGATAGTGGGACGCATAAGGAAAGCGGTCTCTTCAAGAATCCGGGATTAGATATGGAAAAAAAAATTCATTCTTGGTCATCCACAAATATATCGTTAGCTGGGCGTGAAGTTCTTATCAAAGCGGTTCTCTAAGCCATTCCAACGTATAGCACGAGCTTTTTTCTTTGCTAACTGGTTTTGTTTAGGAGTTAGAGCGGATAATCCGTACCTTTTGGTGGAGTAACAAGGTTGATCGCAAGATGCATTGGGTGGCATAGAAGTAACTATGTAAACGCAAACATGATGAAGGAATAGAGTTCTGCAATCTTACCACATTGAATTTGGCCCTTCTTTCTAAACAGGCATGGAGGTTGATGATGGAGCCGAATACGCTGGCAAGCCAAGTATTGAGAAATAAATACTTTCTGCATGGTGATTTCTTAAATACTAAGCTCGAGTATTGCCTTTCATATACCTGGCACAGTATTCTAGCAGTACAAAATCTAGTTTGTGTAGGTATCCGATGGCGTGTAGGTAACGAATATGCTATCAATATGTGGGATGACCCATGGCTCCCAAGACTAACCACTTTTCAATGCTTTAATCCTTGATCTCTACATGATGGAAATTTAACAGTTGTCGATCTCATTAAACTAAAATAGAAATGTTGGAATAGCAAGCTTATTGCATTGACTTTTTGGCTTGAGGACAGAATAGAAATCCTTAGCATTCCCCTCGCTAGCGGGATTGCACTAGACCGTCTCATGTAGCATTACTCCCGAAATGGAAAATTTCAAGTGAAAAGCTCCTATCACTTAGCCATCGACCTGGAACAAACGTTACAGGCTGCAACATCAATGAACAATAATAACACACATTGGAAAGCTATTTGAAACTTGAAAGTCCCTCCCAAAGTAAAGTATTTTCCATGGAGATTGTGTAAGGGATCCCTACCCACGATCCAAAATATCAAGCATAGATTATGTGAGGCTATAATTATCTGATCATTATGCCACAGTACCAACAAAACCGACAAGCATATTTTCATTAAATGTCCTTTCTCTCGGCAAGTTTAGGCGTTAATTAACATTCCATGGAAAGTAATGTCAAATTTGGGAAACTGTGTAGCAGTTTGGCTAACCCAGGTAAGGAAAGAGCTTTCAAATAAGAACATGGAAAAACTGATTATTATTGCATAGTGTATCTAGTGGAACTGGAATGGAGCCTTAATGAAAGGGGAGCACCGAAGCCTAGCGGAGGTGGTTAGTTTCGAGAATGCATATTACCGAGCTTTTGTTAACCTTGGGATGATAACATTGACAAACCCATCTCCCCAAGCACCAGTCCACTAGAACCCACTGGCAATGCATTCTGTCAAAATCAATTTTGATGGTGCCATTCTTAGAAATAGTAGGGAACTAGGCATTGGTGTTGTAGCAAGGAATTGGCAAGGTATGTGGGAAGGATGGTTAACGGACCAAGTATGAGGAAGCGTGGACTCGGAGGTGGCCGAGCTTTTAGATGCACATGAAACTGCCTACCTGGCAAAAAGAAGGGGATAGCAATCTATTCACCTTGAGGGAGATAACATAAATATGTTGACCAAACTCCAGTCACGTGATGAGGATCTGTCTCCTCTTGGCGCTATTGTTTCAAAAGTCAAAGAAAGGTTACATTCTTGTGGTCATATAGTTTTCTCTCATATTGGCCGAAATGGAAATAGAATTGCACACCTCTTAGCAAGGAACGCAACTCCTTTTGTTGAGGGAGCCTCGAATATTCCTGCATATGCTCTTAAGTATGTAATTGACAAATAATCCTTCTAATTTAATAAATCCCTTTTGTTATCAACAACAAAAAAAAAAAGATGCAATACTGTTTGATTTTATTAACAGTTTTTAGTTCCAATTTATTCTTTTTATGGTTAATTAGAGATAAATCCCTACCACAATTTCAAGCTAGAGATTCCATCCCAATCCAAAAAAATGTAAAATTTAACTCCCCAATGTTTGAAACTTTTTATACTTAACTCCCTAATTGCAGTAAAAAGTCATCTATACCCTTAAAAGTAAAGTTAAATCCTACCTTACCCACTTATGTCATTGTCCATTCTCCTTTTCCGTTCTCGCCTTTCTAGTCATTGACATTTTTCCAATGTTTTGAAACCCGGAATGGACCACCCAGTTCGATCAGGAACCAGTTGCCTATTCGGTCCGATTGACCCCAGAAAAAAACCCCCCAATTGACCTAGTGTGAATAGGCCTAAACCGGTTAATAACTGGTGTTGATTCGATCACTTGAACCAGCGGGTCGCTATTTTTTGAGAAAAAAAATCTTATTTATTTAACATACTATAAAATATTCTATAAAATACAAGATTAATAAAATCTCGATTTTTTGGTATGTTCTCTCTTTCTCTCTACTTCATTTTTAATTTTTTTTATTCCTTAATGATGGATCAAAAAATCTTTTTTTTGGCTATAACCAATTTATCTTGTTAAGTTTATTGCAATTAGTTAAAGACTCTCGAGTTTGAACCCAGACCTAAGTATATAAAGTTCTTTGGTATAGAAAATCACATTTGCATCTTATTTGATGTGCAATAAAGGAGATAGACAATTTTGCTTTAAATGCTTTCTTAATTTACTAATGCTATCTGTTTGATTTCACTGTTCACTTCAGAACATTTTTGTTTTCATACAAAAAGATGAAAATCTTAATTTTTTTTTAACTTAAGTTTCAAAATACTTAAAGGGCTTTCCCCCCCTTAAATTTGCATAACTTTAATGCAATCAAGTTACTTAGGTCAAATTAATATATATAAGAATAATTTGAATTTGTTAAAATTTGTTACTATAGCTTTGAGCTATGGTCAAGTCAATCATTTTTTTAAACAACAAAGGAATTAATTGATCGATAAAGATGATGATTGAATATTTTTATCATGTAATACATTTTGAAAGATGATTTCATTTATTAGAACTTCATGATTTAGAAATACTTGTAAACTTGATGGTGGAGTTTCTTATTCGGTTTGATTAATATTTATGAATTTGGTTGGATATTTGATGTAAAATGATATTTTCTCAACATGAATTTAAAAGATTTATAAAAAATTGAAAACGTTTTTAATATTTTTTTTATATGTTAATTCTACTTGATAAGCTTAAAATGTAGACACTTTTATGTTCATGTTTTATGTTAATTCTACTTGATAAGCTTAAAAGGTATTAAAGTTCTAAAGTTGAAATTTGTGCATTTTGGAATAAAACCTTAATTCAGCCAATTAAAAGTGTTTTTACCCTTATCCACCCACAAGCATTTTGTGATGTTATGACAAGAAATTGGGGTTGAAAATGATCAGAAATCACAGCAGTGCGCACCAAAACGGCCTAAGCTATTTTGATTCGCATGGCCATTTTGTTTGACACTTTCCAATGCAAAACAAAATGGCCAAGGCTGTTTTGACACACCAGGCTGTTTTGATGGTTTAGAAAGCTTCAAAATCATGCTAAACAAAACCACCAAGGCCGTTTTGACATCACAAGCTGTTTTCAGTGATCTGATTTGTACAAGGAAACCAAATTCTGACAAGATTCTACTAGCAATTACCCTACCGCTATTTAAGGACGTCTTGTGCATGATTTTAGGGGACGTTCAGCAACTTTGTGAAGAGGAGTTCAAGTATGAAATCTCAAGAAGAGTGAAAATTCAAGGGCCAAGTTCTCCCATCTCTTAAGATTCTCACCTCAAGCCTAGTTTGCTTTATGATTTCTTTTAGTTTTTCATGTTTATGTTTTATTTTACTTTTGCTATGTCTAGCTTAATAAATTATAGGGTTGTAGGCTAGTTATCGATGAAACCCTTGTAGTTTTTATTGTACCCCTTTTTGATCTTAATTTACATACTTTCTATCTACAATTCACGCTTTCATTACTCGTGAATTTCTGGCCAATTTTTACAAGCATTGAGATTTTATATTCGACTACGAAAGAGTGTGTATAAAATTTGACTATTTGCATTTTAGACTTAAGGAACGCTTAGGTTAGAAATAATCATGCTATTATGTGATCGGTTAAGTTAATTAATGAGGACTTTTTAACTAACACAACTTTTGCATGCAATGGGCCTAGGGATTCATATGTGATCACGAAAGTAGACACATAGCATTCCTTGACACGTTTATTTTACTTTCGAAAGGAGATTACAAATATTTTCGTGAGTTGGATCATGGGAAGGAGTATTGTTAGTATCAAAAATGGGGATTAAATAACTACAAGGGGGGATTTGACAGACGATGCCTAGGCCCTAGTTTGTTCTAATTGATTTTTTCACTTATACTTTATTTGCTTCCTTTTATTTTATAAACTTGCTATCCAAATTTTGAAGTTTAAACAATACAAAGCTTATAATTTTGGTGCTTGGTAACACCCGTTCCGCCTAGAAATGATACTTAACTTTTCACTTTGTTACTTGAGTGACTTGTGCACTTGCAGAAAATTTCCAACAGTACTATTTTTTTTTATTAATATCTACAACATCTTATATATATACTATTAAATATATTTTATAATTTATTATGACATCATACCAGTAGAACCGGTGGTTGAACCGATTGAATTGGTTAAACCAGTAATTAGTAAGATGACTGATTCTATATTCAGTCCGATTATAGAACATCGCATTTTTCCCATTTTTCTTTTACTTCTTATTTTCTGCAACAATATTAGATTTTGGATTGAATTCTCACAAAAAATTGCTTCAATTGAGAATGAAATAAATTATGATCCATATACCCTTAAAAAGCTATGAATGTTTAGTTTTCAATGAAAAAGAGTGTAAGAAAATAATTATTCTACAAAGGGTTATACTTAAAAAATCAAATTGTGCTAATTTCAAATACTTTGTTCAGAAATTTGACATATTAATTTTTTTTTGCATTCTCACAAAAAAAGTTGTTCAATTGGGAATGGACTAAATTATGAGCCATATACGCCTGGAAAGCAACGGGTGTCTATTTTTTAACAAAAAATGGTGTTAAGAAACAAAGCAATGCCAATTTTGAATTCTTAATTTGAAAATGTGACAGATTTTTGGTTGAATTCTAAAAAAAAAAAAAACAAGAACTGCTTCGATTGGAAATGATTGTGAGCCATTGTCACGACCCGAAAAAAATATCCTTTTATTTTATTAAAATATATTGGACTAAAACGCACAAAGGTAATATTTTCATAGTTGTATAAATAATATTTTTCACATAAAATTTGTACAAAATACAAGAGTTTCAAAAGAATACAAAAACAACTTTATTGTGTAAAAGGCTTCCGATACGCCACTCTAATACACTATCTCATTTCTGTCTAAAAAATATTCACGTAAAGAAGAATCAACGCGACGGTTCAGTAGAAACTTCACGTAATCACATAAGGTGCTCGTGTGAGGTTTGCACATATTGCCACAAAAATTTCGAACATCTAATCACATAGTTTCATGTTTTATTTCTTTCACCTCGACAGGCAGCTACCTTATCACTTTGTGCCGATATTTTCAACCAAATACTCCAATTTCCAACCAATCATTCCGGTGGTCATATCTAGAGACTATGTCAATTTCCTACGACTCACAACCAATACATGGAACACTCTGGCCATGCAAGATGGGATTAGGACACGGATGGCGAGAACTATTTTGAGACCGGCAAGTCCATTGCCACCCGGCCGAACTCAAATTGCATCCACATTTGGGCCCGGCATGCATAATTAAAGATTGTTACATAAACATATTCTCACGTAGTTTCACATAAGGATCATGATTTCACGCTTTAGAAGAGCATATATTGGACATAATAAGGCATGAGCATAAACTAGAGCATATAAATATAATTAAGGACCACTTTAAACATGGTGGCATCTAACTTGTAGTAAAACATGATCCCTAGGCTTATAATAGCACTTAAGTATGCAAAATCATAGAACAATTAAACTTATGGAATTAAGCAAAGCTCCTATCTTAAACTAGCCTTCTTGATATTTATATATATATATATATATATCTAATTTCCTTAAAATATAATTATAACACTTATATATATTTAGATATTTTGTCAAAATACAATTAACATAAATATATGGATATCAATATATATATATATATATATATAAAACACATATCCATATATATATATATATATTTTAGTTAAAATATAGTAGTCTATAATAGATGAATTCATACATACATATACGTATAACATATATATATGTAATTATTTGATACTTATTACTTAAGTATTTAGATTAACCATATAATGACAGCATAAATATGTTTATATATATATATATATATACACGTACTATACATATAAGTACATATGATGCATATTTATTCCAAAACATAACCTTATATATATGCGTATTATATATATACAAATATATAAGTATAACTATATATACATATTATATATATGTATACGTATGATGTATATGTACATACAAACATAAAATATAGTTTGTAACTTTAAGAAATATATTTTCATGGAACATACTATAGTTTTTCAAAACTATTACTTTTCATAGAACATAGTATTTTTCCAAATGAAGAAAAACCTCTACTTATGTAATTAAAGTAAGGTTTCTACCTTCTCTTTCTTTCTTTTGGGGTGTAGTGTAGTGTGGGGGAGAAAAGAGTAGGAAATTCAGGAGTTTGGAAGAAATTTAGAAGAGTGTGTGTGTGTGTTATGGCCGGTCATGAGGAGGAAAAAGGGTGGAATTTTGGTTTTGTTTATAGAAATAAGAGGAAGAAATGGATTATTTTGGTATTAGCTTAATTTATTCATAATTAAAATCTTTACACCTAAGTTTAGTTTGGTATTAAATGTATTCTTCCACCTTACCCCTTATGTGGAAGACTAATTTAGGCTTTGGTGTAATGCTACTACGTGAATCATAAGCTAGGTAAGTGTGAACCATACAAAAATAATTATTAATGGTGCATTAGGGAAGATTTTCTTGCACAAATATCATATTTTATGATAAAATCTAGAATTTATGATTTTCTTCAACTAAAAATCCGAAAATCAGGTTTATAATTTATTAAAATTCAAAAATTATACCTATAATTCCAGGAAATATATTATTGTATTTATAAAATTCAAAAATTATAATTTTATTTGGAAATTTATAATTTTATGGGGGAATTTATTATTCATTTTGAGCAAAATTCGAAAATTTAAGGAAATTAAATTCTAATTTTGAAAACTATACTTTCCAAGAAATAATAGTTTAGGATATGTAATTATTAATTATTAAAGAATAAAATACATGTTTCAAAATATAATTTTTTAGAGAAAGTAAATTGTTGAATTCTTATAAACAAGAAAATAATTAGGAAACTTGATGATTTTACGAAAACTATTTTCCTATATTTATATTTATATATAAATATATAATTGTACGAGAGATAGAAAAATAGAAATCTATATTTTGATGGCAAAGATTAATACACATTTGCTAATTACAATACTAGGAGGTGAAACTTACAAGTAGCCTTCCTTTTTACCACATTTCTCATGAAAATGACATAAATGGGTAATTAAAATAATGGAAGACATATTTATCGAATTCTTTTTATACATTTTCATTTTTTTCATATATATAAATACATAATTTTATTTCCAAAAATTGCTTTAATTAATTAATTCTAGTAAATGCATATTTTCTAATTTGAAATAATTATTCCCATTATTTTCAAAAATAGGGAGAAATGTAAAATGAAATTCCATGATATGGAAACAATAATACTAACAAGAAATAACACCAATAGTTTAGATTTGTGGGGAAAATTAAGAGATAATGATTTTCAAAACATTAATGAGAAATTCATAGGTTTAAAGCATATTTTCTAAAAATGCATGTAATGCAATACACACTTATTTGAAATAAAAAGAAATTCTCAGAAAATAGTAAAAAAACTTCATAATTCCAAATATAAAAAAATGCAGTTTACTGGGTTGTCACAGCCATATACCATTAGAAAACTATGTACGCTTAGTTTTTCACAAAAAAAAAAAACGATGTTATAAAATCATTTTTCTATAGAGGGTTATACTTAAAAAAGCAAGCAATGCTAGTTTGGAATTCTATGTTCCAAAATGTGACAAATTTTGGGACTAATTATCACAAAAGCAAAAAAACAAATCTGCTATGATTGGGAATGTAATAAATTATGAGTCATATACCATTGGGATAAAAACATTTAAACCTCCAAACTATGGTTGTTTTTACACTTTGCCATAAGAAATTTTACGAGTTGTAGTTTACCATATGAACTTCATAATTTTCACACATAACCTCCCATGTGCTTTAATTAAGTACAACATATTAGTGGTTAGGAAATTGGACTTTGAATCAAGTAACTTGAGTTCAAATGTTGGTGGGACCTTAGGAAACCATTTTTTCGTAAACAAAAAATATAATGCAGTAGTGAGTGATTATCTTCATCAAGTTCATTTTCATCAGCGCCCGTGGCCTAATCCATAAGGTGTCGAACTTCTAATCAAATGATTGTGGGTTTGAGTCCCACCAGGCGTGTGAACTTGTCTCCTAATTTAAAAAAACCTCGACCTAATTTGTTCACTCAAATCCGAAATCAAATGACCCTACCAATTGAAAAACCTCCCTAACCTATTTGACCTACACCACCCCACTCTTCCCATGAACCAAAACTAAGAGCATGTTTGGCTAAGCTTATTCTAAAGAGTTTATAAGCTTATAGAGTTTATAAGATATTTTTGGAGTTTATGAACTCCTACATTGTAAATGAAAACAAAGTTATTAAAATATTTGGATAAATCATGATCTTGAAGCATATAAGATATTTTGGGAGCTTATAAGTTGTAATTTTGTTGGAAAATACTGTGTGCTTACAAGTTTTTTTAGGTGTAATGATGACAAAAAAAAATGTTAAACTAATTTCATGTAAATAATTTTTTTTTGAGATAGTAGAAATATAAGATTGTAAAAAAAAAAAAGATAATTATGTCATTTTGACATAATTATAACATTGTAAAAATATAACATTGTAAAAAAAAAGGTTAAACAATTTTTTATTTAGATATAGTAATTAAAAGTGTCGCACAAGGTGCTTTGATTAAGTACAACATATGCAAGGCAACAAGTGGTCCCATGGTCCAGTGGTTAGGACATTGGACTCTAAATTCAATAACTCGAGTTCAAATCTCGATGGGACCATAGAAAATTGTTTCATCGTAAACAAAGAAATAATGTAGCAATTAAAGATTATGCTTATCAAGTTCACCTCTATCAGCACCCGTGGCCTAATGGATAAGGCGTTTGACTTCTAATCAGACAATTGTGGGTTCGAGTCCCATCGGGCGTGTGACCTTGTCTCTTAATTTAAAAGAACCTGAACTTGATTGGCTCAATTATGGATGCAAACGAATCGATCAGGCTCAGCAAAGGTTCAAGCTCGAATTCGAATAATTTGAGCCGAGCTCATATAAGTTCCGTGCCAATCTCGAGCCAAGTAATTCTTGTTCGAAGGCTCGCATGCTTTTATTTTTTAATATTTATTTATTTTACATAATTATAACTAATATATTAATTTTCAAACTCGAGCCTGCAGCTCGAACATAATAAAATAATTAAAAATATTTGAACTAAAGCTCGAGCTCGGCTTCAAGCCTACAATTTTTCCATAAATTCGAGCCAAATGAGCCGAGCTCGAACATGACTTGAGCCTGAGCTCGAGCTTGTTTTTACCTGGCTTGTCGGGCTCGAGCTCGAGTCTGAAAAAAAGGCCAAGGCTGTGCTCAGCTCGGCTCATTCGCATCCCAAGGCTCACTCAAGTTTGACATCAGACGACCCTACTAGTTGATAAACCTCCCTAAACTAGTTGGCTTGCACCCTTCATTCTTCCAATGAACCTGAACTAGGATCTTGTTTGGCTAAGCTTATTCTAAAGAATTTATAAGCTCCTACATTTTATTTTATTCTAAAGAGTTTGGGTAAAATGAGATCTTGTAACTTATAAAATATTTTTGGAGCTTATACATTGTAATTTTGATGGGCAAGACTGAGAGCTTATAAATTCGTTTAAGTGCAATGATGACAAAAAAATGTCAGACTAATTTAATGTAAATAAATATTTTTTTTGAGATAGTAGAAATGTAATATTTTAAAAAAATAAAGATATTTATGTGATTTTATTTTTTTTCGTTAGACATCTTAAAAGATATTTCAAAAATAAGTTGAAGGGAGCTTACTTGTTTTTGAGCTTATAAGCTCGTAACAACTTACTTTTGGAGCTTATAAGCTCATTTACTTAAAAAAAAAACCTTTTGAGGAGCTTATAAGATCTCAAATATCGTATATGATATTTTGAGAATCTTATAAACTTAGCCAAACACTTCCTAAATTTGAATTATCTCAACCCAAAGTAAAAACCTAGCTAAGATCATATTAATCTAGCCTCTAGATATATACCCCTCAGACAAATGACCTACATCTATGCCCCAACCTTGTAGCTAAATTCCTCCATCCTCAAGCCACACCATCAAACCAAAATCATCTCAGCCTATTGCCGTAATCATGCTTCAAGCTTTTGATCCCATAAACAGTATTAGTGATGATGTTCCTGACATAAGGTTTGTTTGGATAGTTTTGAAAAAAAAGTGCTTCTCGAATCGTGTGTGTAGTGGTTAGGATAAGATGTTGTATAAGGTGTTCTATTAAGTACAACATATGCAAGGCAACAAGTGGTCCCATGGTCTAGTGGTTAGGACATTGCACTCTGAATCTAGTAATTTGAGTTCAAATCTTGGTGAGACCTTAAAAAAGGATTTTGTTGTAATCAAGGAAATAATGTTACAATTAAGATTATCTTTGTCAAGTTGATTACTATAAGCGCTCGTGGCTAAATGGATAAGGCGTCTGACTTCTAATTAGACGATTGTAGGTTCGAGTCCTACCGGGCGTGTGAGCTTGTCTCTTAAAAGAACCTAAGCTTGATTAGTTCACTCGAGTTCTAGGTCAGTTGACCTTACTAGTTGATAAACCTCCCTAACCTAGTTAGCTTACACCCTTCATTCTTCCAACTAACACATTTGGGGCTAAGCTTATTCTAAAAAGTTTGTGAGCTCCTATATTTTATTTGAAATTTGGTTATTAAAGAGTTTGGGTAAAACGAGATATTGTAACTTATAAAATATTTTGGAGTGATGGTTGTCGAATCCACCAAAAATAAATTTTACTATTCATAAACACAAATAAATTTGTAAATAGGGTGAGCAAGGTCTATCCCACAGGGAATAACTAATTGACGAATTGCTAAGACAACTAAACATGCAAAATAAAGTATAAATAGGGGTTTTTCAATTAAAATAAAATAAATTTATATGAATAAAAACTCAGTCAAGGGTAATTCTTCGCACAATATTTTCATGGACTGGTCATCGATTCAAAGATAACTTTTAATTAATACAATGGATTGGTTATAGTCTTTAGAGAACTCGTCCAACCTAATCTTTCTTTAATTATAGTCATACACGCGAATGTGATGAGTAGTCCCTAATTAACGAATAAACCTAGTCAAATAATAGGATTTAACCCGTTAACAATATTAAAAACTAGAAAGATCCAATCCTAGCCAACAAACCTACAAATGTGGTTCTTCAAAACTAGATTATATATTTTTCATAGTATAATCCAAAAGCTTCGACCCAATCAAATTATACTACTTTCCACTTATGTTGGTTCAATTAAACAATTACATATTTAATCTTACCAACTGGATATATATGTTATTCTATTAATTGAGCAAGAGGCCTAAACTGCAAAATCAACAAAACAATATTAATGGATGGGGTTTTTCCCAAAAAAGTACATAAAAATACATAAATGCTGCTTAAAAATAAAAGATAAATGAATCAATTAGATCTCACAATTATTTAACAAAACGTTGGTTTGAATTACTCATTGTCTTAAGAAAGAAGTTTAGCCACGTATGGCCGTAATAACAACTTCAAATATAAAAACTGAAAATTTAGGAGAAAACTAAAACTTTAATCAAGGATTACAAGATAAGGTCTTACATCATGTATAGATAGTGCTTCAACCCTTGATCAAATTCCTAACAGGACTAGGATAAATTATTGGAAAGCCCTAGGAATCGTAGGAAAGACGGGAGTTTATTTCCATGTTGAACTCCTAACAAAACAAGACTATTTTCTCAATTCCCATGTAGGAATTTCTGGCCATAAGGCATGATCACGCCTTGTGCCATGAACATGGTTATTTCCATGTTTAGCTCCCTAGCATCCTTGTACAACATCCCTTTTCACTTTTTACCACCTTTGGGCCCTATTTTGCTTATTTTCATCAATTTCTACCTACAACAAGTAAGAAATAAAGTTAGTGAAATTCCAACTATTTTAAAACCCAAATTTAATCAAAACAAGTGAAAAATATGGCCTAAAACTTGATAGAAATTACATGTTATCATGGAGCTTATTTGTTGTAATTCTAATGGGCAAGACTAAAAGCTTATTGTTTTCTTCACTCTTTTTGTATTTTTGAGTGTTGAGTGTGTTATATAATTACTGTCCACTTCTAACAAAGTGGTATTAGAGCCATTTTTGTTTGGAGACAATTAAACTTGGTGAAAGAAGTCTACCGTTCCCCCATTCCAAGCTCCACCACTTACTAAGGAATACTATGAGAATTATTGTATCTGAATGAAGGCTTTACTTGGAGCTTATGATGTTTGGGACCCTGTTGATAAGGGTGTTGATACAGCTGATGCAACTGCCGTAGAGAGGGATCAAAAGGGCCTCACTCTCATCCATCAAAGCTTAGACGAGAAGATGTTTGGGAAAATTGTTGGTGCAACCACTTCCAAGCAAGCTTGGGATATTCTCCAAGCTTCTTCCAAAGGAGTCGATAAAGTAAAGAAGGTTCATCTTCAAACCTTGAGAGGAGAATTTGAATCGCTACACATGAAAGAATCCAAATGAATTTCAGATTATATTTCAAGTTATAGCTGTTGTCAATCAAATGAGACAATATGGAGAAGATTTAAAGGATGATAGGGTCATTGGAAAAATTTTACAATCACTATATTCAAAGTTCAATTATGTCACCGTTGCCATTGAAGAGTCCAAGGATGACGCCATGACTGTTGAGGAATTAATGGGATCTTTGCAAGCCCACAAAGAGTGACTTAAAAAAACCAAATCAAGAATCGGTGGAGCAAGTTTTGCAAGGAAGGCTTTCCTTCAAAGAGAGAGATGAAAAGCGCAGCATGTCCCAAAGAGACTGAGGACATGGACAATGTGCTTGAGGTAAAAGAAGAGGTAACAATACACAAACCAATAGAAAAGAGAAAAGGCTAAATGATAATTAAAGAAGAGGCCGTCGACGTGGTGGAGGAAGAAATTGGAGGCTAAACTCAAGTGGGTATAATAAATAAAGTGTTCAGTGCTATAATTTTCATAACACTGGACATTGTTACTGGGAGTGTCCAAATGAAGTCGAAGAAAAATCAAATATTGTGGAGAGCAACAATGACCATGGAGGCCCCACCTTGCTCCTCGCATGCAATAGCAATGAAAGTCAAGAGGAGAACTTGTGGTATCTTGAATCCAGTGCAAGCAGCCACATTTGTGGTAAGAAAAATCTTTTGGTGATTCCTCTTGTGTCCAAGTTAAATGAAAAGGTACAATTTTGATTCGTCTGAAAGGTGGAAGCTATCTATTTATTTCAAATGTTTTCTACATGCTATAAATCAAAAGTAAGATTTTAAGTTTGGGACAACTCTTGGAGAAGATTTATGATATTCATCTAAAAAATAAGAATTTGATTATGAAAGATGAATCTGGAAGACTGTTAGCTAATGTTCCAATGATAAAAAATAGAATCCTCATACTTAACATTCAAACTGATGTTCCAAGATGCTTACAATCTTGTTTCAAAGATGTTCTTGCCTTTGGCACATGAGATTTGGGCATTTGAATTTTGATGGCCTAAAGGAGATGAGCAAAAAGATAATGGTGAAATGACTACCATGTATCGAGCACCCGAATCAACTTTGTGAAGGATGCATTTTTGACAAGCAATCAAGAGTGAGTTTTCCAAAAAAGTCATTTTCGAGTGCCAAGTGCCCATTGCAGCTTCTCCACTCAGATGTTGTGGCTCTATCATGCCATGTTTGTTCAGTAAGAAGAATTTTCTTTTACTTTTATTGATGACTATTCTTGGAAACAAAGTGGCTACCAGAGTAAAACTCTTCGATTTGATAGAGTGGGACTCTTTGATTTGATAGAGTGGGAGAATTCACATCAAATGAATTTGAAGCCTTTTGTGACGCAAATGTCTTTTTACGTCTTACGACGGTTCCAAGATCTCCTCAACAAAATGGAGCTACTGAAAGAAAGAACCGGACCATTCTCAACATGGTAAGGAGTATGTTGAAGAGTAAAAATATGCCAAAAGAATTTTGGGCAGAAGTGGTTGCTTGTGTGGTCTACTTGATGAGTCGATGCTTCAGTAAAAGTGCTATTGGCAAAAACACCTCAAGAATAGTGGAGCGGAGTAAAGCTGGGCATCCATCATTTGCACGTTTTTGGGAGCATAGACTATGTACATGTGTCCGAGAAGAAGAGGACAAAACTTGATTAAAAAAGTAAAAGGTATGTCTTTATTGGTTATGACTCAAATTCTAAAGGATATAAATTGTATAACCCACAAAATGAAAAGCTTGTCATGAGCAAAGATGTTAAGTTTGATGAAGTAAACTCTTGGGATTAGAATGTCTCAAAAGGAGAGGATAGCAATTATCCACTCATTGAGGATGATGAAAATGAGTTGCAGCTAGATACTCCACCACAAACAACTCAAGTAGTCGTGGAAAAAAGTTCAAGTGAAAGGCTCCGAAGGAGAAGAACTCTTTATGAATTGTATGATGAAATAGACGAGGTAGCTCTAGATTTAAATGATATGACTTACTACTCTTTATGATTTTGAGCCTCTAGATTTTGAAGAAGCGGAGTGTGGCGAAAAATGCAGAGATGCCATGGATGAGGAAATTAAAGCGATTATAAAGAATAACAATTAGGAATTGGCAACTTTACCTAAAGAAAAAGCATCATTGGAGTCAAATGGGTATATAAGATTAAAAAAAATCAAAAGGCAAGATTGAGAAGTACAAAGCAAGATTATTTGCCAAAGGATTCAAGCAGTAGCTAAGAATTGACTATGGTGAGGTATTTTCTCCGGTTGCACGTTTAGAAACTATTCGTCTGATTATTTCTTTGGCGGCTTAGAATAAATGAAAAATCTATCAAGTAGTTCTCAAATCCACTTTTTTGATTAGATATTTGGAAGAAGAGGTTTACATTGATCAACCTCCAGTTTATTCTATGGAAGGGCATGAAGATGAAGTCCTAAAATTGAGGAAGGCATTTTACAGCTTGAACAAGCACCGCTGACTTGGAATAGCAGAATTGATAAATATTTCCAAGCAAATGGCTTCACAAAATGTCCACATGAACATGCACTTTATGTGACGTTGAATCATATTGGTGATATTTTTCTTGTTTGTTTGTATGTGGATGATTTAATTTTGACAGGAAATAATCCACATATGTTTGTTGAGTTCAAGCAACTAATGGCCAAAGAATTTGAGATGACGAACATTGGATTAATGCCCTACTATCTTGGCATTGAAGTGAAGCAAAGGAGGATGGAATTTTCATTTCTTAAGAACGCTATGCCAAGATAGTTCTCCAGAAGTTCGAGATGGAGAACTGTAAGCCGGTTAGCACCCGCATTGAATGTGGAGTCAAATTGTCCTAATATAAAGATGGAGAAGAGATATTCTTGAAGTGCCTAACTTGTACGAGGCCAGATATTCTTTTTAGTGTTGGACTTGTGAGTCGCTATATGGAAGCCCCTACTACATCTCATTTGAAGGTGGCCAAAAGAATACTTCGATGCATTAAAAGTCCTAACTTGATTATGGAGTTCTATATTCATTTTCTCAAGACTTCAAGCTTGTTGTGTATTGAGATAGCGATTGGGTTGGTGACATGGACGATAGAAAAAGCACTACTTGGTTTGTTTTCTTTGTTGGAAACTCAACTTTTACTTGGAATTCGAAAAAGCAACCAATCATGACTTCATCAACTTGTAAAGTGGAGTTTACCGCAGCAACTTCTTGTGTTTGTCATGCAATTTGGCTTAAAAGTTTATTGAGGGAACTTCATCAACCACAAGAAGAACCGACCAAGACTTATGTTGATAACAAATCCGCACTTGCATTGGCCAACAATCCGATGTCTCATAAAAGGAGCAAGCACGTTGACACTAAGCATCCTTTCATTAGAGAATGTGTATCCAAGAAAGAAGTTGAGCTAGAACTTGTGAAGTCACAAGACTAAGTTGTTGGTATTATCACCAAGCTATTGAAGATTGAAGTTTTTCGCAAGCTACGAGCATCTCTTGGAGTCATGAATCATGTTTAAGGGGGAGTCATTATTCATATATTTTATTTTAACTCATGTTCACG
>CM047881.1:6360633-6594734 GCA_026212405.1 Petrea volubilis
AAGGATAGATTTAAATAATTAATTAACTACTTTTTTTTTTTCTTGTTACAACTTTAATATTTTTCCTTTTGTAATGTCTCGAGGAGAACCATTAGACCTTTTTTACATATTCAAGAAGTAAGTAACAAGAAACTTCACAGGATACGTACACTTTTAACAAATGCAGTTAAACATACTGTAGACAAATAAAATTTATGCCAAATTAAATGTCCGACATGTGGCAATAGTATATAAATATCAATATTATATTTCTAGTTTCATGTTGGGAATTTAATTGAATTAATTCCTAAATAAAATAGTTAATTAATTGATTTTTAATATATATTTTCTTGGCCAATCAGGCGGCGCCAAATGTCAAATTAGACTATGTTGGCAATAAATATAATATCTTGCAAACCATATATGCTAGGTATTATAATTTTGGCAAATAAAATAATATCTTGCAAACATATATATGCTAGGTATTATGACTTTGTAATAAATATAATATCTTGCAAACATTATGCTAGGTATTGTTATTTTGGCAATTCAAATCGTATCTTTTCATTAAGGAAATGAATTGCTAGCAAATTTGAACCGGCCAATCAAATTGCATCATCTTGTTAAGTAAACATGGCAAGAGACCTTCCCACACCTATAAATAGGGGTCTTCTCAACAAGCCATAGACACACACCAAAAAAGATACATCAAAGCATAAGAAGTCTTCAGAGCGAGAAAAGCGAAGGAAAATCCCGCGATTCCCTCAAGAAGATTCGAAGTGATCGAGTTGAAGTTCCCGGCGTTCTTCACGAAGATCATCAAATTCAGGCGTTTGATCTGCAATCAAGGTGCGAAACCAGCGAATCAATGTTTTCCCAAGCCAAACACACAACGATCAAGGCGAAGTTCCCGGCGTTCTTCATCAAGATCAACCAAATCAAGGCATTCGATCTGCAGACAAGGTGCTAAGCCAGCAAATCGACGTTCTTTCCAAACATATATCAAGTCAAGTCAACGGTTTTCACGGCGTTCTTCGCGACGTTCATCGAAAATATCGGCGTTTGATTCGTGATTAAGCTACAAAGCCCACGAATCACATTATTGAAGACCAAATCAAGCTCCAAGAAGATCAAACTACCAAATCCGCTTCGGAAGTGTTTGAATTTTCAAATTTCAAATTCGTTAAGGAAGAATCAGAGGATCAAATTTAGAGATTGTACCCACTTTACTTCAAATAAATTCATTAAATTCAATTTGTACGATTCTTCTTGTCTTTTAATTCAATAGACTCGAAATTTGCGTTACAAATTTCTGGCACGCCCAGTGGGACCCTCTACCTCTCATCTCTTCCTTTTGTCAAAAACCTTCTTTAAGTACCAAATGGCCACCTACAAACCCACGGAGTCTGAGGTCGCCATTTCAGAAGTTTCAAGTTTTGTAGTTACCACGAGAAGCATGTCCAAGAAGTCTCAAGCATCTTTCGAGAAGACAAGCTCACTCGATAGTATTAAGAAAGGCCTACCTCAACTCGTCAACACCAATGAAGATGATGGAGTTGATTCTGCGTCATCCACTCCCCGCTCGACATCAAGTTCATCCAGCATAGCCCCCGCCATGGTGACAAACGCGACAACATTGGAGGAACAACTTGCAAATTTGACTAAGGCCATCGAAGGGCTCGCCAAGCACGCTCAAGAGCAAGACTCTCAGATCACGAAGCTAATGAACAAGGTCGACCGCGCTGAAGCTAGCCATGTCATGGGGAGGCAGCTGGAAGCTTAAGATGAAGCTGAAATGTCTATGAAGCAACAAGAAAGGGGAAAGTCTGCAGTACCAGAGTTGCAAGTCTCATCGGATGGGTTGATTCCTATTGACCAGTTGAAGGAGTTCATCATGGGGACGATCAAAGATAAGTTCGATGGAAGCTCCAAGTCAGCTATGTCGTATACAAAGCCATATACGCAGAGAATCGACAACTTGAAGATGCCAACCGGTTATCAGCCTCCCAAGTTCCAGCAATTCGACGGCAAAGGCAACCCAAAGCAACACGTAGCCCACTTCGTCGAGACATGCAACAATGCTGGAACCTACGAAGACCACTTGGTCAAACAATTCGTTCGATCACTGAAGGGAAATGCGTTCGACTAATACACTGACTTAGAGCCAAATTCAATCGATAGCTGGGGGCAACTTGAGCACGAATTCCTCAACCGCTTCTACAGCACTCGACGAACAGTCAGCATGATCGAGCTCACCAACTCTCACCAATGGAAAGATGAACCTGTCATTGACTACATCAACCGGTGGAGAAATTTGAGCCTCAATTCTAAAGATAGATTATCTGAAACGTCAGCCATTGAGATGTGTATTCAAGGGATGCACTGGGGACTCCGATATATTCTTCAAGGGATCTAGCCTAGGACTTTTGAAGAGCTTGCGACCAGAGCGCATGATATGGAGTTGAGCATGAGCGCAAGCAGAGTTGATGGGCCACCTGTCCAAGAGCCTCGAAATCCTAGAGCAAAGCACGACACAAAGAAAGGGAGCAAGTCCTTTTCCAAAACCCAAACCAAAGAGTCAATGGCAGTAGGCGCGAAACCTATTAGATTGCAAGGAAAGACAAATCAAAAGGGTGAAGAAAAGAAAGATGTTGCCCCGGAGAAAGGATGGAGAAGATCAAGCCTGAAAGAAAGGCAGACCAAACAGTACCCGTTCCTTGACTCCAATGTCTCTGACATATTTGATGACCTACTTGAAGCAAACCTCATTGAGTTGCCCGTAATGAAGAGACCCAATGAAGCTGGAAGGACAAGTGACCCAAAATATTGCAAATATCACCGCTTGATAGGTCATCCAATCCATGATTGCTTTGTGTTCAAAGATAAAGTGATGCAATTAGCCCAACAAGGGAAGATTTCACTCGAAGAGGATAGTGCAGCTGTAAACATGATCACAATCCAAGCTGCGATAAATGTACATGAGGAGAATCATGAAGTGTGCTACATGACAAGTGAAGAAGAGTATACCGACGCTGTAGCTGATGATTGTATGGCGGCGATGTCCTTCACGGACGAAGATTTGCTCCTTGGCTCTAAGCCTCACAACAGGCCGTTGTTTGTAACCGGCTATGTTCGCGAACAGAAAGTGAACAGGATACTGATCGACAGTGGCTCCGCCATCAATCTCTTGGCCTTACGCATGATGAACGAGTTGGGGATCTCTACGGATGAGCTTTCAAGCAGTCGTCTAATGATCCAAGGATTCAACCAAGGAGGGCAGAGAGCTCTCGGCATTATAAGGTTAAAATTGTTGATGGACGGCATGTTGTCAACTGCATTATTCCACGTAATCGATGCCAAATCATTATACAACATGTTGCTTGGTCGGCCTTGGCTACATGAAAATAGGGTAGTTCCTTCCACTTGGCATCAGTGCTTCAAATATTGTCGAGAAGGCGTAGTGAAGAAGGTGCTTGGCGATGGCAAACCTTTCACTGAAGCCGAAGCACATCTTGCCGATGCCAAGTATTACCTTAGAGATGGCGAGAGCGCAAAGATAAAAGAAGACTTGACATGTGAAGAGTCCAAGCCACAGGGCGATCACAGTAAAAAGAACAAAAGTGTTGCCCCGATGCCGACAGATCATGATCGAGAAGGTGAGTCACTCGGTATCGACTTAGAGTCATTTAAGGAATTGATATTGCCTCTTACAAAACTCGATATAAAGAAGCCGCCAGCTCAGCCGCTCAAAGGATTTGTCCGTCCGATGCAAGAAACTGAGGTGGAGCATGGGAATCCAACGGAACTTGAAAATGCAAAAGGCTTTGACCCAAAAGCATACAAACTTTTAGTCAAAGTCGGATATAGTCCCGAGGAGAGCCACAAATTAGGAAGACTCCCACCGGCACCAACCAAGGCACATGGACAGGGTCATAAGACAACACGAAACATATTGAAGGAAGGTGGGCACTCCATCGCAAATTCGCGGCAAGGACTTGGGTTCACCCCACAAGCTCCTATTCGCATTGCCATCAAGAGAGCAGGTAACAATTACGTGATGGAAGGCGAACTTTCGTCAAATGATGGGAACAAGAGGGGAATACCAAGAATATCAGTCTTTGAAAGACTCGGGCCTTCTACAAGGATTGCACACAGAGGAACGAGGAGGCTAAAGTACAGTAAGAAGGTCGAGACTCAGACTAGCCAAAGATTACGAAGTCTTATTCCTTCTCGTATGAAGCGAAAAACTACTTTGGCCATCTCATGTGGAGTAGTCTTAAAGGCGAGATGGCAGTCCGTCGTCTTCACAGGTGCCAAGAGTAACGAGGAAGATGATAAAGAAAGCGTAGCTTCTTCTTACCGCGTTTGTGATGTTACTCGTCAACCAGCTCAGTCGAGTGCTAAAGACTGCTTATTTAGGCAGATTATCAAACTTATCAGAGGCGGTCATATCAAAGCAAGCGATGCTATAAGGATGTTGCGAGTAATTCAAGTCAGACGGATGAACGGTCGAACCAGAGAATGCATAAACTTTGAAGAGAGTGAAGAGGATGTTGCGAACACATACCATATCACCTCGATCGAAGAAATCCCGGAAGAAGACGCTGAATTTGCTCCCCCTGAGCTCGAAGAAGGCGTTAAAGCAACAGTTGATGAATTGAAAGAGATCAACTTGGGAGATGATGACAATCCGTGGCCAATCTACATTAGCGCACTATTAACTACTGATGAGGAAGAAGCCTACATCGAGCTTTTAATCGAGTTCAGAGATGTGTTCGCATGGTCATACAAAGAGATGCCGGGATTAGATCCGAAGGTAGCAGTTCACCACCTTGCCATCAAGAAAGGAGCTCATCCGGTGAAGCAAGCCCAACGTCGAAGTAAACAAACTTATTGAAGTCAGGTTTATTCGAGAAGTCAAGTACCCCACGTACATATCAAGCATTGTGCCGGTAAGAAAGAAAAAACGGCCAAATTCGGGTCTGCGTTGATTTTAGGGACCTAAATGAGGCGTGTCCAAAGGATGATTTCCCGCTACCCATAGCTGAGCTTATGATCGATGCCACCACAGGTCATGAAGCGTTATCATTCATGGATAGATCATCGGGGTATAATCAAATACGTATGGCACCTGAAGATGAAGAACTGACGGCATTCCGCACCCCTAAGGGAATATATTGCTACAAAGTGATGCCCTTCGGCCTGAAAAATGCTGGTGCCACGTATCAAAGAGCGATGCAAAAGATTTTTGATGATATCCTCCACAAAAACATCGAATGCTATGTGGATGACTTAGTGGTAAAATCCAGGAAGCGAAAGGATCACCTTCATGATCTCAGGATGGTCTTCGAACGTTTAAGGAGGTATCAACTCAGAATGAATCCGTTAAAGTGCGCATTCGGGGTTTCATCGGGTAAGTTCCTTGGATTCATTGTTCGCCATCGAGGCATAGAGATTGAGCAGGCGAAAATTGATGCGATTTTGAAAATGCCTGAACCCCGGGACATTCATGAGCTAAAAAGTCTGCAAGGGAAACTGGCTTATCTCCGACGATTTATCTCAAACTTAGCTAGTCGATGTCAACCATTCAGCCGCTTGATGAAGAAAGGTACTCCCTTTAAGTGGGACAATGCGTGCCGCAATGCCTTTGACAGCATAAAGTCATATCTAATGAAACCTCCTGTGTTGGTTGCACCAGTATCGGGACGACCATTGATTCTCTACATTGCTGCTCAAGAACGTTCTGTTGGAGCCTTGCTTGCTCAAGAAAATGACAGTGGAAAGGAGAATGCCTTGTATTACCTGAGCAGAATGATGACGCCGAATGAGCTGAAATATTCGCCAATTGAAAAGATCTGCTTAGCCCTTATCTTTGCAATCCAGAAACTGAAGCACTACTTCCAAGCTCATACTGTTCGCTTTGTCTCAAGAGCAAATCCACTAAAGTACGTCATGTCGAGATCGGTCCTTTCTGATAGGCTTGCCAGGTGGTACCTTCAGCTGCAACAGTTCGAGATCGTGTATGTGCCTCAGAAGGCAGTGAAAGGTCAAGTTCTGGCTGATTTCCTGGCCGACCATCCTATCCCTGCTGAATGGGAATTGTCTGACGATCTCCCTGATGAAGATGCCCTTATGATTGAAGTTATTCCTCCATGGAAAATCTACTTTGACGGAGCTTCTCATAAAAAGGGGGCAGGCGCTGGAGTCATATTCATCACTTCCAATGGTGAAGTACTCCCGTATTCTTTTACTCTGACTCAAAATTGCTCTAACAACGTTGCCGAATATCAAGCTCTTATCCTCGGTTTGGAGATAGCGGTAGACATAAAACAGCTTTACCTTAAAGTATATGGAGATTCTAAGTTGGTAGTCAACCAGCTGAATGGATCCTATGAAGTGAAAAAGCCAGAGCTAATCCCATACTTTGATTATGCCAGAAGACTTATTGGTTGGCTTGGCGATGTGACAATCGAGCATGTACCGAGAAACGAAAATAAACAAGCTGATGCTATGGCAAAACTCGCTTCCATTCTCGCGATGAATGAAGAGGAAGCTCGGGTGCCAATATGCAGGAATTGGGTGATACCACCGATATTTGATGATGTAGATAGTGAGGAAGTAGAGAATCATGTCGTGCAAGTGTGCGAGGTCGAAAAGGAAGATTGGCGTCAACCATTCGTAGATTACTTGAAGTACGAAAGGTTGCCAGATGATCCACGCAGAAAGGTTGACATTAGACGGCGTGCGGCTCGCTTTATTTATTACAGAGATACACTGTATCGGCGCTCGTTCGATGGAGTGTTCCTGAGATGCTTGAGCGAAGAAGAATCCATTCATGCTATGGAAGAAGCTCATTCCGGAGTCTGCGGTGCTCATCAGTCAGGCCCAAAATTGCATTTTCGAATCAAAAGAATGGGCTACTATTGGCCGTCAATGGTAAAAGACTGCATGGACTACGCACAAAAATGTCAAGCTTGCCAACTCCATGCGAACTTTATCCACCAACCACCTGAGCTGTTGCACCCTACAGTAGCTTCATGGCCTTTTGATGCTTGGGGGCTGGATGTTGTAGGCCCCATGACCAAGTCTTCGGCAGGGCACTTGTATATCTTGGCAGCCACGGATACTTTTCTAGTTGGGCTGAGGCGGTGCCCCTCAAAGAAGTGAAGAAAGAGAATGTCGCTGACTTCATCCGCATCAACATCATATACCGTTATGGAGTTCCGCGATACATAATCACTGATAATGGGAAGCCTTTCAGCAACAGTCTGATAGACAAGTTTTGTGAGAAGTTCAACTTTAAGCAAAGGAAGTCTTCCATGTATAACGCTGCTGCCAATGGCCTCGCTGAAGCATTCAACAAGACTTTGTGCAATCTATTGAAGAAAGTGGTAGCAAAGTCAAAACGAGATTGGCATGAAAGGATTGGAGAAGCTTTATGGGCATATCGAACAACTTACAGAACACCGACGCAAGCAACTCCTTATTCCTTGGTGTATGGTACTGAAGCAGTTGTCCCCCTCGAGCAGCAGATTCCATCACTGAGAATAGCTGTGCAGGAAGGGCTAACTGAGGAGGATAACGCACGTCTACGTCTTGAAGAGTTGGAAGCTCTTGATGAGAAGAGGCTGGAAGCACAACAGAGACTTGAGTGTTATCAAGCTCGTATTTCCAGAGCATTTAATAAGAAAGTAAAGCCACGCTCTTTCCAAGTGGGTGACTTAGTGCTTGCTGTGAGAAGGCCCATCATCACAACTCATCGGACTGGAAACAAGTTCACCTCCAAGTGGGATGGCCCTTATGTTGTCAGGAAGCCTACACAAATGGCGCGTACAAGTTGGTCGCCGAAGATGGCTTGAGCATTGGCCCCATAAATGGGAAATTCTTGAAGCGCTACTATGCGTGAATAATGCAAATTGCTCCTGAGGCACGAGCCTAAACTGCATCAAACTCCTGACCCGCACGAGTATAAACTGTGTACGGTATCCACCAATGGTAATGCACGTGGTTAAACTGCTAAGATACTCCACTAAAGGTATTTCATGTGGTTAAATCTAGAAGTACTCCACCTTGTCCAGGGTGGTTAAACTATGGATACTCCTGGCCCGCATGAGTATAAACTGTGTACGGCTCCCCCACAAAACAATTGTTGTCTTTGAACTACGTTATGACTTGATCCCTTCATTGGGTACGTAGGCAGCTTAGATAAATTCTAAGTTCAGTCAAGAGTCTTTGAAGATATACGTTTCCAAAGGAGTCGTCAGCTCAAAGCCAGAGCATTGGAAGGATTGTGCTTGCAGTAGATTTTATTTTCATGAAAATTAGCAATTTATTACATAAAGTTTGAAATTCGTAATGAATTGAATTTTCATGATAGTATTGATTTATTGTGAGAGACATGACAAGTTTCAAGATTCATTGTATTGAAAGATAATAAAAGTTTCATTCACGACCAAGAGATTGCAAAATAGAAAGTACATGAAAAGATTTCTATTGCATAATCAAAAAAAAAAAAACAAAAGAGGAAACATTGTTTATAGCAAAAGGAAAACAAAATCCTAAGCTAATCTCAAGCAAAACGACTCAAAGTCTTCAGCTCTTCCCTAGCAGCCTCGAGTCGTGCCGTCAAAAGCTTCATTTCTTCAATTTCTTCGTCGGTCAGTGAAGAAGCACTCTGGAGGAAGGTGATTTCTTTTTCAATCTCGCAGACTTCAGCTTGAGCACTTTGTAGGAGTTGTTGTTGTCGCTTCAATGATTGAAACAAACTCTTCTTCCGCGCATTCAAGTTAGTGATCTCTTGCTGAATTTGCTCCAAATCCTCTTTGGTAGATTGAATTAGATTAGCCTCCTTGCTTTCTTTGGTCTTGGCATTTGAAAGACGTTCTTTGGCTTCTTCTAATTGATGGACAGTAAACTCCTTAGATGCTTTCTCAGAGGATGCAGACCTGGCCTTATCAAAAGCGGTTGCTTTGGCAAATAAAAGCTTGAGTGATCCTTCTACATAGGAAATGTCAAAGTTGCTGAAGTTTTTCATCGAGCTGAGCACTATATCGACCTCGTCTTCGATAGAGGAAAGTGAGTCGAGAGGAGTGCGTGATATCTTTTCTATGAGATCCCTCCACAATTTCTGAAGAAACTCTTTCTGATGATTATGGATGAACTTCTCACCTTGAAAAACTGAAGCTTCGGGGCATGGAAGTGTTGGTTTTGCTTCATTCGACTTAGGCGCTCCTTTGCGCCCCCTCTTAGCAAGCGGAGGTTCTGCAGTTGATGAGTTAGATCCCATAGTTGACTCTTGGCTATCTTCAAACCCATCATCGTCACCAAGGTTGGGCATCGCTTTCTCCTCCTGAAACAAGACAGGTTTTAAAGTCAGGGAATTCAAAAGGGGAGGAAATTAAAGAAAGCTGAAGGGAAAAGCGGTAAGGGACAACCTCGCCAGCAAATTCATCAATAGAGGGCTTGGGATTTCTCTTTGGCCGCTTCCAATAACGATCTGCATTACTACTTCGACTTTCTTCTACAGGATGAATGGCAGCTTTTCTTTTGTTTCCTTCATCTTGTTTCTTGCATGGGGCTGAGGCTTTAGGCGAACCTAAGTCAGCTAGCTTCGCGATATTCTCTTCAATAAAGATTCCATGAGCTTTGTCCCACCATTTTTTGTAGTTGTCCGAAGAAAACTTCTTTGCATTCAAGGGAATAGGCGGGAAAACATACTTGAGACATTGACTTGGAGTAAGTGCACAATCGCCAATGTTGGATGCCTTCGTCTAAAGAACCTTTACGAATATCTCGCTTAAGCACTCCCGGAACTTCTTGATAGTACCCGAATTGGCGGCTAAAACGGTGAGGACTATAAGGCTCGAGGATAAAACGCCCACCTTGTCGTAGAGGTAGATAGCTAGAACGAACGGCAATAAAGTAATCTCGGTCAAGCTCGTCAACATGCTCATCGTCGACGTACAAAAAGTTGCGATGCTTCATGATCATGTTGCAAGTCCAAGAGACAAGCTCCCCTTTGTGGGTCTTCTTACGAGCCTCATTTGGGTCTTCTTACGAGCCTCATTTGGGTCATAGTGTCTTGCGCTGCCTTCACCGGAGAATTGAGTCATCTTGGGGCCGCGTATGCTTTGAAGAACTTGAGAATGAGTCTTGAAGTAGTGCGATAACCAGCCAAAGACGAAATGGATAGGAAGAGAGGAGTAGACGCGCATCGGCCGTGGTGAATTCGCGATCTTGTTCAAACCATTGTAGATGCTAGCTAGGGCCGGGACTGCAAGACCTACTTTGTGCCCACTTGCCATGATGCTCGCGACTTTGAAAGTGCTTGGACGTATGGAGTCAATGTCATCAATTGGAAGGACGAAGGTGCAAAGCCAACAAGCCAGATGCGCCGCCAAATACGTCTCTTCTTTTAAACTCCCTGTGATGTTAAGCTTGGAAAACAACTCCTCTTCCGCTCTAGACCAGCCCTCGTGAGTGCCAAAGTCGCCGAGTGGATTGTGAGTTGACTTCGAACGAGCGGACTTCTTCCCACTTCGCGGTGGTGGTTGGCAGTACTTGGTGTCTTTCTTGGACCAGAAGCTAATCCACTCGTCGAGCGTGACTTGAGAGAGTTGACCTCCTTCGGCGCTCCTTTGTAGCAGGTGGAAGGCATGGAAAAAGTACTTGCAGCAGCTAGGAACAAACCTTTGGCTTGCCTCGTCAACTTCGGTAAGCTCCATGGCATCGGGAACCACCTCGTCGTAGAGAAGACCGGCCAAAGTGCGCAAATCCCACAACGATATGGAGAGCTCTCCGAACGAGGTCAGAAGGGTGTTGGTAGCAAGACTCCACGCTTCACAAAATGCCTTGATGATCTCTGGGTGGCAGTCGTATGTGAACAATGAAGCGAATACAACATCGTAGATCTCGGCCTCTGCCAACTTGCGCTAGCACTGGCTGAGGATATCTTCCGTCCACTCCCAGTAGCCTTTAACATATTTGAACTCGCCTTCAAACTGGATGGAGTCTCCCCACTTGGCCTTGCCTTCGACGATGCTTCGCCCCAACGTTGGAAAGATACTTGGCTCATCCGAGTGATCGTGATGAGTTGCTTGCAAGCACCACGCTTTGGACGCCTTGTTCGAAGGGACCTCTTGAGACCATTGTTTCGTATAGAGCGGATTTGTCAATTTAGGCCACTGCTTTGCGTATCGACCGATAAGGGGGGCATGAACTGCTAAGATTGTGCCTTTCTCGATGGGCTGTCTCTCATCATCGAGGATGACCAAGTGCTTTACTCCCGAAGATGACAAATTATCGCGAAAGTGCACCATTGCTGTCAAATTCCAACAAAGACGTGAGCTAACTTGGTAGTTAAAAAAAAAAATGGTTACCAACGACAATTAATGTCAATCTTGAATAAACCCAAGTTACCAAGAACGCAAGCAACCCCTTGAATAAACCTATCGCATAAGAAGGAGATATCAAAAAGTGTACCGCTATCAACAATTCAACAAACGAGTGGTGCGTAAAATTGAGTGTATGGAGATTCCTAGAAATTTAATGAATATACTACCACTCAATTGAGAATGTGACAACACGACAAACACAAGGCCACCACTATTTTCATGCTTAGAAAATTGGTGCGTGTTTCAAATTCGTTGTCAAAGAAATCGTCCGTGGTCTTTATCTTCAGTAAGCCACTTTTGAGAAGGGGAATAAAGGGTTGACAATTACTACCAGTCTCTAGTTTTTTTTACGTAGTGAAAGGCTTGGCAAATCAAATTTCATAGCCAGTTTTGTTTTTTGGGCCGTAATTACAAAAAAAAAAAAAAAAAAATCGCAAGAGCTCACGTTTTGAGCGCTAGACCTCCAGCCAGAATTTGTTGCAGGAGAGAAAGAAAAAATACATTGGCAGGCAACAAAAAAAAGATAAAAAAAAAAAAAAACTCTTTGGCCAATTCATCAAACACTCGTTGTGCTTTATAGTAGGGTTGTGCAAAACATAGCTGGTCGTCAACTGACCCTTACGGATGGTGAACTCATAACAAACCAAGACACCTTACCAAGGATTTGCAGAACAGGACTTGAAAAGAAACCCACGAAATTGGATGTTCTATTTCCCTTAAGAAAAAAACTTTTGTGGGAGTAAAGAACGAGAACCCCTTTCTATACAAGAAGAGAGCTGCTTGAAGAAGGAAAAAGGACTTCCGTAGGTTTGCAGGCAAAGAGAGGAAGAAAGATGGAAATTCTCTTATGACAAGTCATGGAAAGTAAGAGGGTATTAATTCTTACCAAAGTGTTGCTAATTGAGAGAACCTCAAAAGGAATTGTGAAGCCCCAAACTTAAATACGAAATCTGCTTCCTTAAATTGAAATTTGCTTGAAAGGAAAAGAATGATGCTGCAAAAGAAATCACTCCAGCAAGCAAATTTGGAGAAGGAAATAAAGTCAAGGTGAAAAAAAAAGAGAAGATATTTGCTGCCAAAAAAAAAAAGAGAAGGAACCAAGCGAACGACGAATCCCGCAGAACGCCATTGTTTCCATTCTGGAACTGCTGCATTATGTTCCCACGCTCAGATTTGATGGAAATTGCAATTGAAATCAATTGTTGATTTGGGCCACTTTAAAAGGCCCAATTGGCTGAAAAAAAATAGTAATGGGCCAATTTAAGAGGCCCAATGTTCTAAAAAAAAAAAAAGTTGGTAGTGATGGGCCATTAAACTTAAACTTTGGCCCACATTTCTGTGGTCTCAAATTTGAAGGATTACCCATCTCAGGCCCATTTGAAAATATCGATACTCATTCACCCTGAAACATGCTTGATGCATTATTCATGAATAAGTCTCGAGGGGGCATTTGTAGACAAATAAAATTTATGGCCAAATTAAATGCCGACATGTGGCAAATAGTATATTAAATATCAATATTATATTTTCTATTTTCATAGTTGGGAATTTAATTGAATTTAATTCCTAAATAAAATAGTTAATTAATTGATATTTTAATATATATTTTCTTGGCCAATCAGGCGGCGCCAAATGTCAAATTAGACTATTTTGGCAATAAATATAATATCTTGCAAACATATATGCTAGGTATTATTATTTTGGCAAATAAAATAATATCTTGCAAACATATATGCTAGGTATTATTATTTTGGCAAATAAAATAATATCTTGCAAACATATATATGCTAGGTATTATGACTTTGGCAATAAATATAATATCTTGCAAACATATATGCTAGGTATTGTTATTTTGGCAATTCAAATCGTATCTTTTCATTAAGGAAATGAATTACTAGCAAATTTGAACTGGCCAATCAAATTGCATCATCTTGTTAAGTAAACATGGCAAGAGACCTTTCCCTACACCTATAAATAGGGGTCTTCTCAACAAGCCATAGACACACACAGAAAAAGATACATCAAAGCATAAGAAGTCTTCAAAGCGAGAAAAGCGAAGGAAAATCCCGCGATTCCCTCAAGAAGATTCGAAGTGATCGAGTTGAAGTTCTCGGCGTTCTTCACGAAGATCATCAAATTCAGGCGTTTGATCCGCAATCAAGGTGCGAAACCAGCGAATCAACGTTTTCCCAAGCCAAACACACAACGATCAAGGCGAAGTTCCCGGCGTTCTTCACCAAGATCAACCAAATCAAGGCGTTCGATCTGCAGACAAGGTGCTAAGCCAGCAAATCGACGTTCTTTCCAAACATATATCAAGTCAAGTCAACGGTTTTCACGGCGTTCTTCGCAACGTTCATCGAAAATATCGGTGTTTGATTCGTGATTAAGCTACAAAGCCCACGAATCACGTTATTGAAGACCAAATCAAGCTCCAAGAAGATCAAACTACCAAATCCGCTTCGGAAGTGTTTGAATTTTCAAATTTCAAATTCGTGAAGGAAGAATCAGAGGATCAAATTTAGAGATTGTACCCACTTTACTTCAAATAAATTCATTAAATTCAATTTGTACGATTTTTCTTGTCTTTTAATTCAATAGACTCGAAATTTGCGTTACACATACATCTGACCAAGTTTTGACTATTTAGAAAGAAACACACCAAGCTAGTTTACTATTTGGAAACTATATATTATTCATCTAAATATCAAACAAAAACGATATGTTTGACCAATTCTTTAAGACATAAAAAAGAAAAACTGAAAATGAATTCTAGTAATCAAGTGATGATATTATCCATGGATAGGATTGGCACCACCCATTACCATTCCCGGTGTCCCCGGTCCCTGAGGAGGACAGGCAACTATTTTAGCGTCATTGGCTTTTGGAGCAGGAACACCAACTCCTCCTGAAACTTCTCTGTTGATTCGCCTGTGGACTAAATCATCTGTCAACAAGAAAGCATCAACCAAAACCAATTGATTAGCTTCTTCTTCTTCTTATTTTTTTTTTTTACGTTGTTGAACGTAATGTGGCACAAATATAATAAATGTGATATAACCATCAATTCGGGTTTTTTATGCAAATTTAATTTTTGAAGGGGTAAAATTGCAATTATTATTTTTCCATTTACCCCCCCAGCCCGACCTCGAAACCTAGAAAACAAAATAAAGCCACACACAAAACATACATTGGGCAAACACTTAAAAGTTAATTATTAAAACTTAGTTGACTTTCAAAGAGTAAATTTCATTTTTACTCCCACAAGAAATTTCTATTTACACATTTAGTCCCATAACATCGAAATTCTCATATTTAGTCTCGTTGGATAACATTTTCGACCGCATTTAGTCTTGCAGGCCAAATTTTGATCATGCTTTCAAAATTTTCCTACATGTCAGTCGACTTAATCTACATGGCTTTTAACAGCTTTTTATTAAGTATGTGACACACTTAATTTTTGAAAATATAAAATATAAATTAATTAATATCATTTAACAAAAATAATATACAAAGAATCAAGCAATGTAAAATATATATAATAAGAAATACATATTAAAAATATAAAATATAATATCAGAAAAATAGTATTAAAAATTTATATAGTGTAATTATATATAAAATTACTCCAAAAAAATATAAAAATAATTTATACATATCTTAATCTCTATGCTTATACATTTTTTTGGGTGTAATTACTTATGTATTTATGTTATTTAATTTTTATATTATTTTTCCTAAATATATCAATTAATTTATACATTATATTTTTAATAAGGATTTTCTTTTCTATTTTTAAAAAGCCAAGTCTTCTAGAAGCGAATTGTTTTAAACTGTTCTTTGTTTTTTGGTTTGAGGGTGGGAGGAGTACAAGGATATATACACACACGTATATATTACACTGTATTATATATAAGATTAAACTAACACAATTGATTTTTATTGAAACAAGATCTAAGGCTTTTGTGCAAAAATTTTATAGTTACAATTTGTCCCCCGAAAATATGATGTTTGCAAAAACTTAGATTGACTCTTAAAAATTAAAAAAAAATATCATTAAACTTCATGCGATAGCTGATAAGTGTAACGAACGGGATATGTAAGTTAGGGTACCACAAATTACATTTTTCCCTTAGTTTGCATGGGGAAAATCTCCTTTTATAGTCTATGATTTAGCTTCCATTCACTTTTAGTCCCATTAATTTCGAATTCTCATATTTATTTCGGTCTCCTTTATTCACCCCCCCCCCCCCACCACCCCAAATTTTGTCTTTTTTTCAATATTAGCAATGAAATTACGCGTCTGTTTGACAGTTGCTATTTCACCCATACTTAGAGGGTGTTTGGTTAAGCTTATTTGAAACATCTTATAAGCTCCTACATCTTATAAAATATTGGATCTTATTTTAAAAATAAGCTATTAATGTGTTTGGATAATTAAGATGGTATGTAACCTACAAGATTTTAGTAGTGAAAAAATTGTAATTAATTTGGTTGAAAATATGAAGTTTGGTAGGATCTTAAAAAATAAGTTAGCTCCTCCTTACTTTTTTAGAAAGACCTTATAAGTTTCTAAGTATTTTATTGTAGGAGCTTATAAGCTCCTTCCCCTAAAATTTTACCAAACACTCCACCACATCTTATAAGATGTTTTAAGTAGCTTATAAGCTTAGCCAAACACCCTCTTAGTAGTACCGTGTCATGCATATATTTTTCCGTCAATTTGATTTCTATAACCCATGAAAAAGGATTAAAGCTGAGAAAATAAATAAGAGTTTGCAGGATTAAATTTGAAAATTCGTAATCAATGAGCCTAAATGACGATAAATTAAGTTGTGACATAATGAATTTTACCCTATATAAAATGCGCACCGTTTATGGCCAAGAAGTCTGAAATTCTTGCTTCAGTAAACAGACAAAGGGATTCAAACTCAACATAATGAAGGTTATGATCATAATGTAGATGGCAGCATGGTTCCAGAGATTCCTCATCTTTGCTCTCTGCTTTAACTATATGGACAAAGTATGCAACTAAATTCTGGACCAAAAACATAAATAAGTAGTGCAACTAAGCGTGTAGACTGTGGCCGGCCGGGAATCCGTGTTTTATGTCATTTTATCATGAGAATTTTCAAAACTTTGGGCCGGCTCTAATTGACGGTCACGTTTAAAAATGATATATATATATGTATTTCAGTAGTTTTTGTAGAGTGTATATATTGACCGGCACTAACAAAAAATTAATATGTGATTGTCTCGTTTTGCAGTCTTATTATATGCTACTATGTTGTGGTTGTCACGTATTTGCAAACAATATATATATATATACACACACACACAAACACATCCATAATCTAAATAAACAAGAGTTATATTATTGATAATTTATTTGCAATGAATATATACACTACGATGCTGTTAAGAGTGCTAATAAGTCCATAAATTCTATATAATTATGCACTTAATTGAATAGGGATTCGTTTGCTTTGTGAGATTCGTTAATCGAAACTTGTGCATTGGCTAAAGATTAGTTGAGAGTTAAGTCAATTATATTAGTTGCACTACAAGAAAACGCGATTTTTTCGGTGAAATTTTCGGCGGATTATAGGCGGAAAAAATAAATTCCAAGGGATTTTCGGCGGATTCAATCTCCCGAAAAAACCTTCGTCGATAGTGATTTTTCGGCGAATTTCGGCCGAATTTTCGGAGGAAATAATTAAATATTTTCAAAAAAAATTTAATTTTTCGGCTGAAATTTCGTCGAAATTCCACCGAAAATAACAAATATTTTTTTAAAAAAATTAAATTTTTCGGCGGAAATTTCGTCGAAATCCTGCCGAAAATAAAAAATAATTTTTTAAAAAAAATAAATTTTTCGGCAGAAATTTCGTCGAAATTCCGCCGAAAATAAAAACTATTTTTTTAAAAAAATTTAATTTTCCGGCCCTGAATTTATATTTTTTCAAAAATCTTCAAATTAATTATATTTTTCTTTGTTATTATAAACACAATTATAATAAACATATTTAAAATATTATACTAATCACATAATTTGAATATATGAATAAATAACATATCAAATATATTAAAATCCACACATATATTAGCAAACCGTCAAAATATTTATCCAAATATATAAAAAACACAATAAATCGAATATTGCGCCGATACATAAAAAGCGAAGTTATATCCTAGCAAAGTTCAGACTAATCACGTAATTTGACACATTTATTAAATACTATTTATAAAATATATATAACAAAACGTACAACGAAAAATAACTTCAAAAAACATACAAAGGCAAACATGATCCGAAAAAAACATAACATTTCATATTTTTTTAACTTAAAAGTTAATATAATCTACTACAAATTATTTATTTATACTAATTTTTAAAAGCAGACAACAAAATTTTTGAAAATTGCAATAATTATTATTAAATTTATTTTTTAATTTATTATTTAAATTTATAATAATTTTTATATTTTTAATGTTTAAATTTATTTTTTGAATTTTTTAATTTTTTTAAATTTGACATATATAGTTAGGCAGGAAAATATTTAAATTTTTTTTAAATTTTTTTTTAATTTTCGGCCGAAAATCCGCTGAAAATATTTAAATTTATTTTTTAATTTTTTTTAAAATTTTTGTGGAAAATTCAGCCAAAAATCCGCCGAAAATGTACGCCGAAAATATCACGTTTTCTTGTAGTGTTGTTTGGCATCCAAGATTAACTGAATATGATGATCGTACATATTATGTAGATTGCGGTTTGGTATCCGCAACTGAATAAGATTGAACCAATATTAGAATACAATTTACGTTTTTACCCTCGATTGTTAAAATTCTTCAACGTTAATTTTCAAATTATGCCTTGGCCATCTTGCAGCAGTAGTAGTAGTAATAATAATAATAATAATAATAATAATAATGATGATGGTGATGATGATGATGATGATGATGATGATGATGATAATAATAATAAGAAGAAGAAGAAGAAAAATAACATTAATAGTAATAATAATAATAACAAAAGCAACAATAACTACTACTACAACAACAACAACAATATAATAATAACAATAATAATAGTAACATTAATAACAATATGTATTTAAACTTTAAATAACATAGAATATAAAAATTATTAGATTTTATTTGGATATATTTTTTAAATATTTTAAATAAATTTATTAGATTTATTGAAGACAAAATCATTTAAAATTGGACTAAATTATATGATGAAAAAAATAAATAGATAAGAAAGTTAAATAAAAAGTAGTGAATAAAGAGAAGTGAGAGAAAAATAGAAAGAAAATAGATATCACGTGAAAGAAAAGAGAGTGAAAAATGAGAAGATGCAAGTAAGATGAGAGAAAGACTGAGAAAAAAAATGGGGTGAAACCAAAGACACCAAAAACAGTTATTAGATGGATTATTCATTCATTTTATAGTCACCTTAGCTCGGAGGCTAAGATGGGATCTGTCATGGTTGATTATGAAGTATATCCTAACTTCATAAAAGCCTGCTAAGAACCAAACATGCGTCTACGTTACTTTGGATAGTTATCCTTTAATAGAATGCAGGTGAGGCACTTGGGTAGCGACTGTACCAAGGTTTGTATGATGTTAAGAGCATGACATGCCCAAATTGAGTGGGAGCTCGTCACAATGTGAGCCTTATTATTTTTTGTGCCCTTTGGAAATTTGGACTTTGCCATGAAGTGTAAGCTTGATGCACGGTATTTTAGCATGTGTCCAATGGCCACGATTGATTCGGTCTGTTGGAGCATGACTAAGAAAGCTGTTAAGACTAAGCGGATTGGTATAAATAGCCGAGAAAGAACTTAGTTGGTAATGCACTAATATTCTATGGCTCAAAGGTCGGCTGACTAAAGTCAAATGTGATTTGACATAGTCTTGAGCATAGATACATAATAGAAAAGGTCTAGCTTGCTCTAATTTTTATGAGGGATCAGAGATGCTTGATCTAGTGCGAGCACTTGGTTTGGTGGGAACACTTAGTTTTGGGCACATAGCGAGTTACTTCTTTTGACTGAAGGGTTATGTTAGTTTGGTGATAACTTAGCATAACTCTCCTCATTTGCTCCTTCTCGCTTGGTCACACGTCTTACTCCCTGTATGAAAGAAATAACATAAGATTGAAAAATTCTATGAGAACGTGATTCAAAAAGATCGAGTCAATTATGGATGAGTGGGAGATTTAACAGCTATTGACGTGATCATATCTATGCGGATTCCTACGAGAAGTAGGACTCTACCACTTGGGGTGCCTATAAATAGGGACCTCTCCAGTGGAAACTAACCATTCGTTTCCAGACGAATATCTCTCTCCATATAGTCTCTCTCTCTTGTTGTAAATAGTCTCTCTTTGTTATTCTCTTGGAGAATCACCATAAATATTCTAAGGGTTTAAAGGGCGTAGAAAAGTAAATTGCTTTGGTAGTGATTCAACGAGGAGAAGGAAATGAATCTCATTCGTACGTGGCAAAGGGCTTATAGATTAAGATGTTGATCCGGTGTTCATTATTAAAGCTTCCGCCAAAAAGGTAATTGATCAATACCTTTTTAATGCGTTATTTCCAACACTTTTTTTTCCCCATCCGTGTGCATCACGTTAGAGAGCGTAATTGTGGAAGTTTACTTGTTTTACTTCAATTTTCATGTGCAATTATTGTCATCATAGAAAAAGTGAAATATATGAGCATTATAATAGTTTCAAAGGTCTAAGGGCTTATCTTCAAGCACTTTTAGACCACTGTATAGATTTTTTGGGGCGACATTAGACTATTAATTTTAAATGAGAAAGTACTGGAATTGGACTTATATATGAATCCAGAGTACAATTCAATACTAGTTTAACAATTTAATTCTTGCTTATTTTTTATTTCATTGATTAATAATTTCAAATTCAGCCATATTTATCATTTGTTTCATAATTTAATCATCTTTACTTATTCAATAACATGATGCGAGAGATATAATTGATTTTACGATTATAGCTGACAAGAATGCTACCCCTTCATCGAAAAAGCGATCCATAACAAATTTAAAACCTGTTTGAATAGTTTGTTTTAGAGGAGAAGCACTTTTAAAAAAAAAAAAAAACAAAATGCCTTAGAGCAAAGCATTGCGTTTGATTGGGCTTTTTAGATAAAACCGAAGCCAGCCCAAAAAAATAAAAAAAGCTAAAGGGTGCCCTTTTTAAAAGCTATCCAAAACTGTTTCAAATAAAAGCCCATTATAAAATATTTTTAATTACTGCATTCAAACGCATAACTCTTGGCTTTAAAAAAAATAAAAATTAAAAAAACTACTACAAAAAGCACCGCTCCAGAAATGCTTTTTTTAAGCCTATCCAAACATGTTCTTAGTGATGGATTTCATTTATCACAAAATCTGTTAGTACGTGTATTGTCACTGATTGTTGTTTTAATTAAGCTTACATTAAATTCCATCAAAAATTCATCAATTGTACCTTAAATTTGAGATGAAATCTCTTCATCACAATTTTTTTATTAGAGAATTGAGTACTTTCTAGTAGTATAAATCTTAAGTTTGGAAGAAAATATTATATCAAAAACTGCATGCGTGAGTCATGTTTTCTTTTTTTTTTTTTAGCAAAATGCTAATATGAAAATAGTGAGAGACTAAATGATAAAAGAATGAAAAATACGGGGCTAGTATGATTTACACACCTAGGTTTTGCCTAATTTGACCCATAACCTAGTGGCCCAGCCTAAACGTGAAAATTACATTAAGCATTCATAGAGTGATTATTTTGCTATTAATTCATACTTTATCTTCTTTTATTTTCACTTGTTCTGGTATTAAAATAGTGAATTTTACGATAAAATTGTGTTTTCGTTAACATAGGAGAAAAATGGTGAAAATATAGTAGAAAAGAGCCCAATCGAGTTGGGCATGGCATAATTGACAAAAGAGATAAAGTGATTCAGAGCGCAAAGAGAAGTGCCTTCCGATCAAGATGTGGGCTCGCCTTATCAGGATAGGAGGTTTAGGTTTGGCCTAGAACACGAGGGCTTTGTTGTCAACGCTTTATGCTGAACCAAGCTAGCGAGATTTGACAAGATTTAGTGGCAGCTTTTATTTTAATCTCTTTGTTAGTAAGGGATTTCTATGATTATTTACCATTGTTGGTGACTAATCTTAATCATCTCTTTAAAAAAATATTATGTGTATAATTTTAAAAAAATTTAATAGGCTGAAGGTTTTTTTAATTTTTGAGTAACCTCGTTAATAAGGGTCAAAATTCTCCCTCTCCTCCCTCTTTCTACATGGTTTCTAATTTCTCTCTCTCTCTCTCTCTCTCTATCTCTAATCATTCCCTTAATTATCAAACTTACAAAAAAAAATCCCTACTTATTAAGACTTTTTAGGATAATGATTTATACTACAATTTAAATTTTCAACTTCAATTAAGTAAAAGTTGCATCGTATTTTATTTCGTTACTTATTATTATTATTATTATTATTATTATTATTATTATTGTAATGGGGCAAATGATATTCAACATTCAATCATATGACTATATATATATATATATATATATATATTCTCTCCAAGCTGGAGCATCAAGGCACCCGCCCGGCCCAGCCACATATAAATAGCAAAAAGTATTCATATATAAAATTCAAAATATTTATGATGCATTTATTTAAAATTTAAATATATAATTAAATAATATACATTACTTTGCACATACATCGAGTATGCACAAATAACTAGTACTAATTATTAACATATATATATATATATATGTATCTCTTTCATTCACTATTTCATAGTATTAGAATGATTGATACATTTAAATTTATAACATTAGTTAAACATATCAATAAACAAACTTTTCAAAAAAATACCCTTAAAGTGGATCTAAAATGATAGGCAGCCAAAAAAAATTTTAAAAAATAAAATAATTTTTTTTGCGACGGATGAATCGGTTGCAAATATGGTCAACGATAGTGAAAAATTTTGTAGCCAAAAAATTCGATCAGCAAAAAAAAACGAAGAAAATTTTGATCGCAAATTCGGTCACAACCACTAATGCGACAGATTAGGTCCATCGCAAAATCACGCCAAAACGTTTTTTGCCTGGCGTGAATTTTATGATTGCATTTTTGTTTTTTGAGACCAACTTAATCTGTCGCAAAAATTTGGTCCAAATTTGGTCATTTTCCCTAAAATTTGTCGCAAAGTTAGTCGCAAATTGCGACCGCATTTTTTTTTTTTCTGTAGCAAATTTTCATTTTTCTAGTAGTGATTTTGGTCAGTTGTTTGATTAATTAAACATCCTAAATCGAGTTGGTAAGATTAAATTCAAAAGTGTTTAATTGCCCACACAAGTAGAAATTAACACAATTTGATTCGATAGATGTTTTTGGATTATGTTATCGAGAACATATAATCTAGTAACAAAAATTTTGTGTTGTAGGTTTGCTGGCTAGAATTAAGTCCTTCTAATTCTTCATGTTGTTAACAAATTAAATTATATCATGTGAACATGAGTGTTTGTTAATTAGGGATTATTTATAGTGTATTGGTTGTTTAACCTAAAAATAAGGAATGATTGGTTGAAGCAGCATTTTCGAATGTTGTAATTGATTTATATCATGAATTAGAGAGTTATTATTTAATCGATGATCAATTCTAGAAATATTGAACGAAGAATTAATTTTGACTAAGTTTTCGTTATATTGAATTGTTTGTATCAAATATCTTGCTTTTTGTTTAATTAAGTACCTTTTTATTTTCGTTAACCCCCAGTTGTTATTTTCATTTTTAATTTTTTTGGTTGTTTTTTAAATTCGTCAAAGTTATTCCTGCCGTATGGACCCTGTCAGCCCTGTTTAAAATTTATTGTGTTTAAAACAAAAAAAATATTTTTGGTGAATTCAACAGCCTTCAAACGTTTAGTTCGATCCAAACCTAGAGGATCTCTTATGGGTTCAGCCTCAAGTAATGTGGGCCGATTTGAAATTACTCATCTCCATTGTGTGGGCCTAAGGCTATGTTTGGAACAAAGATTTTGTTGAGGAAAAGTGGGAGGAAAATGAAAAGGATCAAAAATGAATGCATAGAGTACTATCATTTGAAGCAAAGAAAAAATTTTCCTTCCTATTTTCCTTACCAAAATCCAAGAACCAAACGGAGGGTAAAGGGTGATGTTCAGGATTCCACTAAGACTTTCACAGACAAATATCCATTTTCCCCATTATCTATGATTGCGATATTTAATTTTCTGCAACCGTAGAGAATTAACTCACTGCATTATTTTTGCTAGTTTTATATACTTCATACATGCGCCTTTTAAATTCATGTTCTTGATTTCTAACTTATGTCTCACAAGTAGTTAACAGGAAAAATATCCTCATGTTCCACTGTTTTGTAGGAATTAAGTCGGAATGTTAAATTTATTTGTGCACCTAAATTAAGTTGCGTATCATACGGAACGTGAGAATTTGAAATGAATAAAGGTATGAAAAATTACAATTAACCCCCTGAATTGAGGGGGTAATTACAATTTACATCTAAAAAGCTCCGAACTTCCAAAAATACTCTTCTGGAAGCAGAGATTGTGAGGGGGAGAGAGGGGCAGAGATTGTGAGGGGAGAGAGATTGAGAAGGGAGGGGGGGAATAGAGAGAGAGAGAGAGAGAGAGATCGAGAAGGGAGGGTCGCTGCCGCCGCTCGTCCGCTGTCGTCGCTCGCCTCCGACACACCAACCATTGGGGGAGGGGGTGATAGGGGAGGGGGGGGGGGAGAGAGAGATTCTGATTTGAAAACAAATTGATAAAGGGAAAAAGAAAACAGAAAATAAAAGAAAAAAGTAACAAAAAAAATGATCAAGAACGGGTATTTTGAGGTTTTCAATTTACTCGTTTTTTTCTTTCTTTTGTTTTTGCTTAAATTACTTAGGGGTAATTTTTGAAAATCAACTTTTTTAGGTGTAAATTGTAATTACCTCCTCAATTCAGGGAGGTAATTGTAATTTTTCATATGTAGGGGTATTTTTTGTAAATAGGATATACCTCAGGGGAGGCAAACATAATTCGCCCTAATTATGTACATTTAAGGACAAAAGAATTTATTTTATCTCAAAAATAATTATTATAGTACTATCGATAGTGGCAGTATAGTGTGTAAAGTGACAACATTAATAATTAGTGGCACATCTATGGTGAAAATTTAGTGACAATAGAATCTTGTGACGAAATCATATTGATAATTTAATTTTTTTTTTATTTTTGGTCATCAGTTTGTCATTATAGTGGTATTACTAGTAGTCAACGGTGACAAGTACTAAAACATTCATTCTTGTTCCCATTGAGCGATATTGTGACAACAAAAAAGTTGGTGTCCCTAAAGAAAATTAATTATTGACAAAATATAGGCATTTTCAATTAATTATATTATATTTGGTGACAACTTTCATGTTGTGACTTTGGCATTTTGCTACCAAAATTATTTTCTCTTGTAGTGTAATACGTACTGGAAAATCTCATTTTTAGTCCATAATTTTAGCTCTTATTCATTTTTAACCTCTTAATTATGAAGTCTCGAGTGTTGTCACTAATTATGGAATGGAAACCTAAGAAAAGTACTAAATTTGTGTAAAAGAAAAGAAATTGAGATGGAGAAATAAATTTTAGAATTCGTAATTAATAAATTATGAGAACGAAAATGAACAAAGGACAAAATTATGAGACTAATTAAAATGAAATTTATCCTGATACTCACCTTGTGTGGGCAAGACATTTGAAGTTCTAGCTTCAGTAAGAAGGCACGAGGAATTTGAACTCAACATAATTATGAAGGTTATGATGAGAATGTAGATGGCAGCATGCTTCCAAAGATTCTTCATCTATGTAGTCAAAAAAATTTATTCAGGGGACGAATTTGAATTTTTGAAAATTTAAAGGATATTTTTATTAGAAGAGCAAAATTTTAAATTTTCATAAAAATATACACAAAATAAGAATGTATATAAATTTAAGGGTGGTGATTGTACCTTCGAGCCCTCCCTTAGACTCCCTCTGACCTTATCTACGTGGAGAATGGTTCGTCTCTATACTACTTGGGGTTCAAAATCTGCATATTTTTATTGACAATGTTTGAAAATATCATCCGGACCAAAACAATAAGTAAATTAATATGATGCATGGAACTATAATGTGTAGAGGGGAGTCCTTTTATATGCTCAGAGATATTGATAATCAAGGTCGACATTAATTAAGCAGTTCAAGGGGTGTATATTGACGGGCACCAAGAGTATTGCACATGACTTATAAATTTTAGGGAAAATTACATCCACCTCCCCTGAGGTTTGGCGAAATTACATTTTAACCCAAGGTTTTTTGTAAATTACAAAAAAACCCCTGAGGTTTATTCCGTCTAACAATTTACCCCAGCCGTTTATGACCGTTAGGGTTCCGTTAGTTTGTGTATGTAAAGTTCCGATAGTACCCTTGACGGGTTCTTTTGTCATATATATAAAATATTTGGGGTTGTATGTTATGTATTACATCTTTGTGGGGCTAAAAGTAATAATATTGAAAAAATTACTCCATTTTCCGACAAATTTTTCAGTGAACTTGAAGCGGGTCTTAAACTTTTCGACGTGGAAAACACATTGGTGAGGTTAATTTTGGGCTACAGTAGGTTTTATATATTTTTCGTTTATCACTTGTAATTATTACATATCATATGGGGTTACTGTAATATACACAAAAAATTGTGGGTTAAATTGTAATTTCTCCAAACCTCAAGGGAGGTAGATGTAACTTGCCCTATTTAATATCAGCAAAAAATAAAGGGCAAAACAGACTTTTTACACTTTCCGTCCATCACTTGTAATTTCGCCAAACCTCAGGGGAGGTGGATGTAATTCTCCCTAAATTTTATTCAAAACATATTCATGCCATTCACATGGAATTTTTGGAAAAGAATTTAGAAGTACTTGAGAAACCAAAGTTATTGATGAATATTCAAAACTTATATCATAGTTCAACACGTTAAGTAAATTATTCAATATTAGAAAAAATGGTCAATTTAGACCCCCACAATTGTCATCATAAGTTGATATTTATAGTGACACTTTTGATTATGTGATGCGAGCTAAAACATCATATGTTTAAGTGCCTTAAAAGTTTCTAGTGAAATTTCGTAACATCTGTAAAGTATATTTTAGTACAAATATAAAACATTTTGATAAAAACTACTTATAGTGACACTTTTTTATTGAAGTGCTTCATTTCGTATATTATTGAGAGATATTTGAAAATTTGTCACGTCAATGCATCCAATTAAAATTTTTTATAAGTGACTAGTGATTACTACATGAAATATGATTATTCCGGATTCATTAGCATAGTTCTTTTCATATTTCACCATATGGATTCCTTTCTCTTTCGTTTTTCTTTTTATTTGATTTCCTAGTCTGTTTTCCATCCTATCTTTCAATTCCGAAAGCTTCTCTTCTTCCTTCAAATTGGTTTAGATGTTATTAATGTCACAGCCTTTTAACCAATCATTAATTTATGATAAAAATTAGCTTAATATGTTAGTGTCCAAATTAGATTAGTTACTTTTTAGAATTTAAAATCAAGGCCTAAGGCAAAACAAGTGGTTCAAAACAGTTTGTCGATTTCACATAGATTCATTAAGTTCTTATGATAGTTATCACAACTTTAGATAAAATCTCATTTGGTCATTAAATCGTACCTACCACCTACTGTCAAAGGTCTATCATGTCCCCCAATTTGAATTAGAAATTGACACAGTACCCTTATATTGCCTTGATTGTTGGGTTACTCAATTCCGAAGAAGGAAAACCAATGTTTTGAGTGGGGGCAATTTTGTAACAACACAAGAGATTGTACTGAAAACCTAACTAATGCTTGTTACTGTTGGCAATTAAATTTCGTTCAATTAAAAGTTGACAAATGTAAATTAAAATATTAAATATTAATTAAATTTTCTATTTATATTTTGGAATTTTCTAAATTTAATTCCAATATTAAATAGTTAATTTTAATTAATATTTTAATATTTATTTTACCGGCGAATGAGGCATCGCCACATGTCGATATGAAGTATCACGGCTAATCAATTCAAGTCTTGCAGCCCGAAAGTCCAAAACCAATCAAATGGTGACAAGTGGTGCATTTGGTCGCATAGACCAATCAAATAATGACACATAAATGGTATTTTTCTCTTTAAAAAATAATTTATACTAAAGAGATAAACATTGAAGAAATTGCCAGCAATCCAAAAATCCTACACAAACTCCTATAAATGGGGGTCATTTAGGGTTCAAAAAGGAGGAACATCAAGAAGTCTTCAATACATGGAGAGACAAGCTCACAAGAACACAACCTTTGTACGAGCTCTCAAAATTTTCAAGTCTTCAAATTGCAAGCGACCGCTACGACGACGTACTGCATTCACAAAGGTTCTACTTCGTCTTCAAAGCGCAAGTGCTTCAACGCCTTCGATTTCAAAGCCGACCTTTGACTTCAAGGTAAATCGTGACTTCCGTCCCGCAAATCCAGGAAGGAATCACATCATTCATCCGAGAACAAGTTTGAAGCCCTCGGAAACAAATTCAGAGAGAAGAATCAGGGGATTTAGTCTACTAGGAAATTATTTTCCTTTTAATTATATCCTTTCTTCAAATTCAAAATATTTGTCACATATTTTTCTTGTATTGTACTTGTTTGTTTTACAGATACAGAAAATTTAGTGTGAACAAAATTCTGGCAAACCTACCCCTAATCTCTTTTCTCATCACAAACATATCAAATCACTTGTGTAGCAAGTTCAATGGCCACGAAGAAGAATAATGTCGGTTTTACCAAAAGGGACGACACTGACAAGCTTGCTGAGGACGCTGTCAATCAATCATCAACCAAAGCTAAGGTCTCCGACTCTGAATCCTTCCATGGTTCCAACCCTCCGAGCCCAATGACGTCTGTCGCCAAAGCACTCCACTTTGCTGAGGCAACCACAGTGGATGAGCAATTGGCTCAAATGGCCCAAGCTATAGCAAACTTGCAAAGAACTATTGAGGATAAGGACTTCCAAATCGCTCAACTTGTGGAAAAGTTAGAGCACTCAAACATCGGGGATCCAAGCCATAAGCATCTGCCTCCTCAAGTTCAAGCCGCAAAGGAAGGGCAAACTGAAGAGACACATCAAAAATACAAACATGTGCCAAGACTTGAGCAGCTATCCACCTCCATTGCCACATTGTCTGTTCAGATATGATTGCCAACACTATAAAAGCTCAATATGGTGTTTCAACGCAGAATTATCGGACATACACGAGGCCCTATACTAGACGTATTGACTCGCTGAGGATGCCAATAGGCTACCAACCTCCAAAGTTTCAACAGTTTGACAGGAAGGGCAACCCAAAGCAGCATGTCGCTCATTTTGTAGAAACATGCAACAATGCGGGAACTTATGGAGACCACTTGGTGAAATAATTCGTGCGTTCACTAAAGGAAAATGCTTTTGAGTGGTACGTCGACCTGGAGCCCGAGTCCATCGATAGTTGGGAACAAATGGAAAGGGAGTTCCTAAATCGTTTCTACAACACACGGCGCATTGTAAGCATGATCGAGCTCACCAATGCAAGACAGTGGAAAGACGAGCCTGTCGTGGACTACATCAATCGTTGGCGTGCGCTAAGTTTGAATTGCAAGGATAAGCTCTCTGAGACTTCTGCAGTAGAGATGTGTATCCAAGGAATGCACTGGGGGCTTCTATATATTCTCCAAGGAATCAAGCCTAGCAACTTCGAAGAACTAGCTACCTGCGCCCATGACATGGAGCTCAGTATTGCCAATCATGGAACCAACTTCCCTACGAAAGACCAATGGAAGGAAAAGAGAAGTATAAAGAAGAATGATTACTACAATGAGTCATCCGCCAAAGAGTCCATGCTCACTAAGGCAACCCATGTCAAAATTCCTGCCGGCAATGATAAAAATGGAGGAAAGTTAGGAAATCGACACATCCCAAGTGAAAGACAACGGCTAACACTTAAAGAGATACAAGAGAAGGAGTACCCATTTCTAGACTCTGATGTGTCTCACATATTTGATGAGCTGTTAGCAAGAAAGTTAATTCAGCTACCGGAGCCAAAGCGTCCCGAAGAAAGCGGGAGGGTGAACGATCCAAAGTATTGTAAATATCATCAAGTCATCAGTCACCCTGTAGGAAAATGCTTTGTGGTTAAGGACAAAATCATGGCACTAGCGAAAGATAGAAAGATAATCCTTGATAGTGAAGACGCTGCAGATGCAAATATTACTAGTGTCACAACTATTGCAAGTGCAAATGATATCCCTGAAATCAAGAAAAGTGTTGTTTTGTCACCAACACTCGTGGGGGCATCAGCGACAATCCAATTTGGGAGTTTTGACCCCACTTTGGTGAAAAACGTGTCTCTTGATGCAAACACCAACTCAAGGACAAAGCTTTCTACTACAACTGATGGCGGCGAGTGGAATTTGGTTACGCTCCAAAGAAGACAAAAGCATTGTGTCAAGCAAATTCATCCAACATGGTCAAGAAAGGTGACTCCAGTCAAGCACGAGCACCATGAGTTGGTGAAAAGCTCCAAAGCTCAACATGTTGGATTAAAGAAATCGTTAAGTAGTTGCAAGCAGAACCCCCCGACTTTAGTTGACTCTTTCACTGAAAAGGATTTTCAGCCAAAAGTCAAAACAGTGCATGCTACCTCTAATGAAATAGGAGGCCAAAATTCTTCTTCTTTTTGTACTACCAAAATTCCTCATGCCAATGAAGTGGAAGTCACTGTCAACTCATATTATACAAGTACTGCAGAAAAGACAAGAACACGGCCTCACCGTCAAGTTATGAATCAGCTCAAAACGTTCAATGAAGATGGTTTTGCACAACTGACAAGATTTGAGTGGAAGCCAATGCTCGTCCCAATTAAGCAAGCAAATGGAACAATGAGATGGAGTCTTATCTTCCAATTGCCAAGAATTCGTAAGGATCATGTAATGGTTGTGCCATCCCAAGAAGAAGCGGGGGGCAAATAATCTTCATCTTCGAGCTACAAACGCTCCTTAACACGAGTATAAAAAAATCAAAGTCAGTCAAAGTGTACTCCTTAACACGAGTATAAACTGTTAAAGTCAAATTCAAAGTGTACTCCTTAACATGAGTATAAACTGTTTAAATCAAATTTAAGTAAACTCCTTGACATGAGTATAAAATGTCAGCAAATTCAAAAAATATTGCTCTTGACGCACGAGCTTAAACTACATTACTCCTGACCCGCATGAGTATAAACTGTGTACAGTACCCACCAATGGTAATGCATGTGGTTAAACTGCTAACATACTCCACTGAAGGTATTGCATGTGGCTAAATATAAAAAATACTCCACCTGGTTCAGAGTGGCTAAGCAATGGATACTCCTGGCCCGCATGAGTATAAATTGTGTACGGCCCTCCCCCTCAAAATCATCTCAAATTTTGAACTACGTTATGACTTGATCCCTTCATTGGGTATGTAGGCAGCTTAGATAATTTCTAAGTTCAGTCATGATTTTTGGATAGAATAATTTGGTCGTGCAGCTATCACTTCACTAAGCTTGAAGAAGAAGAATCGTTAGACATTTTCATAAGCATTCTTCCAAGTTCCACAAGTCTTTGATTGTGGTTAATAAGCCTCTGAGCCGATTGCATTTGAAGTTCTATAAATCTACATGGTATGCACACCAAGTCTTTGAGCCAACCGAAGTGCTAAATCTCCAATGCACAGTCTCCTTGCAACTTCGTGGTAGAGAATTGGGACTTGCCTCATGATTGGATAATCTTCTTTGCGGTGGGGATTGCCTCTTCACTTCTTTCAAGGATCTTGTATATTCCCGCCAAGATAGGGACTACAAGGCCTACTCTTCTCTTGCTCGCCAGAAAACTTGCAATCTTGAAGGTACTTGGGCGTATTGAGTTAACACTATCAACTGGAAAGACAAACTTGCAAAGCTAGCAAGCCAAGTGTGCTGCCAAATATACTTATTCTTTCAAACTCTCCGTGATGCCAAGCTTCGAGGATAACTCAGCTTCCACCATGGACCATCCTTCATGAACACCAAAGTTGTCAGGAGGATTGTAAGTGGGCTTCAAACGGGCTAACTTCTTCTCTCTGCTATGGTCGTTGGCAATACTTCACATCCTTATTGCACCAGAAGCTCACCCAATTGCCGATGGTGATTGGAGAACATTGATCTCTGTTGGCACTCCTTTGCAGTAGGTAGAAGGCATGAAAAACGTTCTTGCAACAACGAGGAGTAAATCTCTTCTCTTCCTGTGTCGTCAACTCCATTCAGCTCCACGGCGCTAGGAATCACATCGTCGTGTAGAAGTCCTGATCACAGCCAACTTGTACTTGTACAGGCCAAGGATGTCCTTCGTCCACCCCCAATAGCCTCTGACATGCTTGAATTCACCGACGAGTTGAATAGGGTCACCCCACTTAACCTTGCCTTCTATGATGCGCCTCGTCTGCTCGCTGGTGATGAGTTACTTGCAAAGTTCACACCTTGGATGTCTCGCTCAAATAAACTTCTTGGGGCAATCCTCCGTGTTCATCAATCTTGGCTACTTGACCTTGCCTTCTATGATGCGCTTCGTTTGCTTGCCGGTGATGAGTTGCTTGCAAAGTCCACACCTTGGATGTCTCGCTCAAAGAAACTTCTTGGGGCAATCCTCCGTGTTCATCAATCTCGGCTACTTGACCTTGCCTTCTATGATGCGCTTGGTCTGCTTGCTGGTGATGAGTTGCTTGCAAAGTCCACACCTTGGATGTCTCGCTCAAAAAAAACTGCTCGGGGCAATCATCCATGTCCGTCAATCTCGGCCACTTGACCTTGCCTTCTATGATGCGCCTCGTCCGTTTGCTGGTGATGAGTTGCTTGCAAAGTCCACACCTTGGATGTCTCACTCAAAGAAACTTCTTGGGGCAATCCTCCATTTCCGTCAATCTCGGCCACCTGACCTTGCTTTCTATGGTGCGCCGATCAATCATTGGTGAGAAGCTTCTTGCTGGTAACGAGTTGCTCGCAAAGTTCAAGCCTTGGATGTCTTGCTCAAAGAAACTTCTCGAGACCAATCCTCCATGTGCAATGGGTTCGCCAATCTCGGCAGCTCCTTAGCGTATTGGCCAATAGTGGGGGCATGGACCGCCGAGAATATACCCTTTTACATGGGTCCGCTTTCATCGTCAAGTGCTTTATGCCAATGAAGACAAGGCATCTTCCAAGTACACCATGGAAGCCTATCACAATTCAAAACAAAAGAGGGAATTAGCTTGGAAAAAAAAAAGGCAGGCAAAATATAGGCTCCGTAAGTTTGAAAGATCAAGAGCCTTTTTCAACAGTTTTATGTTCGAGACCAAACGTTCGAATAAAAAAAAAACTTAAACGAGTAGAACAATTCATTAATTCCTTGAACCGGCACTCCCTGGCAAACAAGTGAAAAATAATAAGAAGAAAAGGGGAAGGTAGAAATAAAGAATTGAGAGACAGCCAAAAAAAAAAAGTTGAAAAGGAGAAGGTGGAAGACAAACAAAAGTAGCAGGCATCTTCTAAGTTTAATTTGGCTGTGATAGATTGAATTAATGCCTATATGATATTTTATCAAACAATTGATATGCTAATCAAAGGAAGAAGAGGGGTGCAACAACAAGGATGTGAATGCTCTTCAATAAACCCGAAGGTCGATTTTCACAACTAATACAGTGCAGATTCTCGACATCCGAAGTCATTTATATAGATTTCTTTTCAGAAGTGTTTGGTTTCAAGAGGAATTAGTTTCCTTTAAGATGTTTTAGCTCCACTACAACTTTGAGTCTTGAGTGACTTAATCAGAGCCTTGAAACTTCCATTATAAATCAGAAATTTCGATGTTGATGGGCCCTCGAAGACTTGCATAACCAAGTAAATATATGCAACAGATTAAAAAGAAGGATATTCCTCTTAAGAATCCCAATCGATGTTGTTTTCTACTTCTCCTCCACTGCTCATGTTGCGGAAATTCAATGCTTAGTCAATTTATGAAGTCATTAAGTTTGATTCGAACTAGGAATTGAGTCTCGTATGCAATTGGTGGAATTTGTATTTGATCTCTGTGGAATTGTCAAGAGGTATCCCAAAGCATATTAGAATTTCAAGTGAAAAGAAAGCTCTTCAGAGGAGTTTGAACTGAAATATAATAGAAGAAATATTGGACTCTGCTCTGAGGACTTAGTCTCATGCGTCCAAGAGATTTTGGGGAAATAAGTCGTATGCTAGCTAGGATATCAATGAGAAGGCCTAATAAAGGATGTGCCCAGCACAATGGGGATGGAAATAGATCTCAAATATTGGCTAAGTGTTGGCTATGATTTGCATTGCGGGCTGCTCTTGGTCCAATGTTCAAGCAAAATATTGAAAATTGTTACTTCTTGGACCGACAAGATGACTTATTTTATTATTGTTATTATTTTTAAGGAAGAGGACGAATAATAATGATATTAATTACTTCAAGTTCCGCCTCATTCGTAAATTTTCGGCACGTTCTTCGCCGATCCTTGAAGTAGGGGGCATTTGTTGGCGATTAAATTTCATCCAATCAAAAAATTGACAAGTGTAAATTAAAATATTAAATATTAATTAAATTTTCTATATATAATTTGGAATTTCCTAAATTTAATTCCAATATTAAATAGTTAATTTTAATTAATATTTTAATATTCATTTTATCGATGAGTAAGAGGTCGCCAAGTGTCAATATGAGATGTTTCAGCCAATTAAATCAAGTCTTGCAGCCCGAAAGTCCAAAACCAACCAAATGGTGACAAGTGACGCATTTGGTCACATGGACCAATCAAATAATGACACATAAATGGTATTTTTCTTTTTAAAAAATAAATTATATTAAAAAGATAAATATCGAACAAATTGCTGGCAATCCAAAGACCCTGTATAGACGCCTATCCATAGGGGTCATTTGGAGCTCAAAAGGGGACATCAAGAAGTCTTTAAGAGCTAGATACATCAAGAAGTTTTCAAGAGCAAGAAAAGCCAAGAAGATCCCGAAGTTCTCTCGAGGCAAGCTCAAGAAGATTCGTGAAGATCAAAGACGGAATTCCCGGCGTTCTTCTCGAAAGTCATCAAATCAAGGCGTTCAATCCGCGATTAAGGTGTTAGCCCCGCGTTTTGGCGTTTCTCCCAACTCAAATCCACGGTAATTAAGGCGACGTTCAAGGCGTTCTTCGCGGAAATCATCCAATAAGGCGTTTGATCTGCAGTCAAGGTGTTAAACCAGCAAATCGGCGTTTTTCTTCAAGTCAAAGTCAAGGTGTTCCCGGCGTTCTTCACGGTGTTCATCGAAGTTTTCAACGTTTGATTCGTGATCAAGCTACTTAGCCCACGAATTGCGTTATTGGAATATCAAATCAAATTTGGAGAAAAGAATCAGGGGATTTAGTCTACTAGGAAATTATTTTCCTTTTAAATTATATCCTTTCTTCAAATTCAAAATATTTGTCACATATTTTTCTTGTATTGTACTTGTTTATTTTACAGATACGAAAATTTTGTGTGAACAATTACATTTGCGATCCCAAATACTTTCAAATTCATACATTTTGTGCAAACAAATAGCCTACTCAAAATATTGGAATGCAAATTCCAACAGTGATTGACTCTAAACCCAATTCGTTCATATTCCGAGTCAAAAGACTTCTTTGGTGTCTTTAATGTCTTCCCTCTCATTATTCTCTCTCACCCTTTTCTCTCCCTTCTTTTAAAAATGAGATATAATTTAGTTAAATAATTAAATTTTAATGATATAAAATTATTTTTCCTGTTAATTTCCCGATGTAAATACATGTCTTTCTTCACTATTATAATTTATACTATAATATATTTATTAAATTAAAAATAAATAAGAATATAAAGTATAGTATATATATATATATATTAAAAAATGGATGTGAGAAAGAAAATGAAAAAGAGGTGACAACAGAAAATAGAAAAAAAAAAAAAAGAATACACTGTTGGAGATAAAAGAAGTGATAGATGAGAGGTGAACAACTAAAGGGCATTTTTGGAATACAATAATTATATATGTTAAAGAAAAAGTCAAAACCTCTCACACTTAATATATAGTATAGATGTATAGTATAGATTATTATTTCAGTTTCTTTCATCTTTCCTCTATCAAATTTTTAACTCTTTTTTCTTGTTTATTTTATATCATATAATTTATTTTGTCCCAAAGTATATTTATAGTATAAATTTAATGAATTACATTGCAAATAATTAAAAATATATTTTTGTATATAATTTAGTAAATATTAATAATTTCATATTATCTAAGTTCATATATATGCATGTGCCTAGTGAGTGTGTGTGTGTGTATATGTATATATATATATATATATATATGAATGTCTGTGTAACTATGTCAACATATAAAACTTACAGACGCAAATATTCGAGTTTATTAGCGAGTTTAACTAGCTCGTTGAAGCTCAAGTTTGAAGATTTGGAGCTAAATAATTCTTGCCACAAACTCATGAGTCTTTTGTTTTTAATATTATTTTTATATTTCCACAATTATATATAAAATTATAAAATATTACATTAATTTTCGGACTCAAGTAGAATATTTGAAAATTTTTTGGATTCAAGTTCAATCATCTCAAATCCAATGATGCACGGACACGGACACAGGGACACGGACTCGGCGGCACGGAAAATCTCAAAATTTTAGGACACGACACGGCTCTGACACGATTATTAAAAAATATTTTATATTATATTATCTATTTATAATTTATTAAATTAAAATATGTGAAAGATAAATAATAATATTCATCATTAAAACAAACACCTCTTAATTGGGTTATAAGATTTAAAGATTAAAAAAATTATTTGTTATTTTCAGTGTTTCCACTAAATTTTTTAAAATTTTAAAAAAGACCTCATTTAAACTTTGTAATATATCAAAAAAGCCCCAGTCGTGTCCTAGCCGTGTCAGACATGTCCTTCAGTCGTGTCCGACACCGTGTCGGATTTTTTTCTTTTTTTTTTTAATTTTCGGACACGTTTTTGCCGTGTCGGACACGTGTCGGAGCCGTGTCCGTGTCCGACACTGCACCGAATCATTTTTAGGCATGTCCGTGCATCATAGCTCAAATCCAAACCTACAACTTATTCACAAATTCGAGTCAAATGAGTCGAGCCGAGTTCAAGCTCTACTTTTCTTGACTAGTCTAATTCAAGCTTGAGCTCGAACATAAAAAACAAAACAAAAAAAAAGTCCCAAATTTTGACTCAATTTAAGTTGTGTGCACCCTTAGTGCTGACCCCATTGAGAAATAATTACTCCACAATTTGATCCAATTACTTTTCAATCCTTTTAAACCCACAATTGGATCCAATTAAGCCCAAATAATTACTTTTCTTCCATTTATCTTGCCACTAATCTAATCTAAAATATATATACATTTAAAATGAAGTCCAATTTATGTGTCAATCTCTTTTTTGTGTGGAAGATGAGGTGAACAAGTTGTTTTTGCTTTATTTGGCCATATTTACACAATTTCCAAATGTATTCTTCTAAATTTCTTTCGTCAATCTCGCCCTATAATTTTCCTCCACACATTTAAAATATTTGACCATTTGACCTTGATTTTTCCATTAACATATCTCTAATAATTTAGTCCAAATTCATCCAGTAAACAGTTTTATAGTTAGAGCTCTATAGAATTATTTTCAATAAATTAAAAAAAAATCCCTTTCATTTTATGATTAGATATTTCTTCCAAGCATATCTATTCTTTTAATTTTATATTTTAGTTAAATTTTATTTAATCTTTTCCAATTCTTTTTTTCTGAAAAAATTAAAACTTCATTAAATGACATGTAAATAATTTATTATTAATATTTTCAATTCTATAGCATGTAAATGAAAATATTCTAACTTTTTGGTATATATAAATGACATGGCATATTTTCGGTCGGGTTTCTCCAGGCTCGATCGTGCCACATGTCTTCCCCCTCTAATGTTCCAACACACAGGCCCATGCTTTCGATCGTGTTTGATCGGCCCCTCACCCCGATCGAGTTCTTTATCGACCGGGACCTTCTGTACGACCGGCTCGACATGTCCTCGGATCAAACCCGCTAGTCACTCCGGTCGAGTTCATTATCGACCGGGACCTTATGTATGACCGGCTCGGCGTGTCCTCGGATCAAACTCGCCGGTCACCCCGGTCGAGTTCGTTATCGACCGGGACCTTATGTAAGACCGGCTCGGTGTGTCCTCGGATCAATCCCACCGGTCACCTCGGTCGAGTTCTTTATCGATCGGGACCATACCGTGTCCATTCAGCACCTATTGGCATTGAATGCTCTATCAGTTCACGGTATGGGGTCACTACCTAACCCCATACCTCATTAATTAAGAGCCAAATAATGCCCTAGGGCCCTACCCTTAGGCTTATGGGTCACTCTATCTCATCATATGATGACCTACTAAGCCTTAAGGGCTCTATAGAGAATAACCTACGTGGACACACTATAAATACTCTAGCATATATGGTAAGATTCATCTGAAAAAGGACTCTCTACGCCCTTACTCTGCTCAAATTTGTACAAAACTGATCAACTGACTTAAGCATCGGAGGGTCTTAGCCGAAGCCCATCTCGGCTAGGCTCACGTTGCCTTTCCCTTTGTTGCAGGTCAACTTCCCGATCAAATACTTCCACTTCCACACTTGACCAGAGTTCCCGATCGAGGTCGAATAGCTCTCAAGATCGACCCGCATCATTCTTGACCTGAGTTCCCGATCGAGGTCGACCAGCCCCCAAAATCGACCCGCATCAATAAAATTTTGACCTCCACAACATTTTTCAATTTTTTTAAATGAAATATATTTTGGTCGGCGAAATATTTTTCATTTTTTTCAAAAAAAATTATTTCAACAAAATTTCCTCCGAAAAGGCTTTCAATTCTTTTTAATTGAAAAATATTTAGGGGTGTATATATACATTTTTTTAATATTTTTGAAAATATTTTTTATTTATATTTTTTCCTATTATATAAACTGATAACATCAAATACTAATTTACAAACAAGAAAGATTATAATTAAAATTTAAAAAGTATCAATACAATAATTTACACGAATACCACAATACGGAACAAATGTATAAATAACATTCTTAAACAAAATAGTTTCATAGTCAAAACCAAATTGTTTCAATAATTTATGTGAATGCCACACTAATTGTAGTCATCCTCATCACCTGTGCCATCATCACCACCATCGTCATCATTGTCATCATCGTCGTCGTCGAGGTCAGGGTCGGCATCGTACTGGGGCGGTGGAGGAGCCTAAAAGTGTTGCTATGAGCCACTCGCTGAGTTTTGAGATATCATTGAGATCATTTGCTATATAATTTGCATCATCTATGTGTTATGATCCAACATTTTGGTCTCCAGTCAAGTGACATGCTCCTGTAACTGCAGCAGCACCGGGTCGGAGTAAGAGGAAGAGTTGTCGGGTGTCGAATAGCTATTGTAACTGGTACTTGATCTTGACTGGTAGTTTTTTCCGTATCTACGGTCCTTCTTGTTAGGTTGACCGGCGCATGATTGAAAAACTCATTCAAGCTTTCCTGTGTTGAGGGGTTCGATAAGTCGGCATCTTGGATCTCCAGGTAACCCTGCACCAGATTCTCTTGTGCGTCCTACATTTGTTAATTTGAGTATGTTAGCACTTTAAAGACAAATTTTGCATGTAATAAACAAGCATAACTTACATTTACTTGTGTTTTCAGGTAAACCCCTTTTTCCTCATAAAACAATCCCGGTGAATTTCATTGCTAACAGCAGGCCTCTTTAATTGCTCCTCCTGCAAGATTAAGAATTAAATCAATTAAATACGTCATAAGATGAGAATTAAATCAATTAAATATGTTAAAGGGACATAGAAAAATGTACAGATCAAGTCTACTTAATGTTATTAAATCGATTTGGACCTGCCCGCATACAACGAATCTCCCCAAACATTCATGTTCAGTCTATTCTAGTCAATCTTTCTTCTAAATTCTGGGGTGGCCCATTAACACCATCACAATATGCTAGAAGAAGCCCTCCTCGACTAGGATAAGTCATTGTATAGATCCACGTTCTATGTGCAAGAATATCCATCTACATGCGACACTTAAGTTTATAAATTTAGAAATTTCATGGCATAGTTTTTCCAATTAATCAAACATCACAATAATCAATTACAGAAATCAAATTAGTATATATCCTACACAAAAATACATTATTATATATATATATATATATATATATTAAAATATATTGAATATGTACCATCTTCTTATTTCTCCTCAACAAACAAGCATATAAAAACCAACAACAAAAATGGGAAGGCTCCACCCCTTCTCCCAATTCCCGTACTCCGTCCCCACATTACAAACTAACCTACTATCTACAAACTAACTAATTATATATATATATATATATACACATATATTCATATGAACTATATAGTTTAAAGTTAGCCGTACTTACCTTTGCATACTAACTTTTTACAGCAACAAAATAGGTCAACTTTACCACCAATACCTACAACAAAATCAAATGTCAAATTATTACAAAATACAAACTAACTTAACAAAATTTCTATAATAATATAGAATACATAACAAACTAACTTACTAACTAATATGCAAACTAACTTGCAAACTATAATACAAACTTAGTTACAAACTAACTTAGAACATATCAGTTAATAAAAATAAATAAATAAATTTCGTTTACTGAATTTGAAGATACGAGGGATATAATATTTAGGATTATATCGGCGGAATTTCCACCAAAATAAAAAAAAAATCTTTTACTTGATTTGAAGATTAAACGAAAATAATATTTAAAATATTTCGCCTAAAATTAAAAAAAATAATTATTATTTATGAGTCAGTTGATTCTTGTTTCGCACACTAAAATTAATCGAATTAGAGAATCTATCCAATTCAATTAAGTCAATTGAATGTTTTGCCCAATTGAATTGAAATAACCGTGCATTTCCCTATACTCAATTGAACATTTTGTTCATGTCAATTACGTCAATTGCACATTTGAAGTACGTTTCATTACTGATTCAATTGATTATTGTTTAATTTGCACAACACAATAGAGGATGTATCGAATTCAATTAAGTCAATTGAACGTTTTGCCCAATTTAATTGAGATAATCGTGTGTTTCTCCCAACTTAATTGAATATTTTGTTCATTTCAACTAAGTCAATTGAACATTTCAGATACATTTAATTACTGAGTCAATTGATTCTTCTTTCCCATGATACAATTGATTGAATTAGAGGATGTACCGAATTCAATCAAGTCAATTGAACGTTTTGCCTAGTTCAATTTAAATAATCGCATGTTACCCCCAACATAATTAAACATTTTGTTCATTTCAATTACGTCAATTGCATATATTAGATATATTTAATTATTGAGTCAATTGATTCTTCTTTCCCACAATATAATTGATTGAATTAGAGGATGTATCAAATTCAATTAAGTCAATTGAACGTTTTGCCCAGCTCAATTGAAATATCTGCACGTCACCCCCCCCCCCCCCAATTGAACATTTTGTTCATTTCAACTATGTCAATTGCACATTTGGGATACATTTAATTACCGAGTCAATTGATTCTTCTTTCCGGCACTACAAATGATCGAATTAGAGGATGTATCTAATTCAATTAAGTTAATTGAACATTGTTCTCAGTTCAATTGAAATAATAGTGCGTTTCCCCTAACTCAATTGAAAAAAAATTATTGTTTTCTCTAATTCTATGGAACAATATGTTGTGCAATTTAATTAATGGCGTCTACTACATATATATATATATCAAGTTAGATTATATATAATAATTTACATACATGTTTAAACACCATTATAACAATTCACTTTATTAATTATAATGTAGTTATAGAAAATATAGAAATAAATACAAATTTAACATTTTCAGCAGAAAAATTCTGCCGAAATAAAAAAAAAGTTGGTGGGATTTCCGTCGATATTTTATGCTGAATTTTTTTTTTGAATTTTTTGCAGAAATTCCACCAAAATGTTTATATATTTTTTTAAAAATTTCGGTGATTGTTTTCACTGAAATTTAGCTGAAATACTTGACGAAATTTTGGCACCAAATGTGGACATATTCTGCTAGGAATCCGTGGAAATTTTGATGAAATTTCGCTGAAATATGCCACTGAAAAAGGCACGTTTGCTTGTAGTGCTTCTCATACAGGTTTCTTCCATAATATATATATATATATATATATATATATCGGTTTCATATCTAAAGATTCAACTAGAAAGCGCAAATAATTTTTGCAATGGTATATGATACTCCTTGATTTCGGTTTCATATCTAAAGGTTGGTTTCGAATTTAATTTGACTAATTAATCAACATTTTTAACTCCTTGATTTAATCTTGTCGGTCATATGTTAATCTTCCCCCAAATTATACTTCTATCAAATAATGCATCATACTCTTTTCTCTCATCATAAGAACCCTGTAAATTGTCGAATGTGATACAAGGAAAATAGAATGTGAGGAAAAAAGTGACAAAAAACTTTATTAGGTTCTTAATTTTTTATTTTTTTCTAATTTTATATTTAGCAAAATAAGCCCCTTTTTTTTCTGTTAATGTTTTCTTTACTGTCCATTATAATTTATGATTGAACAATTTCTAGACCATGCCACATTCTCATAAGTTTTTTCGATCCTTTTTGTCTCATTAATCTTTTTGTTTTTGTATTTTTTTTGCTTTCCTTACGATCTACCCCTATTTATTTTTTAAGACAAACCATTTTTTTTTTAACACAAACAAGTTGATATCTTTTAAATATCTATACATTCCTTTTCTTTTTTTTTTTGACAATCAAATATCTATAGATTCTATTAGTGACTTTTTGGCATCTTTAAGCAAAATATTATTTTATCTTCTTCTTTTTAACATTATAAGTTGTTTTTTCAATTATATTCATTCTCTTCATTTATTTGTCATATAATACACTCTTCATTTATGTATTTTAAAATTTTCTTTGTTGATTTTAAAATTTTCTTTGTTGATTTTTTATCTTCATAGTTCGTGGAAGAAATTTTAAAATTATTTTATTAAGTTATACGTCCTTTGAAGGAATGATTTCTAAATGATATGATTATAAACATGTTGTATTTTGAATAGATAATTGTTATTATTGTTTTTTTTTTTTGCTTTTATTCAAGTTTAAGCATTAAGTTGTTAATATGCCCGTAGAGAGGGTGTATCCTATGTCAACATTTGGAATTAGTGACACACCTACTGTACCAATTTGATGGCAAGGAAAATCTTGTCTTAAGATCATAATGACAATTGTTTTTGTCACCTATTTGTAACTATAGGGATCATTAATTATTAATAGTGACAACTAAAATGTTAATTTTTTTATCACTATTGTCGTTTACATGAAAATTGACTTTAGATATATAAAAAGACAAAAATATATATGTAACAAAATTGTTAAAAGTCTTTAATGAAAAATGCGTATTTATGGATATTAAAGTAAACGTAAAAGAATATAAATCATGAAACAAGTAGTAAATAATAGGCCACAACTTCGTTTTTAACAAAGTGTTTGGAAAAAAGTAATTTATCATAGTATATAATCTTGTAGTTTTAAATCATATTTCGAGAATAGATTTTTTAGATATATTTTTAGCATACAAAATTTATTATTAACTTTAACTGTATTTGCAATAAAGCAGGGGAGGTGCCTTTTACATCACAGATATTATTATTTTTTAAATAATGTATATATTACTAAATAAAAATAAAATTGTAACGTTGAGAAGATATTGCTATGGATTAGCATGTTGGAATAAGAATTAAACATAATATTGTAACTATTTCTTTTCTCTTTTTTGTCTTTAAACGTGTGTAATTGATAACAATTTTTACATTAATGGGCACTAAGCATATTGTTGCTAATTTTCTTTTTAGTTTTCTGTTTCTTGCAGTGGGTGTAATTGGAACTAAAATTTTATTTCACTTCTATTTCAATTATATACTCTACTGGTGACCGTGAAAATACAATAGCTTTTTCATGTCAAAAAAGGAAACTTACGTCTACACCGTTTGAGGTATGGAATAGTTACAAATTAATCTCTCTTGTTTTATAAATTACAAATACCTCCTTGATGTTTAGAATCATCTTGTAAATATGAATAGGGATATTAAAAAGATAATTTTCATGTAATCATTCTAGTAAACCCAACTTATTCCATTTTCAGGTATTCTATTTTTAAAGGGAATACGTTCTCGAGGAATGTAGCATCATGAGGCTCCACTATTGCATTAACCTTTATGTTTGAAATTTCAGATTTAATAATCAAAAATCTCATGGAATAGCTTATTTCCATCTAGCTAAGAAAGACTGCATCAATAGTTTTGGGACCAAGTTTCTTTTATTTTTGTTCCGGGATTAGAGCTTTCGCAAGACAACCCCACACTCGAAAGTATTTCAAGTTTGATTTTTTGCCTTTCCAGAATTCAAATGGAGTGCGATTCTTGCATTTTAGATGGATTCTATTCAGAATATGACAAGTTGTATTCAAAGTCTCTCCCTACATGTATTCAGGCAAACCAGAATTCAAAAGCAAATTGTTGATCATGTCTTTAAAAGTTCTATTCTTTCATTCTGTTATCCCATTAGAGGAAGGTGAATATGGAGGAGTCTCTTCATGAATAATACCAAACCTTTGACAATGTTCAACAATTGAGTTCAACTTATATTCATGACGTATGTCTGCTCGTACTCTTTTAACTTTCTTGCTAGTTTGGTTTTCAGCTTCGTTCTTAAAAATGATAAACTTTTCAGGTGCTTTATCTTTATGTTTCATCAAATAAACATAACAATATCTACTGCAATCATCTATAAAAGTGATAAAGTATCTATTCCGGTCTCGTTTTAAGACCCCATTGAACTCACAAATATCTATGTGTACTAAATCAAGTATTTCAAAATTCCATCTACTAAATACATATCTACTTGTTTTGCCTATACACATCTTTGACTCAGTAATTAAGTGACCCAAACAACAATGCCATATATTGGAACTTTCAACATTATTAAAGATAATGGAATTAGAAATTTTATTACTATTTGAATTAGAAATTTTATTACTATTTGAATTAGAAATACTAGTATATTCAATCCTCAATTTAAAAAACCCCCCTAATAAATTGCCCCTATCCAATAAAAGTTCTGTAGCTATAAAATTACAACTTTATTTAGTTTAAAAGAAAGCTCACAACCCTCGTTAACTAACATTGAACTACTCATTATATTCCATCGAACAGTTGGGACATAATGCGCCCTTTGCAGAGATAGTGTGTGTTTTAAAGAAAACCTTATATCAATGCACCCTATCCCAATTACGGGTGCAACATTGGAATCTTTCATTCTCACAGATTATCCATCAATTAACTGGTATGATACAAACAGAGATTTAATAGCACAAATGTGCACATTTGCTCGAGTGTCAATTAACCAATCAAATGGTTCATGTCTAGTTAAAATCTCGGGTTTCAAAGAAACATATCCGTAAACGTGTCCATGAGTCTTGGTTGTACTAGTCTTAACCATATTGATGATTGGTGTTGAGGATTTTGGTTTGGTCTTTGGTGTCTTGGAGGGATTCTCCCGGGTGTAATGATTAGCTTGTCAACAAGTCCAGCATGGTTTGTTTGTTTTTAATTTCTTAGTTTTGGCCTTGTCTTTATCAATATATTTTCAAATTGGGATTGATATTTTTCAGCTTAGGGTTTTTATTCTTTCCAATAGTTAAAACATTTGCTTTTGACAAATATTCAACCGAACCTACATGAAATTTATTCCTATGTTTCTCTTCTATGCTTATGGCAATCAATAAGTCATAAAGGGATAGTTTTCCTTTTTGATGCTTTTATATCATTCCAAAATTGTTCCAAGAATGGAGAAGCTTATCAATATTGATTGCCATAACCATGAACTTTCGTGGAAGGTTTATATTAGCATCAGCAAGAGAATGTTTTAGGTTTATAAGATCATGCGTGTGTTTAGTCACAGATTTGCCCTTTGCCATCTAAATCTCCAAAAATTGAGAAACATAATACTTCTTGAGCCTTTGCTCTTCAGTATTATATTTCTTATTCAATTCTTCCCAAAGCGACTTCGCTGTATAGGAAGTCGAGCAATAGACATCAAGAGAATATTTGACAGTGCTTATAAAAAATGATCCCTCTGCCCAATTAGTCTCGTTTATTCCATAGAGCGATTTCAGCCATTTTTAGAGCCATTTTGGCTTGTTAGTCTGAATCATAGACAAAAGCCCCTTTATCGTCTACCAAATTTTCACAAGTGTGATTTGTTTTAATAGATATATAAATAGTTCTAGAATATCAAAGGGCGCCAAATAGTCATCGTGGTAGTTTATTTGGATATATATATATATATATATATATATATATATATAATGCAACCAACAATTTTTTTGGAAAAAAAAAATACAAGATAATGCCAAAATCAAACAAATGAATACCAGATACAAAAAATATTGAATAAGTTCAGAATACTTAACGTAATATCAACTGTAATAAAAATGACTAAATCTCCAGCATACACCGATTGGCCTTAAAGAAATATTTGCCCAACTAATTCATGCGATGGGGCAGCAATACTTTTTCTAAAATAGGACAGTCCAAAGATTCTTTCTTCAAGCCGCACTGCTACTTTAGAATCTCACTCTGAACACTATAAGAAAATCTAGTTTTGGCAACCAAATTCTTAGCGACAATAATAAAATGGTTGCTAAACATGTAGATTTAGCGACAAAAAATTATTTGGTTGCTAGAGTTATATTATATATATTCTTTTGTCACCAATCAATATTTGGTAGTTATAGACGGTTGCTATTATCTAACAAGTCATGACCAATAATATAGTGATCGAAATTTAAGTTTTTAGCGAAAACTTTCATGGTCACTGTAAATAATTATCATTTGTGACCAAATTAACAATCAAATATTGAGTTGTCAAAAGTATTACATATTAATCACTAGCAACGAACTAATTTGGTGCCAAAATACATATATTTATAGTCACCAACTTTATATGGTAGCTATAAAAGTCATTACAAATAACAAATTTAACATGGTTGCTAAAAGAAACACTCTTACCAAAGAAGAAATCTATTTTATTGCAAAAATTAAATAAAAATCCTTTAAATTCACTTGTAGTGCTTAAATTAATTTAAAAGATTACTTTAAATATAAAAAGAAATACAAACTTGTATTTATAGAAAAATAAAAAAAACAAATTTTGTACTTACCAAAATTAATAAAGTTACAAAAATTAATAAATTACATAATTAAAATATTGATAAAAAGTACAAAATAATGAATAAATTACACAATTAAAAAAAATTATAATTAAAATAAATAAATAAATAAAATTATATTAACAAAATAAGGATAGTATCACAAAGATATAATAGTTTAAAAATATATAGTAACAATTCATCATAACAGTCTAGTGTCAAAACTCCCTTTCTTTTTAATTGAAGACTAGGATTCGAAATCTACTTGATGCAACATGTGCTTTATTTATGGGTGTGTGCAATTGCACCACACGATGGGTCATCCAGGGGCTAGCAGCGGCCGGGCACTACTGTGGTGGCCGAAAATCAATGAGGGTACGACCAACAACAGGGCTCTTCAGCAGCAGCCAATAATCGATGAGGGTATGAAAGAAATTCCGATTTTTGTAGTGAACATGGTCGCTAAATGATTAACTATAGCAACCATGCAAATATTATAGTGACAATGAACTTTTACATTGGCAAGTGAAAAATTTGTCACTGATAATATCACCTTCGACAACCAGTATTGGATGGTCACTGAACGTTTATTTTTAGCGCCCATGTTCAGAAATCGTACTAAGCACTTTTAGTAACTACTCTATTGTGACCACCGGTGACCAATTCAATTTTGGTGGCTACAAGTTTTAATGACCAATTTCATGCTTTTAGTAACCATCTATGATGGTCGCTTCTTGTGGTAGAAAGCTAATCAACTCTATATAAGATGTATACAATCTTTAGTGTATGCCACTCAAGTCAAGTTTAGGCATGAATTACCAGACTTGAATACGGGTACATTACTACAGAAGTACCAAAACCGATATTAAATCTCACAAGATTAAAGGTGCACTAAGAGAAATGTTTCCCACAATGATCTACTTGAAGCGAAACAAATATCAAGTGTATGTTTTATGTTGTGTTTTTGTAGGACAAAATCATGCTATTTATCAGGGAGAAGAGACACAAAACATTAATGTCGAGTATTAAAACTCTACTGAAACTATTGTGTTGGTAAGGGTTCAGACATTAAAACTAATCGTAACAGCCGGTAACAACCTACTGGTAATGTTATAGGCAGTAGAAACGTGTCTGGATCAAATCCAGCAGTTTCTCAACCATCAATGCCACACTAATGCTTTGTGATGGTCTATTGAAGTCTGATTTAAAATTAGGGCTAATTCAGTAAAAGATAAGATCGAGACAGAGACAATTCACCCTAACGCCCGTGCCCGCACTCGGACTGGGTAGGTGCACGCATGCGTGTGGTACTTTCAGTATACGATACTTAGTTAATTATTTTACTCTTAATCAACACTTAATCACATATGTTTGGGAACTGTCAAGGTTAAACGTTCAATGTAGGATAATTACACTTACTTTTAACACACAACACAACATTTAACAAGGCTTTATTTATAGATTTACACCAACAATGGATTCATTCTAGATTACACACTTATAAATGTGTTGTCACAATCAAACCCATTTTCAACGATGCAATCACACAATTGAGGGTGCATTTTGGTGGACGCACTGGGTTTTCTTTTTTTTTCGCTATAGCCCTCAAGGCGATGAAAATATTCGGTAGAATCCGTCGAAATAGAGACATTCTGTCGGTGGAATCCGTCGGAATTGGGGTGTTCTTTGATCGGCCAAAAAGTCATTCTTGTTTCAGTAAACAGACACGAGGAATTTGAATGCTTCAGTGGAGATTTCTCATCTCTGGTGATTATATGTATGAGCTTTGCCTTAAATATATTGAATGACCTTCTATTTAATGAATGATTGTCCTAAATGGGACTTTTGATATAATAATGAATTATTCCACAAAATTTTAGTGTTGGCCGGCTGGTAATTCATGATAATCAAAGTCACCAATGGAATTGACAACAAGAAAAAGTCAAGCTTTTAGCTGGATTAGAAGATAAAGCGAGAGAGTTTTGAGGGGAGATACTTGGCAATATTGTGGCCGCTACATGAAAAAAATGATATTACTGACGAAAAATAAAGTTGTGATATGAAAGGTGTTTCACTTATATACACTAAGTCATGGCAATATAAAAATTAATGTTTTAATTATCGCTATTAAATCTTTTATTTCACTTTTGGATTTCAATTATATATTCTACTGCTGACCTTGAAATATAATAGCTCATATATCCGATGAGTTTGAGATCATTTATTCCATTTTTCTATTTCAATATCGTGTATTCTACCGGTGATTATAATAGGCCATGAGTTCATTAAACACCAAAAAAAAAGACAGTAGATAACATAAAACATTCTTTAGTTTATTAGTATACCATTTTCAAGATGAGGCAAGCTACTATAATTTCCTTTTATTGACAGGAATAGTGGCTGGTACATAATTGAAAAAGGATGAAATTAAAGGAATTTAAAAGTTAGGGACTAATTTGCTTTTCAAGATAAAAAATTATTTGTGAAAGTAAATTTCACCCAATAATTAATATTTCAACCTGCACTTATTTTATATTAGATATGCTATTTTTTGACCTTTTTTTAAGGAAAACATCGAGAACAATACTTGTACAAATATAATTCAGAAACGAATTGATTGACGTACATACCAATTCTTTTTTTCTTGTAAGATACTCGATTATAAAATTAAAGAAAGAGTGAATTTCACTTGGGCTCTCTGAACTATGTGCTATGTGTCACTTTATTTGCTTGCCAAATTATGAAAATTAGAATTTTTTTCCCTTATATTATAATTTGTTTTCAATTCTACCCCCACTTCAGTTGATGATTAAAATATTAAAGTTAAAACATTAAGATCCTCAAAATGTTATTGCATGACTGTTTTTTATATTCTGACAGCTCATGTATAATTAGGGGCAAAGTGATAACACATGTACAATTGATCAAGGGTCCCTTGAAAGAAACTCAAGTTCCTTATAATGTCTTGACCACAGAAAAAAAAAAAGGTCAAATAATAATAACCAAAATTATATGGGAAATAGAATGTAAGTTTATTTTTTGGGTTAAATCTCCTCTCCCATTTTCTTGTTCTGCTTTACGTCTCACTAACAGTGCGTTTGGCAGAGGAAAGAAAATAGGGAGGAAAGAAAATAAGAGGAAAGAAAACGAAAGGAAAGAAAATGGGTGGATTCTAATTTTCCATAGATATGTTTGATTGAAAGAAAAACAGATGGAAGGAAAATAAAAATCTATTTATTTTTTCTTGTTTGTTTGAATGAAAAAGTGGAAGTAAAGAAAATGATTTATGTACTAAATGACAATTATACCTTTATATCATGATAAATCATAATTATGTTTATAAATTTATGTATTAAAATAGATTAATAAAATTAAACTAAATAATGTAAAGTATAATGCAATAAAATATATAAATTAATATAATGAAATATTTGTTTGCATTGTGTCAAAAGACAACTACAATCTTATATAATTATAAATATAATTAAATTATAAATATAATTATGTCGTAGAAAATTTAATGAAAATAAAATAAATAAATAAATATGTGAAATACATATTTAATATATTATACAAATGCACACGTCGTATTTGCTATTTAAAAAATGCAAGGATTTATGCTAGTAGAAGATGCAATATTATTTAAATACCTAGTTATACATATGGGCAATTTTGGAAATATAATTTTATAGAAATCCTTGAATTATTTTCCTCTCATTTTCCGTCCGATTTTGGGTGGAAAAAAAATAAGTGGGCCCCATGCTTATTTTTCTATTCTCAATTTTTTTCCTTCTCTTCCCCCCCCCCCCCCCCCCCCCCCACAACCAAACAAGGAAAAATATACATTTTCCTTCCAGTTTTCTTCCTTTCCCTCCCCTTCCTCCCATTTTCCACCCTTCCTTCCCCTTCAAGAATCAAGAATTGATTCATCAAATCTTTATTGAAATATTTTAGATGTGATTTGGGAGTTATGTCATCCATTTACATTCATTATGAGTGATTTTCTCTATTTATTATTTATCAATCCATGTAATTCACCTATATAAATAGGTTCCTATTGTAACCATAAAATCAAGAGAGAATAATGTAGATGTTTTATTCGTCCCGTAGATGTAGGCCAATTTGACAGAATCACGTAATTCTTTTATCTCGTCTCTTCTCTCTTCCCCGTATATATGTCAAATTTCAACAATATATCATAGGAGCAATTTAGTAAAATACATGAATAAAATATTAAAGTAAAACAAAAGATTTAACATGCCCTAAGAAATATTTGAAATATCTTGACTGAAGCCTCGTACCAAAAATTCAGAAGTATGTATGAGAGTTTCTGATTAGCCGCCCTCCCACCCAACTCCCACCAAAACAACTACTACAATAAGAGAGAGAGAGAGAGAGAGAGAGAGGTGCAAATGATGTTGACCCTTTTCAAGTTTTAATCTGTTTTTCCATAACACAGTCACTCCAATAACCGACTCATCATATCATCTTGGGATAATTACAAATACCTCCCTCAAGGTTTTGTTCAAAAAACAAATACCTCCCTGTGGTATCCCTCTTATCCATGACGCGGATTGTTGTTGGCGTTAGCTGCTGGAGGAGGATTAGCACCTCGACCCGGACCTTCCTTGTTGATGCGTCTATGGACTAAACCTTCTGTTAAGCAGAAATGAATCATCAAGAAGAATCAATATGATTAAACCACTGATTCAAAATCAAAACCTTGATGCACACCTTGTATGGCCAAGAAATCTGAAATTCTTGCTTCAGTAAAGAGACAACACAATAAAATTACGAAGATTATGATCGGAACGTAGACATGCTTCCACAAATTCTTCATCTTTAGTCTCTGCTTTAACTGAATAGAAGATGGATGGCTTGTATTTAGTAACTGCTTTCTCAATTTGCATATTTTTATATATTCACAACAAATGCAGCTAACATGTGTCGGGAGTCCCTCTATTAGTCAATTTCAATTGTGGGCTAGCCGGCTTGATATATTGACATGAGAAAATTCTTATTTGAACCGAAAGGTCCTAATCAAAAAATTATAAGATGTGATATTCGTTACTTTGTTTTTTTAAATATATATTAATCACATAATTAATATAATACTTTAACCCCCATGAATAGTTCTGAATCTCTTTGTGTGTGGCTCAAGTTAGATTTTTTTATTTTTTATTTTATTTATTTATTTTTTATGATTCTTACCAACCAATCAAACCGAATTGACCTTAATTTATGGTCAACAATCATCGCCTGCCTTTGAAAAAGCTCAAGCATTATCCTCCCCCGTACGCACTATCGGAAATCTGACCAAAATAATATTTTTCCAAACCCACCAATTTTTTGGTAAAATATTTGCATATAACATCTATATATACAGTATTATATACAGTATACTATGTATAATATTATTTTAAGTAGGATACCTTTGACGTTTTCATATATGTATATATTTATATTTGTTCTTCCAACAATATTCTTATTATTATTATAAATGTAACTAGAAAAATCTCACATATTCTTTGCCCTGATCTTCTCTCATCTCTCAACTTATTTTTCTTTTTTTCTTCATCACACTTCACTTTCTTTTCTAATATTCCTCGTTTTAAATCTTTTTTATACTTTTTGTTTCTATTTATTTATTTTTCAATATATAATCTAATCTTGTTTTAATTTTTCTTTTTAACTTATCATAATTATCATAAGTTCAACAAATAGTAAAGGGAAAAAGCATTTTTCATATCGTAACTTGGGATCGTTTTAATTTTGGTACACTAAATTAGTGGTGTGACACATTTAATACAATATGTCCCAAAATAATCGTAATTTGGATACATATTTTGCCCAAAAAGTCCACTTTCGCCAGAAATTGCAAACTTCTCCAAAATCACTTGAAGCTTTGAGAATTTTTGAATTGTAGATGGCATAATTGCTGATATGCGTGACATGCGTGTTCCCATACAAGACAATTATCTAATTTATTATGTGCGGGGTTTGCACTTGGGTGGTTAAGAAAACTCAAACATACACATCCTCACGCTAGACTAAATATTACATCATCCACTATATATGTGTGTGTGTGTATATATATATGTATAAGTTTGTGCTGCTGGAAAATTTAACAAATGTAACTAAGTGTTAAGAATTAATTTATATTAATATATCATAAATATTAATTTGTTATGGAAATATCATAAATAATTTTGAATCAACTAAATAAATATGCGCATAATAAATAATATTAAAGAATTTTAGCAAAGTAATTTGTGTATATATATATATATACACAACAATATATAAATAATTAGTTATAAAATATTTTGGTAGTTTTTTTTGAAAAAGATATCATACAAAAATATTTATATTTTTTAACATAATTTACTTATGTAAGAATATTAATGATCTATACTATTATATAAAGTGAGAGTCCCTTTGAATAACTACCTTTGGTCTAAATTTTTTTTTGTCTGTAGTTTTATTTTCTATTTTCTTTTTCCTAATTTCTCTCTCCCCTTTCCCACTACAAACATTCCCTTCTCTCTTTTTCGTTGTACTTTTCAATGTCTCCTCTCTTCTCTCTCATATGTCATAGAACATTTTTTTATTTCTTAATCATTTAATTTTATCTTATATTAAAGTATTTTACTTTTCACTTATATTAAATTTAATTAATACTAAAATTCAAGTACAAAATTAATTTATCTTCTTTTAATTTTGCACATTCATCGAATGTCTCCGTCTTACTAGTAAATATAAATATCATGTTGCGTGGAAGAACTTAAATAGTTATATATATATATATATATATTTATATATATCTTCATATGTGTGGATATACTATATGGGATAATGATGTAGTTAAAACATACTTATTTTATGTTAATATTTATAATTGATAAATTCTTAAAGATAATTTAAACTAATATGGATATATATTTTACTAGTACATTAATGGTAAGAATTTGTAGATTAACCTAGTGGTTGAACAACTAATCAACGAAGTGTTTATTTTATTTTATTTTATTTTATTTTATTTATAGTAAACCCAAGTTCGAACCCACACATGACAAATCGATTGATTTTTCAATTTTTATCCCATAGTGTCATGTCAAACATCCAGTTGGCGCCAAAACTCATAAGATCCCCAATTTTGGTGCCACGCCAGAGCCAAGTCATCTTTCCAACAAAATTATGGTGCTCCAGCCAAACTTGTATCCAAATTGCTATCATTTTTTGACATAGTGTACTAAATTTGCTAGCCCCCAAACTTAGTGTACCAAAATAAAAAAAGATGTCAAGTTACTATATAAAAAATGTTTGTCCTCTCTAGTAATAAAGATAGTTATATATGTAGAATTTTTTCTTAAAACAAAATTCAATTTCATTCAATTAAAATTAACCATTCGATTATGTATTGCCAATTTTTAGTTTGCACACTCATCAACTATGTTCAATAGGCGAGTTATAAATAAAAATTCAGCTAAAGATATTTCAGAGATAAATCCATTTTTGGTCCCATTAGATTCTACTCCATCCGCATTTAGCTCCATATGAAATTTAATTCCAAAATTAGTCACGAAGGAATCAATTTTGGATCAAATTATGTCCCACGGGTAACAAATTGGAATTTTTCAACCAAAATTGATGATGTGGCAAGCCAATAAGATGAGTTGGCACTCTTGTGATAATGTGTTAAATGAATAAAATGAGTTCGCACTTTTTGTGATGATGTGCTAGATGAATAACATGAATTATTGTTTCTTGTTGATGACATGTCATAAAATAAGTAATATTAATAATATAAATACAAAAATAAAATATATGGAAAGTTAATATACAAAATTTTATATATAAATATAAAAAACTATATGTAAAGAAATAGATAAAATATATATTAATGATTAAAACCTAAAATTAAAAATTATTATATAAAAAATTAATATATCAAAAATTGGGTAAAGTGCAAATTATATTATTTATAAAAAAATTATATAAGTTTTTTTATTTTTTATTTTTTCATTTAAAAAAAACCTCCAACCCCCAATCTTCTTCCAAATTCCAATCCAAAACCCTAGCCCCCTTGCACGACCACCCCCCTCGCACCCCCCTCATTCCTTCCTCCACCAGCACATTGCCTCCTACCCATCCTTCTCCCTCCACCCCACCATTGCCCCCCACCCCTGCACCACACCCCCATTCGAGATCCATCTCTCTCTCTCTCTCTCTCGATCTTCCATCTCTCTCGATCGAGATATAATGAAATAGATCCACTTTGAAATGAGGCATGGAAGGGAGCCACTACGAAGAAGTTTCCAGAGTTGTGAAGGAGGGTTCGAGCTCATATTGGTCATGGTTTGAGAACGAGAATTGAACTCTATAAGATCTAATCTCCTGTTGTTCCTCAGTAGCTAAGTTCTCTGTCCCTCTTTCTCCCCCTCTCTCCCCCCCCCCCCTCTTTCTCTCTCTCTCTAGATATCTTTGTGGCAGTGGTAAAGGGTGATGGTTTGGAGTTTCGCTTTCTCTCCCTATATTGGCGGTGGTAGGTGATGGCAGATGACAGCTAAGGTGCACGGCAGAGACAGCGGCGACAAGTATTATTTTGTGTACATATAGATATAAAGCTTGTATATATATGTTTTATGTGTGTGTGTGTGTGTATAAATATAAATTTCATATATAATTATTTTCAATTTATTTGTTACAATTTATGCCACATCATCAACAATTGAATTTGACTCATCATTACAAATGCCAAATCATATGTCTCATCTGCCACGCCATCAATTTTGACCAAAAAAATCCCAATTTGGCACTAGAGGGATGTAATTTGTCCCAAAAATTGATTCACGTGGGACTAATTTTGGAATTAAATTTTCTATGAGACTAAATGTGGATGGAGTCGAGTTCTCTAACACCAAAAATGGATTTATCTCGATATTAACTAGTGATGTCAATGGGGTGATTTTTGATAGGTTCAAATCATTCATAATTTAACATGTATTTTTGTATACACTTTTACCTAAAATTTAAATTAATTGTAAAAATATATTTTTATTTTTTTCGTAGGCACGTTTTTACAAAAATCAATTTACAAGAGGGTTGAATAGGAATAACAATTTGAAGAAACCTAATGAATTTACCATATCAGGCCAAAGTTAGTTATTAAAGGGGCTCTCCTTGATATTATAGTATAGATTCTAAAACACTATTCTAATCTATTTAGTTTAATTTAATTTAATTTTTTCTTTGTGTGGTATCAAACTTTCAATGATTACTTGATTTCAAAATTACCAGACTTGAATACGGGTACATTACTACAGAAGTACCAAAACCGATATTAAATCTCACAAGATTAAAGGTGCACTAAGAGAAATGTTTCCCACAATGATCTACTTGAAGAGAAGCAAATATCAAGTGTATGTTTTATGTTGTGTTTTTGTAGGACAAAACCATGCTATTTATCGGGGAGAAGAGACACAAAACATTAATGTCGAGTATTAAAACTCTACTGAAACTACTGTGTTGGTAAGGGTTCAAACATTAAAACTAATCATAATAGTAGGTAACAACCTACTGGTAATGTTATAGGCAGTAGAAACATGTCTGGATCAAATCCAGCAGTTTCTCAACCATCAATGCCACGCTAATGCTTTGTGATGGTCTATTGAAGTCTGATTTAAAATTCAAACATTATATTAGGGCTAATTCAATAAAAGATAAGATCGAGACAGAGAAAATTCACCCTAACGCCAGTGCCCGCACTTAGGACAGGTAGGTGCACGCGTGCGTGTGGTGCTTTCACTATACGATACTTAATTAATTATTTTACACTTAATCAACATGACTTAACCACATATGTTTAGGAATTGTCAAGGTTAAACATCCAATGTAGGATAATTACACTTACTTTTAGCACGCGACACAACATCTAACAAGGCTTTATTTATAGATTTACACCAACAATGGACTCATTCTAGATTACACACTTATAAATGTGTTGTCACAATCAAACCCATTTTCAAGGATGCAATCACACAGTTGAGGGTGCATTTTGGTGGACGCACTGGGTTTTCTTTTTTTCGCTAGCCCCTCAAGGCGATGAAAATATTCAGTAGAATCTGTCGGAATAAAGACATTCTGTTGGTAGAATCCGTCGGAATTGGGGGTGTTCTTTGATCGGCGAAAAAGTCATTCTTGCTTCAGTGGAGATTTCTCATCTCTGGTGATTATATGTATGAGCTTTGCATTAAATATATTGAATGACATTCTATTTAATGAATGAATGTCCTAAATGGGACGTTTGATATAATAATGAATTATTCCAGAAAATTTTAGTGTTGGCCGGCTGGTAATTCATGATAATCAAAGTCACCAATGGAATTGACAACAAGAAAAAGTCAAGCTTTTAGCTGGATTAGAAGATAAAGCGAGAGAGTTTTGAGGGGAGATACTTGACACTATTGTGGCCGCTACATGAAAAAAATGATATTATCGACGAAAAATAAAGTTGTGATATGAAAGGTGTTTGACTTATATACACTAAGTCATGGCAATATAAAAATTAATGTTTTAATTATCGCTATTAATAATTAATAATACTCTTATAGTCATAATTTGGTGATAACAAAAAAATATCACTATAATTTTTTTGATAAGATTTTTCTTATCATCAAGTTGTCGCAATAAATGTGTCTCTAATTCAAATGTTGACAATAAAAGACAATTTTATCACTGTATTGACCTTATGAAAAATTCTTTTTGTGACAAAATCAATTTTTTTGTTGTTAGTTAATGACAATTTTTATGTTAGTGGCCACTTAACATGTTGGTACTAATTTTTTTTTCTCTTTCTTGTATTGGGCGTAATTGGAATTTAATGTTTCCTTCCACTTTTATTTCAATTATATCCTCTACTGGTGACCTTGAAAATATAATCGCTTGTCTATTCCAGTTTGAAATCTTTTAAGCCGGCAGTAACTCTCCCTCCCTCCCTCTCTCTCTCTCTCTCTCTCTCTCTCTCCTTTTTACCTCTTCTTTTTTTTCTCCTCTTTTTTTTTTTTTGAATTTTTCTTTTTACCTCTTCTTGCTATTAAATCTTTTATTTCACTTTTCGATTTCAATTATATATTCTACTGCTGACCTTGAAATATACTAGCTCATATATCCGATGAGTTTGAGATCATTTATCCCATTTTTCTATTTCAATATCGTGTATTCGACCGGTGATTATAATAGGCCATGAGTTCATTAAACACCAAAAAAAAAAAGACAGTAGATAACATAAAACATTCTTTAGTTTATTAGTATACCATTTTCAAGATGAGGCAAGCTACTATAATTTCCTTTTATTGACAGGAATAGTGGCTGGTACATAATTGAAAAAGGATGAAATTAAAGGAATTTAAAAGTTAGGGACTAATTTGCTTTTCAAGATAAAAAATTATTAGTGAAAGTAAATTTCACCCAATAATTAATATTTCAACCTGCACTTATTTTATATTAGATATGCTATTTTTTGACCTTTTTTTAAGGAAAACATCGAGAACAATACTTGTACAAATATAATTCAGAAACGAATTGATTGACGTACATACCAATTCTTTTTTTCTTGTAAGATACTCGATTATAAAATTAAAGAAAGAGTGAATTTCACTTGGGCTCTCTGAACTATGTGCTATATGTCGCTTTATTTGCTTGCCAAATTATGAAAATTAGAATTTTGTCCCTTATATTATAATTTGTTTTCAGTTCTACCCCCGGCCCACTTTTTTATATTCTGAGTCTCTGCAGCTCATGTATAATTAGGGGTAAAGTGATAGCACATATACAATTGATCAAGTGTCCTGACCACAAAAAAAAAAAAAATAAATAAATAAAATTGGTAAGGTCAAATCAAAATAACCGAAATTATCTGCGAAATAGAATGTAAGTTTATTTTTTGGGTTAAATTTCCTCTCCCATTTTCTGATTCTACTTTACGTCTCACTAAGTTGGATTTGTATAAGACGAAATAAAAGATAGATATATATGTCAAGAATCAAATATTAATTAATTAAAATATTTACAAGATATGTTAAAATCAAGAATTGACTCATTAAATCATTATTGTAATATTTTAGATGTGATTTGGGAGTTATTTCATCCATTTACATTTATTATGAGTGATTTCCTCTATTTACTATTTATCAATCCATGTAAGTCACCTATATAAATAGGTGCTTATTGTAACCATAAAAATTAAGAGAGAATAATGTAGAGGTTTTGTTCGTCCCGTGAATGCAGGCCAATTTGACGGAATCACGTAATTCTTTTATCTCGTCTCTTCTCTCTTCTTTGTATATATGTCAAATTTCAACAATATATCATAGGAGCAATTTACTAAAATGCATGAATAAAATATTAAAGAAAAACAAAAGATTTAACATGTCCTAAGAAATATTTGAAATATCTTGACTAAAGCCTCGTACCTAAAATTCAGAAATATAACCACTGTTGCGGTCCACACGCATAAATTGAATATGTATGAGAGGTTCTGATTAGCCGCCCTCCCACGCAACTCCCACCAAAACAACTACTACAACAATATTAATACAGAGAGAGAGAGAGAGAGAGAGATGTGCAAATAATATTGACCCTTTTTAAGTTCTAATATGTTTTTCCACAACACAGTTATTCTGATGACCAACTCATCATATTATCTAGGGATAATTACAAATACCTCCCTCAAAGTTTTGTTCAAAAAACAAAAACCTCCCTGTGGTACCCGTCTTATCTATGATGCCCATGGCTGTTATCGTTAGCTGCTGGAGGAGGATTAGCACCTCGACCCAGACCTTCCTTGTTGATGCGTCTATGGACTAAACCTTCTGTTAAGAAGAAATGAATCATCAAGAAGAATCAATATGATTAAACCACTGATTCAAAATCAAAACCTCGATGCACACCTTGTATGGCCAAGAAGTCTGAAATTCTTGCTTCAGTAAAGAGACAACACAATAAAATTACGAAGATTATGATCGGAACGTAGACATGCTTCCACAAATTCCTCATCTTTAGTCTCTGCTTTTTTTTTTTTTTTTGGTGAAAATCTTTAGTCTCTGCTTCAACTGAATAGAAGCTGGCTTGTATTTAAGGACTGATTTCTCAATTTGCATATTTTCATTTATTCACAATAAATGCAGCTAACATGTGTCGGCAATCCCACTATTAGTCAATTTCAATTTGGGCTGGCTGACAATGACAGTTTTTATTTATTTATTTTTTTCCCATTACATTGTGGGCTAGCTGGCTTGATGTAAATTCTTATTTGAATCTGAGAGGTCCTAATCAAAAAATTATAAGATGTGATTCGTTACTTTTTTTATTTTTTATTTTATTTATTTATTTTTTGTAATTCTTACCAACCAATCAGACCGAATTGACCTTAATTTATGATCAACAATCATCTCCTGCCTTTGAAAAAGCTCAAGCATTATCCTCCACCATACGCACTCCCGGAAATCTGAACAAAATAATATTTTTCCAAACCCACCAATTTTTTGGTAAAATATTTGCATATAACATCTATATATACACTATTATATACAGTATACTATCTATAATATTATTTTAAGTAGGATACCTGTGACTTTTTCATTGATATATATATATGTATATGTATATATATATATTTGAATGTGTTTTCCTACAATATTATTATAATAATAATAATAATAATAATAAATGTAACTATTAAAATCTCACATATTCTTTCCTCCAATCTTCTGTCATCTCTGAACTTACTTTTCCTTTTTCTTCATCTCTCTTCACTTTCTTTTCTCACATTCCTCGTTTTAAATCTTTTTCTACTTTTTGTTTCTATTTATTTTTTTCAATATATAATATAATCTTGTTTTAATTTTTTTTTTTACTTATCATAAGTCCAATAAATAGTAAAGGGAAAAAAGCATTTTTCATATAGTAACTTGGGATTTTTTGGATTTCGGTACACTAGATTAGGGACGTGACACATTTGATACAAAATGTCCAAAAAGGCCAATTTCGCTAGAAATTGCAAAATTCTCCAAGATCACATGGAAATTTGAGAATTTTTGAATTGTAGACGGCATATTTGCTGATATGCGTGACATGCGTCATACCCGTGCAAGACTATTATCTAATTTATTATGTGCGGGGTTTGAACTTGGGTGGTTAAGAAAACCCAAACGTATACATCCTCACTCTTTAGCCACTTGGCTAGACTCAATATTACATCATCTACTATATATGTGTATATATATGTATAAGTTTGTGCTGCTGGAAAATTTAACAAATGTAACTAAGTGTTAAGAATTAATTATATTAATATATCATAAATATTAATTTGTTATGGAAATATCATAAATAATTTTGAATCAACCAAATAAGTATGCACAAAACAAATAATATTAAAGAATTTTAGCAAAATAATTTGCATATATATATATATATATATTATATCTACAACAATATATAAATGATTAGTTATAAAATATTTTGGTAGTTTTTTTTGGAAAAAGATATTATACAAAAATATTTATCTTTTTTTACATAATTTACTTATGTAAGAATATTAATGATCTATACTATTATATAAAGTGAGAGTCTCTTTGAATAACTACCTTTGGTCTAATTTTTTTTCTGTCGGTCGTTTTACTTTCTATTTTCTTTTTTCTAATTTCTCTCTCTCCTTTCCCGCTACAAACGTTCCCTTCTCTCTTTTTCTTTGTACTTTTTCAATCTCTCTCCTCTCTCCTTTCTCATATCTCATCCTATAGAACATTTTTTCTTTCTTAATCATTTAATTTTATCATGTATCAAATTATTTTACTTTTCACTTATATTAAATTTAATTAATACTAAAACTCAAATAAATAATTAACTTATCTTCTTTTAATTTTGCACATTCATTGAATGTGCCCATCTTACTAGTAAATATAAGGGTTAATTACATTTACACCCCCTACGAGTTTATGAAATTCCCACCAGTAGCCCTCTTAGATGAAAAATTACACTTACACCCCCTTTAAAATATTAAAATTACATATGCACCCCATTCCGGTAGGGTTCCGGCGAAAAAGTGATGACGTCAGCCAAAAATTTATGTGATCTGACTATTTTACCCTTGGTAATTTTGCAAACTTAGAAGGGGGTTGTATGTAATTTTTAAAGTAGAGAGGGGGTGTGTGTGTAATTTTTTATGAAAATAATTAACCGTTACATTTTCAAAATTTGACTGTTGAAAATTTAAAAATGAACGTTTATGACCGTTGTTTGACTATTAAAGTTGCTCCTCTCTCTCTCTCTCTCTCTGTATATATATATATATATATATATATATATATATATATCACTGTTAGACTCTTGTTTTGATGATTTGTGAGATCGTGTATGATTTGATTGTGTTAAATCTTACCTTGAACAAGGAGATCCTCATGTACGTTTTGGAAGGTTTCAATCTCACCTTGAATAGGGAAATTCTCATTCCAAGAAAAAGAATATTTCCTAACAAAAGGGATTGATGAAATCATCCTTATTACTTCGGGGAACCTTGCCTTACAAGAAGAATATACTCCTTCCTTCCAAGCACTCAAGATCGCCCACCAAAGCTGTCAAGATTACCTACCTTATGCATACCTTGTCAAAAGCGCTATAAAAGGGCGATGAGGAACTCAAAGAAAAATAATCTTATTCACTCTACTCGCCTCTGCTTGATTTTGAATAAGTGTTCTGTGTAATTGATAGGCTAAATACGTGTACAAGTTAGAGTGCTAAGGACCAGACACCTCTGTGCTGGTACCAGGCATCTACCAGTTACACATTAGCTGTGAAAGTGGTTTTTGCCACTCTGTATCGTTCCATTTTCTATCGTTTCAGTTTGTTCTCAAACACTATACTAATAAAACATATTTTCACAGGTTTAAAAGCCTAGGGTGTAATATACCTAGGTAGTGGATTAAGCTTCGGCCCAACCACTATACATAATTGCGTCCTTTTTACTTAAGTTTTTTTTTGTTACTTTAATTCCCGTCAATTGGTATCAGAGCCTGGTGCTTGCAAAAAAAAAAGTTTTGTTTGGTTTAATCAACCCAAGTTAAAGATCCTATGGCTTGCTTGAATAATAACTTGTATGCTGAGGGTCTTTCACACACTAGACCCCCTCTATTTGATGGAACAAATTATGCCACTTGGAAAAATCGTGTCAAGGAGTATTTCGTCTCTATTGACTACAAACTGTGGCGTGTCCTTAGTAAAGGGCCTGAAGTTCCTATGAAGGGGGAGGGAAACAAGAAAATTCCTAAGACTGAAGATGAATTTACAGAAGAAGATGAAAAAATCCTTTCATTAAATGCTAAAGCTAAGTATATTCTCTCTTGTGCACTTAATATTGAAGAATATAATAGAGTAAGCACCTGTGAATCAGCAAAAGATATGTGGGATATGTTGCAAGTAACCTATGAAGGGACATCTCAAGTTAAAAGTGAAAGGGTGGCTCTTCTCACCCGTCAATTTGAGATGTTCCAAATGAACCAAGGTGAAAGCATAAATCACATGTATGCTCGATTCATAGAGATTGTAAATCAAATGTTTGCTCTAGGAAAGGGAGTGACAGAGGAAGAACAAGTTCGAAAAATCCTCAGGTCACTACCTAGAGAGTGGAACCCTAAAACCACAGCTATTTTTGAAGCCAAGGATGTCGATAAAATGACTATGGCTCAACTTATTGGATCACTCACATCATATGAAATGACACTGATTTCACAAGAAAATCAAGAGAAAAAACGTGATTTGGCATTTAATGTCGAAAGAGAACCATCTCTGGATAATTTAACTGAAAAAGAAATAGAAGATGAACTTGCTTTTCTCACAAAAAAACTTAGACTATTTTCCACTGCAAAACGCAAGTTCCAGAAGGATTCCAGAGGAAATTACAGAAAACCAAACATGGATGAACCCACTAAATGTCATGAGTGTGGTGAATTAGGGCATAAGAGGCCCGATTGCCCGAGGCTACGACGATATTATCAACCCAGGGATGATCGTCAGAATTCTAGAAATACAGCAACTCCATGGGATGAGCGTCGTCACCAATCTAGGTCTATGACAGCAACCTGGGATGACCTGGAACCAGAATTATTCGAAAATGAAGAAGATGGTGTAGACGTCAGCTTTATGGCAAGTCAGGTAAATTCAAATCCCTCATCTCCTAGATATTATTCTGATAACGAAGATAATGAAATACAAGAGTTATTAAAAAGTAATCTAGAAAAAATTGAGAAATTATTTGCTAGAAACAAACTTCTCGAAGCAAATCTCATGAAAATCTTAAAGGAAAAACATGACATTGAAGAAAGATTAAGAGATCTATCAGAACTCTTCAAAAATGAAAAGGATATACTTCAAAATGAGAATGAGGTCCTATCTGAGGAAAATTCTCGTTTGGAAGAAGAATTAAACAAATTAAAACTTAGAAGAAGATATCCTTTGAATGATAGAAACAAAAATTGCTATAACTGTGGTAGATGGGGACACATACAATATAATTGTTTTGGAATTTCAAAACCCAAAACTGTTTTAAAATGGGTGCCGCAAAGTACCATGACAAGACCCAAAACTGTTTTAAAATGGGTCCCAAAAGGTACCGTGACTAACCCCCAAGGACCCGGTAGTACCAGGGTACCTAAACTAAATTAATTATTACAGGTGTCGTCCAAAGCATCCTTGAATAGCAAGTGGGTACTAGATAGTGGATGCTCGAGACATATGACCGGAAATAAGGCACACTTCACCCATCTGGAACATTGCGATGGTGGAAGTGTGATATTTGCAGATAATACCAAAGGTAGTATTATAGGTATGGGCACTATTGGCACCACCAACGGTACGTGCATCGAAAAAGTCTGGTTGGTAAGTGGTTTGAAACATAATCTCTTAAGTATTAGTCAACTATGTGATAATGGGTATGATGTTAAATTTTCTCCCAACCATTGTCACATTCTTAAAAAGGGTCAAGAGGTCTTTACTGCAAATCGAGATAAAAACATTTACTGTCTTCACCTAAAAGATATTTTTGATCAAAAAATAGAATGCCTATCCGTCACTGATGAATTCAGTTGGTTATGGCATAAAAGAATTGGACATATAAACTCTGATCTTTTAACTCATATCTCTTCACACGAATTGGTAAAAGGTCTACCAAAATTGAAATTTTCTAAAGATAGAGTGTGTGATGCTTGTGTTAAAGGTAAACAAAAAAGAACCTCTTTCAAAACCAAAAATGTTATAAGCACTTCTAGACCGTTGGATTTGCTCCATCTTGATTTGTTTGGACCAATGAGAACTCAATCCTTAGGTGGAAAAAGGTACGTTTTTGTTATCGTTGATGATTACACACGTTTTACATGGGTATTCTTTCTAGCCCACAAAAACGATGCCCTTAAAGTTTTTATTCCTCTCACAAAACGTCTGGAAAATGAAAAAGGTTGGAACATTAAAAGGATTCGTAGTGATCATGGTACGGAATTTGATGAAACAAATTTTCTTATTTTTTGCGAACAAAATGGTTACAATCACGAATTTTCTGCACCCAAAACACCCCAACAAAATGGGGTAGTGGAACGCAAAAATCGAATTCTTCAAGAAATGGCCCGAACCATGATACATGAACATAATGTACCCATGCATTTGTGGGCTGAAGCTGTCAACACTGCATGTTACATATCAAATCGAGTATTCATAAGACCGCTTTTACAAAAAAACGCCTTATGAACTCTGGTCCGGTAAGGTTCCAACTGTTTCATATTTCAAGATCTTGGATGTAAATGCTTCATTTTAAATGACAGAGATCACTTAAGTAAATTTGACTCTAAAACTGATGAAGGAATCTTCGTTGGCTATGCCACGAAAAGCAAGGCGTACAGAGTTTTTAATAAAAGAAAAAATTATGTGCAAGAATCAGTCCATGTTGTTTTTGATGAGACTAATAGTAAAGCCAAGGAATCCTTGAGCTATGATGATGCAGAGTTTCTCCTTCTTCCAAAAGAAGTCCCAGAAGACCAATTGAATACCAAGTCTGACAATGCAGAAGGAGAGTCTTCACACGAGGAAACTACTCTACCACATAGGAAGTTCAAGCATGCATCCAGCCATCCAGTGGACAAAATCATCGGTGATCCCAAGTCTGGTATCACTACCAGATCGCAAAATAAGGACCAAAATGCATTCATCTCTTTGACAGAACCACACAACACAAATGAAGCTCTAAGTGACCCAAATTGGGTAAATGCTATGGAAGAAGAATTAGCCCAATTTCAGAAAAAACCAGGTATGGGAACTAGTAGAGAGACCTAAGGACCAAATGGTTATTGGTACCAAATGGGTTTTTCGCAACAAATTGAATGAAAGTGGACAGGTAACCAGAAACAAGGCCCGCCTTGTAGCTAAAGGATATTGTCAACAAGAGGGCATAGACTTTGATGAAACCTACGCCCCTGTTGCAAGATTAGAATCGATACGCATGTTGCTCGCTTTTGCATGTTTCAAAAAATTCTCTCTTTTTCAAATGGATGTCAAAAGTGCTTTCTTAAATGGTTTTATAAGTGAAAATGTTTTTGTTGAACAACCTCCTGGATATTTAAACCAAGAGTTTCCCACACACGTCTTCAAATTATCAAAAGCTCTATACGGTCTGAAACAGGCACCTCGTGCCTGGTATGAAAGACTAAGTCTTTACTTGGTTTCAAATGAATTCACTGCTGGATCATCAGATCCAACATTATTTATAAAGAACCAGGACCAAGACATTCTACTAGTTCAAATCTATGTTGATGATATTATTTTTGGCAGCACTAATATACTTCTTTGTAAGGATTTTTCTAAAAGCATGGAACAGGAATTCGAGATGAGTATGATGGGAGAACTCAAGTTTTTTCTTGGCCTCCAAATCAGACAGTCTGAAAGTGGCATATTCCTGTGTCAAGAGAAATACTTGAACGGAGTACTCAAGAAGTACAACATGGAATCCTGCAATCCAATGCCTACACCTATGTGTACATCTACAAAACTAAACAAGGATGAAACAGGTAAATTAATCGATGAAAAACTATATCGAGGTATGATTGGAAGCCTACTTTATCTCACTGCTAGTCGTCCGGATATACTGTATGCAACAGCAGTTTGTGCACGATTCCAATCATGTCCAAAGGAATCTCATCTTACTGCTGTAAAACGGATCCTTCGTTATCTAAAGGGAACAACCAAATATGGTCTCTGGTACCCCGTCTTAAATCACTTTGATATGATTGGTTTTTCAGATGCTGACTATGCAGGTTGTAAGATCGATCGAAAAAGTACCACTGGCACATGCCAGTACCTTGGAAAGTGTCTTGTCAGCTGGTCTTGTAAGAAACAGAGTGTAGTGGCTCTCTCAACCACTGAAGCTGAATACATGGCACTGGGTAGCTGTTGTACCCAAATACTGTGGATGAAACAGACACTCACTGATTTCGGTTTAAATTATGAGACTATACCAATATATTGTGACAATACCAGCGCCATCAGTATTTCAAAAAATCCTGTTTTTCACTCTCGCACTAAACACATAGATATTCGGCATCACTTATTGCGAGATCATGTTCAAAAAGGTAATATAAGAATCCTCCACATAGATACAAATGAGCAAGTAGCTGATATTTTTACAAAACCTCTTCCTGAGGAAAGATTTTCCTATCTAAGGCAAAAACTGCTCATTTGCACTATATAATTTCTTTTCCTTAAATATAAATAAATAAATATATAACATATATATTTTTGCACTTATATATTATTTTATATACACATATTTATATACGCATACATATCTTATATTATATCTAAACATATATATATATATTTATGTACGGATATCTCATACATCTAATATTTTATTAGTATATATATATATATGCCAACTAATTATGTTATGTACATATTTATTATAGATAATTATGGGCTTTCCGGTTTTTCTTCTCCCTTAAACCTTTTTATGCAATTATATAACTATATTCACATCTCTTTACCCTTCCAAACCCTATAAGTCCCTCTTGTAGCCGCCGTCTTCTCTGTTTCCTCTTTTTCCATTTGCATCCTTCACTCTCTTTCTCTCTTCGTCACTTTTTCAATTATGGTTCGCACACGCAAACACATGCGAAGTTTCGCAAATTGTTCTCACACTTACCGTCGCCTTCCTGTCTCCGATGACGACGTTGAAGAAATACCCATGCCTATGGCTTCATTGCCGCCAGATCCATATAGATCGGTGCTTCAGTTGGCGTGGATGTCGTCAGATGCTCATGATTCCGACAAGGAAGATTCAAACCATCCTTCTCCGACTCCAGAATCAACCATTAAATCCGACGCCAAAGGAAAAAGTGAAGAGGAATCGAGACCCTCTAAGAAGCAACGAACCACACTGAACTCGTTCACTTTCGAGTTCAAATTCGCGAGTGAAGAGGCGAATCGACGATTCACTAGACTGAGCAGACGCAAGTTGAATCGAGGAAGGGCGATTCTCTTCGGCGATCTTCCCGATGCCCCGGCAATCAGTTTTATCAAAGCCCTAAACTGGGACCACCTTATGGGGATTGATCTTCCGGCATATCCGACATTGGTAAAACTCTTTTATGCTAATGCATCTTTTCTCTCCACTGATGATGATATCTCTGTTAAATCCTATGTTCTTGGAAATCACTTCGAATTAACGGTTGACAAAATTAATGGTTACTTAAATCTTCCTAATGACGGCATAAGATATTTTGGAATCGGTTCGTGGTGTCAACACCCGCTTTTCGATCACTCTGACATGTTGAAAGTTTTTTGGGATGGGATCGATCATCCACTGGATCGAGGTATTGGGGTAAGCGAACTACCGTTTGACTTATTTTTTCTGCACAAACTCATCTGCGTATCACTGTTATCAGCCACTACTGAAAGTGGGGGTCACTCTACCAACATGAACACCATGTCCTGTTTTTTGTTATATATGGCTGTAAAGGGATTAAGAGTTAACCTGGGCTTTGTGATTCTAAAATACATGGAATACTGTGTCCGTGAAGAAATTAATCTGCCATATTCCATGTTGCTCACCTATTTCTTTATCAAAGAGGGTGTTTTTCTGTCAGATGATATGAAAGAAGCTGAGAATGACAGAAAATTTATTAACATGACCAGTCTCCATAGAATGCTCATTCGTTTTTCAAAGGACAAGGGTTGGCACAAAGGTACGACTGCCAAGGCCCCGCCTAAGACCGGTGCAGAAACCACACGGTTAAGGCCAACTAAGGTCGTTTTCGATGCTCCGAACGACGCATTGGTTGCCCTCACCACAGCCATCACAAAGCTGACTGAATCCATCGACAAGCTGGCTGCCAAAGTTGATTCTTTGCAAGCCCCAGTCAAGACCTCCAAATCTGCTTCTACCATCTTTTGATGATGAAGGGGGAGAAAAGTGGTCAATGGTGGTGAATTTTGGTGAATTTTCTCGTGTCTCCATTGGATAAAACCTTGAAATTATATTCTGGTGCCATCTAGGCTTTTGCGGTATCTTTCTGCCTATTTTCAAAGACATCTAGTAATTGGTAATATACTCTGCTCTGTTTAGTTAACATCTATTATGTTCTACCTTTGGTTTACAGCTAATGTCTATTTTTCATTTTATATATCCATATGCCAGAATGGTCAAAGTATTTTCTTATATGTAGCTGACATAAAGTACATTCTCTTTGGGCATAAACTCATTAAGACAGGGGGAGCTACACTCCTCACAAACAGGGGGAGCACCACTACCTCATCATCAAAAAGGGGGAGAATGTTAGACTCTTGTTTTGATGATTTGTGAGATCGTGTATGATTTGATTGTGTTAAATCTTACCTTGAACAAGGAGATCCTCATGTACGTTTTGGAAGGTTTCAATCTCACCTTGAATAGGGAAATTCTCATTCCAAGAAAAAGAATATTTCCTAACAAAAGGGATTGATGAAATCATCCTTATTACTTCGGGGAACCTTGCCTTACAAGAAGAATATACTCCTTCCTTCCAAGCACTCAAGATCGCCCACCAAAGCTGTCAAGATTACCTACCTTATGCATACCTTGTCAAAAGCGCTATAAAAGGGCGATGAGGAACTCAAAGAAAAATAATCTTATTCACTCTACTCGCCTCTGCTTGATTTTGAATAAGTGTTCTGTGTAATTGATAGGCTAAATACGTGTACAAGTTAGAGTGCTAAGGACCAGACACCTCTGTGCTGGTACCAGGCATCTACCAGTTACACATTAGCTGTGAAAGTGGTTTTTGCCACTCTGTATCGTTCCATTTTCTATCGTTTCAGTTTGTTCTCAAACACTATACTAATAAAACATATTTTCACAGGTTTAAAAGCCTAGGGTGTAATATACCTAGGTAGTGGATTAAGCTTCGGCCCAACCACTATACATAATTGCGTCCTTTTTACTTAAGTTTTTTTTTGTTACTTTAATTCCCGTCAATCACTATTACAACTTCATTTAACATGAATTTAGTTGAAAGTATATATACAGGTTTTTTCTTTTTCCTAGCTATTCTTATAGGTTGCGTTTGGTATGAGTTTATGTACGGGATTATATGTGTATCCCACCTATAATTATATTTGATAGATTTTTTTTTAGCCCTTTATAAAGTATATGTCCAGTTTTTTATCCATCCATTTATGGGATAGCCCATCCCACTATGGGGATGGAATGTATAGTCTACTTGATTTGGATTGGGTTGATAAAAGTTTTAATTTGCTGTATTATACTTAAATATATATGATGTGGCTTAAATTAAAAGGTTTTTCGTGATTTGCTTCAAATCCATATGGAAAAAAGAATACTACCAAACATAATTTGAAGGATATATCATGAAATAATACTTACAACCAAATATATTAATGCAATTGATTGATATCAAACTTATAGCATATTTATCTAATGATTTTACTATCACACACAATCCTATACTACTACTAAATGCAATCTTAGTGTCTTATGTTGCAATACAAGAAGGATAGATGCCAAAAAAAAAAACCAAAAATCAATTCGACTTGAAAACAAGCATTGTGATAGTGGATACGAATGAAAGTCGTGGTGATTGTAGTATTGTTGTCCAACTCATGGTGTCTTCCCTACTTGTATGAAGACGAAGAGGCTTCAAATGGTGCCACATGAATGAATGAGGCTGTAACATATGCTTGATAAGAAGCTCTACTCAAAGATACTTATGTGGGCAACATTGTGCCAAAGCTTATGACGTTTAACCTCATATTGCTTGTTATTTATTTATTTTTCCAAATTGTTGAGCTTATCACTAACTAAATAGTATTATTGTACCCTTTTTTGTCAATAATATAGTATCTTTCATATTTTCATATAGCTTTGGTAAGTTATTTTATGTGTATTGTTTTCAATTGTGAATGTATGGTTAGACTTGGATATTTAAAAAAAGCTTGATTTTTTACACACCTCTTTTGGCAAAACTCTATTACATAATACATATAAAATATATTTCAGGTTACAAGAGCTATATGGAAATGAGAAAAATAAAATATCATTGACAACATATGAAAATAGGAAGGATACAATATTTTTCAACAAATTAAAGCGTATAAGAATAATACTAATTAGTTAGCATTAGACTTAACAATATGACAAAGTAGATAAATAGTAAATAATATGATGTTAAGTGTCACATATTTTGGCACAATTTTGCCCCCAAAAACATATTTAGCTAGAGTTTCTCAACAAGTATATGTTACGGGGTTATTCATTCCCGTGGCACCATGTGAAGGCTCTTTTTTTTTTTTTCATTCAAGTAGGGTAGACATCAATGATGGTACCATGAGTTGAGTAATAATAATACCATATTTACCACGATTGTCATTCATATTAGCTATCATAATGCTCCGTTGCAAGCTAAATTGATTTTTTTTGTTCTTGTATTTCAACCCTATACATTAGAAAGAATGACTAGAATAAGCCACGTGTGTGTAATCCAAACTAAATATATGTCAAATAGAGTTGTAATAATGCATATATAGGTGGGGGGGGGGGACAGAGAGAGAGAGAGAAGGAACTTTAATAGTCAAAAAATAGTCATAAACATATATTTTTAAATTTTCAATAGTCAAATTTTGAAAATGTAACGATTAATTACTTTCATAGAAAATTACACATACAGCCCCTCTATACTTTAAAAATTACATACAACCCCCTGCTAAGTTTGCAAAATTACCAAGGGTAAAATAGTCAGATCACATAAATTTTTAGCTGACGTCATCACTTTTTCACCAGAACCCTACCGGAAGGGGTTGCATCTGTAATTTTAATATTTTAAAGGGGGTGTAAGTGTAATTTTTCATCTAAGAGGGCTATTGGTGGGAATTTCGTAAACTCGTGGGGGGTGTAGATGTAATTAACCCTAAATATAAATATTATGTTGCGCGGAAGAACTTAAATATATATATATATATATATCTTTATATTTGTGGATATACTATATGGGATAATAATGTAGTTAAAACTTATTTATTTTATGTTAATATTTATAATTGATAAATTCTTAAAGATGATTTAAACTAATACGGATATCTTTTTTACGAGTACATTAATGGTAACAATTTGTAGATTAACCTAGTGGTTGAACAACTAATCAACAAAGTGTTTATTTTATTTTATTTTATTTATAGTAAACCCAATTTCGAACCCACACAAGACAAATCGATTGATTTTTCAATTTTTATCCCATAATGTCATGTCACACATCCAGTTGACACCAAAATTCATAAGATCCCCAATTTTGGTACCACGCCAGAGCAAAATCATCTTTCCAATGGGATTACGGTGCTCCAGCCAAACTTGTATACAAATTGCTATTATTTTTCGATATAGTGTACTAAATTTGCTACCCCCCAAACTTACTGTACCAAAATAAAAAAGATGTGAAGTTACTGTATATAAAATGTTTTTACTCACCCGTAAGATAGTTATATATGTAGAATTTTTTCTTAAAATAAAATTCAATTTCATTCAATTAAAATTAACCATTCGATTATGTATTGCCAATTTTTAGTTTGCACACTCATCAACTATGTTCAATAGGCGAGTTATAAATAAAAATTCAGCTAAAGATATTTTAGAGATAAATCCATTTTTGGTCCGTTAGATTCTACTCCGTCCGCATTCAACCCCATATGAAATTTAATTCCAAAATTAGTCACGCGGGAATCAATTTTGGGACAAATTATGTTCCACTGGTAACAAATTAGAATTTTTCAACCAAAATTGATGATGTGGCAGGCCAATAAGATGAGTAGGCACTCTTGTGGTAACGTGTTAAATGAATAAAATGAGTTCGCACTGTTTGTGATGATGTGCTAGATGAATAACATGAATTATTGTTCTTGTTGATGACATGTCATAAAATAAGTAATATTAATAATATAAATACAAAAATAAAATATATGGAAAAGTAATACACAAAATTTTATATATAAATATAAACAAATATATGTAAAGAAATAGATAAAATATATATTAATGATATAAAACCTAAAATTAAAAATTATTATATAAAAAATTAATATACGAAAAATTGGGGTAAAGTGCAAATTATATTATATATAAAAAAATTATATAAGTTTATTTATTTATTTTTTTTCATTTAACACCCCCCCCCCATCTTATTCCAAATTCCAATCCAAAACCCTAGCCCCCTGGCACTGCCACCCACCCCTCGCACCCCCCATCATTCCTTCCTCCAAAACCTTAGCCCCCTAGCATTGCCACCCACCCCTCGCACCCCCCTCACTCCTTCCTCCACCAGCACATTGCCTCCCACCCCACCGTTGCCCCCAAATCCTGCACCACACCTCCGCTTGAGATCTATCTCTCTATCTCTCTCCCTCTCGATCTCCTGTCTCTCTCGATCGAGATATAATGAAATAGATCCACTTTGAAATGAGGCATGGAAGGGAGCCACTACAAAGTTTCAAGAGTTGTGAGGAGGGTTTGAGCTCATATTGATCGTGGTTTGAGAATGGGAATTGAACTTTATGAGATCTAATCTCCCCTTGTTCCTCAGTAGCTAAGTTCTCTGTCCCCCCCCCCCCCCCCCCCCCCCCCCCCTCCCCCCCCCCCCTTTAGATCTCTTTGTGGCAGTGGTAGAGGGTGATGGTTTGGAGTTTCGCTTTCTCTCCCTCTCTTGGTGGTGGTGGGTGATGGCAAATGGCAGCTAAGGTGCATGGCAGAGACAGCGACGACAACTATTGTTTTGTGTACATGTAGTTATAAAGCTTGTATATATATGTTTTGTGTGTATGTGCAAATATAAATTTCATATATAATTATTTTCAATTTATCTGTTACAATTTATGCCACATCATCAACAATTGAATTCGACTCATCACCACAAATGCCAAATCATATATCTCATTTGCCACGCCATCAATTTTGACCGAAAAATCCCAATTTGGCACTAGAGGGATGTAATTTGTCCCAAAATTGATTCACGTGGGACTAATTTTGTTAAAGTTTTTGTGAGACTAACTGTGGATGGAGTCGAGTTCTATGACACCAAAAATGGATTTATCTCGATATTAACTGGGATGTCAATGGGGCGATTTTTCATAATTTCAAATCAGTCATAATTTTAAATGTATTTTTGTATACACTTTTACCTAAAATTTCATTTAATTGTAAAAATATATTTTTATTTTTTTGTAGGAACATTTTTACAAAAATCAATTTGCAAGAGGGTTGAATTGGAATAACAATTTGAAGAAACCTAATGAATTTACCATATCATACAAAAGTTAGTTATTAAAAGGGGCTGTCCTTTATATTATAGTATAGATGCTACACTATTCTAATCTATTTAATTTAATTTAATTTAATTTAAATTTAAATTTTTCTTTGTGTGGTATCAACCTTTGAATGATTACTTGATTTCAAAATTTTATTTTTTTAATTCTTATTTTGGTCAGATGTTTTTTAGTACTTATTGACAATGATCCTATAAAATTCAATTGGATTTGAATATTGAAAAAAAAATAATAGAATTTGTAATCGAACTACTTAAATTTAATCCAAATTCGACTTAACAACTGGAGTTTTAACTATAGCTCTTGCTTCTATTGAACATATAGCTAGGTGATATCCAAAATGCTCTTTGGAAGGGTACATGGATGGTTGAAGGGTATAAATTTTTTTATGTATGTGTCTTGGGGCCCAGACAAATGAATGTTTGAGATTCATTTTTTATTTATTTAATTTGATAAAAAAAATTTAAATACATTATGTAGCTGAATTTGATGGGTAGATATACTTTAACATGTCAGTATGCCTTATGTCGTGCTCTCTCTCTCTCTCTCTCTCTCTCTCTAAAGTGACGTATATTCAAAGGTTTTATTTTTAGTGTTGTGGTTGTGGATAACAATGATCTGCTCTTAATTTGATTACTCTTGTTCTTTTTTCTTTTTTTTTTATTTGTATGATAGGTTTGTGAGTGTTTAGCATAATTTGCCCTTATTGAAATAAATAGTTCTTTCAGTGTCGTCTTGATTATTTTTTGGTAATTTTTTGTTTTATGAAACAGAAATATGGCTTGTAATAACCAAATCTCCAAGAATAGGTTAGAGGTACTTGTGGCGATTGAGAAAATATTACATGAGATCATGTTTGTGTTAAACCAATTTTTAGTAGTAATAAAATCATTGAATTCCAAACAATGCAAAAAAACTGAAAATGTTATCAAATATGTGATGACCAAAAGAATTTTGAAACAAAAAGAACATTTGAAGGATTTAATAGAGCTAAGCAATATGGAGTGTCTAGATAATTTAAGGATGCCTCGTTCTGCTTTTGCAAGATTGTGCATTTTGTTAAGACATGCAGGAGGTCTAGTTGATTCGAAATATGTGTCTGTGCAAGAGAAATTTGCACTCTTTCTCTCCATTCTAGCACACCACAAAAAAAACGAGTTGTGAAATTTGATTTCAAAAGATCGGCCCAAACAGTGAGCGTTCACTTTCAATGTGTACTGAATGCAATTTTAAAACTCCACACTCCACTACTTATAACTTCGGAACCAATTGGTGAAGATTACTCTAACATAAACTAGTCGTGGTTTAAGGTAAAACACCTAATTGAGTTTTTTTTTTAATTACATAATCATTAAAACATGGTTAAATTTAACTTATTCTTTGAATTTATTGATAGGGTTCTCTAGGAGCATTGGACGATACATATGTGAATGCAACAATACCTAAACCTGATAAGGCAAGATATAGGACACGTAAGGGTGATACAATTGTTATAGTCCTTAGGTTTTGTGACATAAATATGAAATTTGTATATGTATTGTCTAGTTGGGAAGAATTAGCGGTTGATTGTAAAGTGTTACGAAATGCTCTCACCAGACAGCATGGCCTACGTGTTCCTTATGGTATACTTAAGTGTTTCTTACTAACACTTGCAAAACTAATATTTCAACATATAGGTGATGAAAAATTGAAATTTTATATCTATTTTTATAATTTTTTTCCTTTTACAGTAAATTATTATTTATGCGATAATGGTTACACTAATAGAGAAGGATTCCTCACTCCTTATAGGGGGTAAGATATCACCTTGATGCATGGGGGGAGGGAAGTTTAGCACTGCAAAAACCCAAAAAGTACTACAACATGATACTTTTGAAAACACGCAACGTAATTGAATGCACGTTTTGCCTATTAAAAAAACATTGGGTAGTGCTCTACAGTCAAACATTCTATTCCATTACAACCCAAAATAGGATTATTATGGCTTGTATATTATTACACAATTTCGTTCGTGGGGAGATGGCTTTTGATCCTTAAGAAGATGAGTTGTTGGATGAGGAGAGTGATGATGCAGATGAGAATGTTCGTAGGGAGATGGCTTTGATCCTTAAGAAGATGAGTTGTCGGATGAGGAGAGTGATGACGAAGATGAGAATGTAATTGACTACCTAGAGTCGTCACCAGCTTGGAACAACTGATGAGACAATTTAGCTTGGACAATGCATTCAAATTGGAGAGGCGAACTCAGTTAAAATATCTTTTCAACCCAAAATCTAAAATTTATCATATGTAGTTTTAATTTGGTGACTGGAATTTTTTTTTTTTGCAAGTCTATTAGTATTTGTTCATGCATTCTAATTATATTGATGGTGCTTGTTATATTGAACTTTTAATTTTGAGTGAAACTTACATATTTTACCTTGAGTTTTTACATGGTTATTTTTAGATTTTTTTTTATGTGGTTGATGTTGTTCATAATCAGTTGGATGGTGCTGTAAATATATTTAGTTGACAGTTCTTTGCTTGGATGGAATGTAACCAATAGAACATTTTTTCTTAGTTCTCCTATGTAGTTTTGTTGTTCTGCTTTAAAATCCATTCAAAATCTTTTGTGTTGCACAGGTTTGTTTTCATGTCTAGCCACGTTCAAAGTTCATCAATGACGCCATCTCGTGGCAATGACAGAAGGATAGAAAAGACAAGATGGTCATGGAACCAAAAAGAGGAAAGAGGTGTTGCTTGGAGCCATGAAACAGATTATAACCGAAGGTTGTAAACAAGAGAATGGATTTAAAATAGGGTACCTTCAAGTCCTGGAACAACATATGGATCGTGCATTATCGGGTACAGATTTTAGAGGAATTCCCCACATTAATTCTAAGATTCATGTGTGGAAAAAAAAAACTATTCTAGTTTATTTTCCATGCTTGAAAAAATGGGTACAGGCTGGAATGATACATTGAATATGATTGACGCCATGGACGAGGCATGGGATTCATATGTTAAGGTTAGTGTGCTCATTTAAATCTGTTGTTTTCAATTGCTTTGATTATCATATATACTTCTTGTCTTGACTTGATGTGCATTGACTACTCTTCGATTGGTTCAAATGCCCGTCTAATGCGAAACAAATCATGGCCATATTACGGAGATTGGATTGAGATCTTTACTTCAATGTATATCAACTCCACTAGTTTGTTCCTTTCTTTTCTTTTCTTTTCTCTTTTTGTTTATTCACCTACAAGAACTAACATGGAAAAATATTCTATTACAATTTTGTTGCATATTTAAAATTGTTAAAAAATTTCTGATGAAATGATACTTGTAAAAGTCAAATACTAATATTAAAACAATAATTTAAAGATGAAATAATAATATTTAAAAAAGTGTAACATGAAATACTAATATTAACTATATTGTGAACTTTAGTTTAACTTATGACCAATTCAGAATATATATTTTGAACGTTAGTTTAACTTATGACCAATTCAGAATAATCAAGCTAAGTTATCCCCTTTTGTGTTAGTAGTTTTTATGGTGTTGATTTGAATTCAAAAGTTTAAGATGAAATATGAAAATACAAAATTTAAAAATGGATTACTCTATGACCAATACTTCAATTTATTAAAATTGATGATTCAACATGACATAGTTAAACAACAAAAAGGACAAACCATTACCACTTAAATAAAGAAACATGATGAAAACTGAACTATAGTGGAACATAAGCAAAGCCTTCAAGGTCAAAAGTCATTGACAATTCCACCAATATCACTTCGGTTTAACAGGGCTGCATGAAGCCGTCGAGCTCGTAACATTTGGGGGAGACGATTTCTTAGCTTGAAGAGACCCTGTCACGACCCACAAAAATACCCTTCTTTTTTATTAACAATAAAATACCCTTTCCAAAAATAAGAGTACATAATTTTCATAAAATAATACCTTTTTAAACAAAATATCAAAAGTTAATATAATAAAGTACGAAATACCCTTGTATTTTTATAACAAGAATAAGATTTAGTACAACATAGAAAAATTATAAGTAATTCTATCTAATCAAAAGCTCTGTAATCCCCGGTGGTGCCTTCCTCTTAGTGGACTATAGCATTTTTTGTCTAAAAAAAATATTCATAACACACGTCAACATGAAAGTTGAGTAGAAATTTCACCTAATCACATATGGTGAGCGTTTGTAATATGTGCGCATAGTCACATAATATTTAGCATATCATGATATCAAAATGTAAAACTAGAACTAGAAACTAACTTATGCAATTAAGGAAACTCCTACCTTTTCAAGAGTGTTTTATAGAATTAAGAGGATATATATGGGAAATTTTAGCCCAGACCCGGCTCGGCCGAACCAGTGTTAATCACGTGGCGAGTGTTTTACACTTGCCCTATGAATGGTCGATAATTTAGGGAGATTGACCAATCACTTGGCAAGTGCAATACACTTACCATATGATTTGTTGGGTTTGGCCAAACTAGGTTCGGGTAAGAATTTTTCGATATAGAAGGTTAATATGTTTATATATATGTAAAAGGAAGGGTTTATATATATATATATATATATATATATGGGTAGGAGATATTACATAAATATAGAGTGTTTAGAGTGTTTAGAATAAGGTGAGTGTGAGTGGGGTGTTTTAAGCGGGATTTAATGTGTGTGGATGTGTTTGTATGTGTGATGAAAAAATGGAAACATGCCTCCCCAATTTATTGTGTTGAGCATGTGAAATAAATTTATTTAATATTAAGGTCAATTTTCATTTAATGCAAATTTTACACCTTGGTTGGATAATTAATGAAATGGGCCAACTCGTGGACTTAAGTAGCATCCTAAATATGCTTAAGTGTCTCTAAATTGTATGAATCATCCCCTAAGTAAATATGAACTATGCAAGTGCACATTTTCTAGAAAAATTGCTACAAGAATTAACAAGAACCATGCAAGTGTAAAAGTTGAAGAATAATCTTAGAAACATATCTTTGGGTGAAATCATACAATATATATATGAAATCATCAATATATATGTATAAATTTTCATGCATATATATGTACAAATATATTTTACAATTTTTAAAAGGTAGTTTTATTAAAGAAGTAGTGTTAATTTATAAGAAATTACAATGGTGTATTTATTTATAAATAAAAAATGAGTGTGTATATATTATTATATATATTGTATATTTTCTTAAAGATACTCATATATATATATAATTATTTTATTTATGTAGAATAATCTTATAATGTTGAAAATAAGTGTGTATCTATTTTTAAAAATAATGATAAAATATAGTTAAATTTCGAGAATAGTATTTATGATATCAATCTTGAAAATAAATGATATTATTATAAATATACTCGATTTTAAATAATAATAATAATAATAATAATAATAATAATAATAATAATAGCGATATATTAATAATTATGGAGTAAAAAATAATCATATTGCTCAAATAAGAGTCACATAATAATTGCATAAAATATTAAAATATATATAATAGTTTTTAAAATATTGCATGAAACATAATATATAATAAATTCTAAAATAGAGGAAGTACCGGGGCATTACAGACCTGTTTATTACCATGAGTTATTTCAAATAATTTGCGTGGTGTAAAAAGAGTGGATTTTTTAGGAAAACGAGAAGCTTGTTTTGGGGTAACAAAATAAGTTGGGGGGAGATGGTTAGTGGAACCATCATCATTGTCAACAATCTTTTCCAGTTCATCTTCATATTGACCTGGCTTAATGTTTTGTGGTGGAGATAAAAAAAGTACTTCACTATCATCATCTAGACGAATAATTTCTTTTTCTCGTGCACCGATCACCATGTTGCCAGAGTTTTCATCATTATTGTCACTAGAGATATTGATCACCTCCAAAGCGGGAGCTATAGGAGGGGCAATATTAGACTCGAAAATTCTACATAAGCTTTCCCAAGCTGGCTCCCCTTGGAAAGCATAAGCTTTTGCAAATGGAATCTCCCTACAAATATTCAAAATAGAATATTAACAATGAATATGTTAATGATTTTCAATAAAATTGCATGAAATTAAATAAACACTATAGGAAAATTGCATGCAATTAAAATTGTAAATAATTGATATTCAATTGTAATTAATTGAATATTGAAATTTGTGCATACAATTTAGTCATACTTTTTTATACATAATCTACTTATTTACAAAAGAAATTTATATATATACACACACAGATACATAGGTATCATATTTTTTTATTAATAACACCAAAATTTCACATACGTTTATTTCTTTATTATTTTTATATCTTTGTAAGTTATAAAAATAGGACATCGATTAAAAAATCCATGTGTTTATTTGAATCAACAATTTATTATTTATCTTTCACATAATATGAACTGTTTATTTGCATTCCGGTTGAAATTCTGTCGGATTACTGCCCGATTTTTCCACTGGATTTCGCGTGTTTTTCCTGTAGTGAAAGTAGATGATAGTGGGACCCTACTTTAAATAGTGAGAAGTACAATTGAATGGGCACCTGGACTATATTATTGTTAGGATCCCAATAAACTTTTGTTTTGTCCTTGATTTCTTTAAATAATAGGTAACATTTTTGAAGATTTCTGAATCTATCTCGACATGCTTTAAAACAAATATCGGTATGAAACCTCAAATTGACTGCGTAACGAGCAACAAGCAAGGAAGGGGTGTGATCTTCCCCAAACCTTAAGTTACCCTTTCTCGCCTCTTTGTCGAGTGCCAAAATGAATTCATTGTCTATTTCTTTTGTCTAAACTTCATTGTAAACATAATAGCCCTGATTGAAGATCTTGAAGCACTCCATTTGAAAAACTAGAAACCACAATGAATTAAAATGTGTTGTTACGTTCTTTAATGTATATAAATTCATCTATTCATTAACATTTTTATGCCAATTGTAAGAATAAATCTTCAAGATCCATCAAAATTGATTTGATTGTATATTACAAGGATTTAAAATCGAGCTACATAACATGGAAAAAGAATAGAATATGTTTTGATTAAAAAGAAATATATTTTTATAAAAATATTTACAATAGTGGATCTATAAATGTTTTATTTTCTTTTGATTGTGTAAATTGATTTTAATTTGTCTATAAATCAGGCATGATATGGTTCTGATTATAAAATTCCATTTGTTTCTTTTCCAAATTCTTGAAATCTATTTATTCCTCCTCAATTATATATTTTAATTAAAATCTTTACAATAGTGGATATATTCATGTTTTCTTCTCTATTTGATATTGTGTAAATTGATTTTAATTTGCCTATGAATCAAGCATGTTATGCTTTCAATTATAATTCTAGTGATTCCTTTGTTTTTTTTTTTTTCATGAAAAAAGAGGAAAGGGCTATTTTGGAGGTAGAATAAAAATTAATGGGTTTTTGGTACATTTACACTAATCCAACCTAATGCATAGCAAACTACCAAACAAATTTTAAGAATTGGGCATAGAAATCAATCATCATTTTCTTTACTACCAAACAATAAAATAGATTATATTGATTAGGATTATTCATAAATGAATCACATGGGAGACATATCATGTGTAATCCCATCTTCCTACCAAACGCAACTAAAAAGTATTAAAATTGATTTTTTTTTCCTATCTCTTCTTTCTCACAATCAAAAAATATATTCAAAGCTCAAAACATATCTTTTTTTTTCTCTGCCATCACATTCCCCAAATCACTCCCAATTAAATAAGAAGTGTCAAATTAGTAAGATTTATTCAAGTTCAATAGCCCAACAAATAAACATCAAGACTCATTAAGTTTAATATTGAACAACTATCAAGATTCATAGCAACAATCCTAATATTCAATTCTGTACATAAAAATCATTTACAAAAAAAGAAAGAAATAAAAAAATTTGTAAATTCCAAAATTAGTACACAATACCTTCCTATACAGTTTCTTTCGAAAAAAAAGTTGAATATTATAGGATTTGTGAGAGAAGAAAAATTCTAATAGAATATTTGGTGTTTTAATTGGGATAGAAGAGATTTTCAATTAAAAAAAAACAACATACTCTCTCTGTATAAGAACATCTCTCTCTCGTATTAGACTTTTCCTCAACTTTGTCTAACTTTCGTCCTATTCCCCCGGTCATCAGTATTGCTTGTGTAAGGAACTGTGTCAATCCCCCCTGGTTCTTAGATTGGGGTTGGACATCTGGTTTGTTTTCTTTCTTATCTCTCCCAACCCATTTTTCTTGTATTCTGTTATGTTGTTTGTTGTGCAAGGCTCTAGCAAAGCAATATTTTTCGGGATCCATTTGAGACCTTCTTGTATGGAGTTGGAATTAGCATGGGATTGCAAAGCTTTGTCTTTGTCGGGGTGCAGAGGATGAAGATGTGATTATTCCGGCCAAAGATTGGGATAGTAATCCAAGTGGTGGCAGCTTGAAACTGATTGGCAGAACCTTATCACGTAAAGCTAACTGACCCCCCACTCCCCACACCTAACCCAGGAAGATTGGAGGGGTTGAGCCACATTTAATCTTATATTTCAAATATGTCTTTCATTTTATTCTTCATTGCATGAATATACATCAATTGTAAAGATTTTATCGAGTGTATAATTAAGAAAATATCAAGATTTACATCAATTTTACACTGAAAATGTTGTAAATTATCAATAACATTACACGTCATTGAGTTATACATAAAAATATAGTATAAGTTATGGAAATTGATCATTTATAAACTTTTAAAACTAGATAAATATATAAAAGTGATCATAAACATTGAAATGAGTTGACTAGCTAGGATTATATATATATACACATATATATAGTAAAAACCAATTGTGATATTACAATGAAATGGTAAAGTCTAAACAAATATTATAAAACTTAAGTTGTGATTTAACTTAATATAACATTATAATATTATCAAATAATTGAAACTGATCATTGGTCATTCAAATTGATATTCAACACACAAACGTATCATTCAATTGTATAACTATTTAAAAGATTTATTTGAGTAATAATAGTAAATTAAATGTGGGTTATTATTTGATATATATAATACAACACTTATGAAATTAAATTACATGTTTGTATTCAAAGAACATATTAAATTGAGAATGAATAAAAAAAATGAGTAATTAAACAATAGGATAGCCACGAATTAGCCACGGCCAATCCAGTGGCTAAATAAAAAAATTAATTGGCCATGAATTCCAGATCGGTGTCCATTGTAGGCCATGGCTAAAATAGATTGATGGCTTGGTTAGCCACAGTTTACCTACAACGAGCAAAAAAAAAAAAGAAAAAGAAAAAAAAGGAACAACGCATTAGCCACGAGGTCGTGGCTAAATTGTACAATTCGTGGTTGATTGGTAATTTTACATTGAAATATTGTAAATTATCAATAACATTACATGTCATTGAATTATAGATAAAAATATAATATAAATTATGAGTATTGATCAATTACAAACTTTCAAAACCAGATAATTACACGTCTATATATATACAAGTTATCATAAACGTTAAACTAAACTGATAACGAATACATATACATATATATACACTTAATTAATTATATATAGTTTAATGCAATCTATTGTGATGTTATACTAAAATGATAAAGTCTAAACAAATAATTGTGGAACTTACTTTGTGATTAATTCAATAGAACAATCGCATCATTCAATTATATAACAATTTAAAAGATTTACTTGAGTAATAATAGTAAATTACATGAGGGCTAGTAATAATTGAAATCAATTATTTTTTAAAATTAAAAACATTTTCCTTTGACATTATCCCTCAACATTCGGCTTTTCTTTTTATGAGATAAAAGATAAAATTTACAGAAAATAGTTCTATAGCATAAATCTTTGGCTTTCTTTTTTTTTTATTATTATTGAAAAGTAGTTAGTGATTTATATTTAGAATTTTTCATAATTTAGCCACGAATTAGCTACGGAGAATCCATGGCTAATTTGGCTAGGGATTTTAGCCACTTACGATCCGTGGCAAGCCGTGGCTAATCCGTAACTAATTTTTTTTCATATCTGTGGCTATTTCGCGACTATTATTCAAATTTTCTAGTAGTGGTCCTTGGTCATTTGATTAGAACCCGATGGTGCTCAATTTCCTTAAGGAAAATGATAACCCCTTGGCAGTGGATTTAAATCTCTGTGACTTTTATGTGCACGCCCATAGACTCCCGTGGAACAAAAATACTCGTGAAGTGGCCAAGCATATTGGCAACCACCTAGGAAATTTTTGAGATGTGGATTTGGACAGTAGGAGTACACAACACGCCTCTACATTCAGAATTCGAGTGAAGCTGAACGTTAATTGAGTGTTGAAGCGAGCGATGAAGATCCACAGTTGAAATGGAGACTCCATTATTGTTTCTTTTGCCTATGAGTGCCTGCCGAATTTTTGTTACATTTGTGGCCAAATGCGACACATTAAGTATCTATGCGAAGCACAGTTGCAAGAAGGGTTTTCTGAGGCTAAAACCAAACTTCCATATGGCTCGTGGCTTCGAGCTTGCCCGAATTATATCTTTGCCTACCCAAGCCCAGTATTTGAATCATAGCAAAAAACCTATAATGCACCCTCTTTCTCAAACAACTTAGCCCATTACAGAAATAGCCCAATTCCATCAAACCTTAGCTATCACCACATCCCTACCCAATCCCATGCAAAGTTCAACGTATCTAAACAAATCACCATCTCCCCTCATGCTCGACACAGAAGACGGCCCACCAATCCCTCTCTATTTCACTATAACAAACCCCCCAACCAGGCACCCCCATCCAACTCGTCGTACCTCTAAAGCTAAAAAATCCTTAGAACCTAAGCCTAGAAAGTCCATTCAAGTGACGAACAAGAAGAAAGCTCCAAATAACAAGGACGCAAGCTTGATAGAAGTGGATGTGCAAGAATGCAAATGAAACACAATATTAGTCTTGGATACTTTATTACTCTCTCCTCCAGCAGTGGACCCTACCTCGTAGGGTCGCTGAGACTAATGAATATCATAACTCGGAATTGTCAGAGATTGGGGGCACTCGAACAATTCAGCACCTTGGTGCTCTCCTTCGGGAGCACCGCCCCCATTTGATCTTTCTCTCCGAGACCAAGTGCAAGCAGAATCAAGTGGATAGATTTTAGGAGAGGTTAATGTTTTTGGGGTTTGTGTCGAAGCTAAAAGGCAGAGTGGTAGTTTGGCACTACTTTGTGACAAAGGAATCCTAGTGACGTTGTTGGAGATATCAGGCACCCAATAGGGCGACTCACAAGGTTTTATGGAGAACTAACTCTAGGTCTAAGAACATGTTCTTGGGATGTTCTAAGGCAGCTTGGTCAGGTGGTGGAGAAATCGTGGGTCTGTCTTGGGGATTTTAATGAGATTTTATACCAAGAGGAAAAAGAGGGCGGACCACGAAAATCAAATGCACAAATTCTAGAGTTTAAAAGGGTGTTAGATAACTGTTATCTTCATGATTTGGGCTTCTTGGGCTATCCCTTCACGTGGTGTAACAAATGAATATATCTGGACACAGTGAGAGAAAGGTTAAACTAAGCTTGTGTGACCACAAAATGGAGTACTATGTTCCCTCATGCTGTGGTAACTCACTTAAATAGTGTTTATTCGGACCACTGTCCCATTTGAGTTAGTCTTGAACGAATGCTTGTAATGATGTTCTGGAACAGTACTGGTTTGCCATTAGATAGGCCGACATGCTTGAGAAGAGAATCAAATCATTAAGCAGGGGTTTAAAAACAGAAAACTCCAAAACTGAGGAAGGGGTACTTCGAAGAGAAGTAGAGGAATTAAGAGCTAGAGTGAAAGTAGCGTGGAAGTAGTGAAGTAAAATACAATGGCTTCAGGAGGGCGATAAAAATACCGCCTACTTTCATTGAGTTGTATCCCGCTTTTTCAAGAACAACAGTATTGAACGACTCAAGAATGCCATGGGAAATTGGGTGGATGATGAGATGAACATTCATAACACAATTTTTAGGTATTTTGAGGCACTATTCAATTTGGATGTTCCAACGACAGCGGAGATGGATACGGCCCTAGCACCGATTAGGTCTCAGGTGAACAATGAAATGAATAAGACATTGCCAGAGACCTTCACAGTGGTAGAAATCAGAAAGGCTTTAAAGCGTATACATCCCTACAAATCTCCAGGACGAGATGGTATGTTACCCATTTTCTATCAAAAATTTTGGCTCGTTATTGGTCCTGATGTTGTTACATGTATCCTTGATTTCTTGACTAACAGAAGCACTACCCCCGAGTGTAGTCATACCCACATTGTGCTTATCCCTAAGTGTAATAAACTTGAGTCTATGACTGATTTTAGGCCAATTGCTCTATGTAATGTAATTTATAAACTGGCTTCTAAAGCAATTACCAACAGACTTAAACTATTTTTGGATAATATTATCTCCTAAACACAATCCACTTTTATTCTCAATAGGCTTATCACCGACAATATGCTCATCGCCTTTAGGGTTTCATGGCACTTAAGCTTGATATGAGCAAGGCCTATGACCGGGTCAAATGGTGTTTTCTTGAGAAAACCCTACTGAAAGTGGGCTTTCATCAGCACTTTGTTGATTTAATTATATTGTGTGTGACCACTGTTACCTATTCTTTTGTGCTTAGCGATACTAAATTTGGTTTTCTATCTCCTGGAATAGGTCTCTATCAAGGAGATCCATTCTCACCTTGTTTGTTCTTGATGTGTGCAGAGGTCTTCATAACATGTTACAACAGGAGGAAGAGCGAAATAATATTGTAGGGTTTGCCGTTGGCTGGAGGGCACCTCGCATATCTCATCTCTCTTTGCGTACGACACGTTGATTTATTGTCAATCTACCAAAGAAGCCATGGCGAGCATTCAACATGTCATATACAGTTACGGGCAAGCCTCAGGACAACTTATAAAGTTTAGAAAGTCATCCATGGTCTTTAGCTAGAACGTGCCACAAGAACCAAGAATCCATATTGCTGAGTTGGTAGGGATCCGCGTGGTTAACTATTTTGACAAGTATTTGGCCTTGCCTTGAGTCATTAGGAAAAAGAAAAAAGAAGTATTCTTGTCAATTTGCCATAGAATATGGTGTTATATCCATGGCTAGAATGAGAAATCGTTATCCTATGTCGAAAAAGAAGTGTTGATAAAATCCGTACTACTAGCTATTCCATCTTATGCAATGGCCTGCTTCCGTCTTCCGGAACTTTTCTTAAAAGAGATTGAGAGCATGATAGCTGGGTAATTTTGGCACAATAAAGGGGTCCATAAAATTCATTGGTTGTTGTGGGACAAACTTTGTCTTAGTAAAGCGAACTGCATTTCTGCCATCTCCGAATATTTAATAACGCGTTACGTGCTAAACAACTTTGGAGGATTAAGTTGTATCCAGATTCATTACTTAGCAGGGTGCAGCATGCAAGATATTTTAACTTGTCACAACTCTAGGATGCTAAATTGGGCTACAATTCCTCATTCACTTGGAGAAGTATGTTTGGCCTAACTAAACTGATCAAGGCAGACATTAGATGGCTAATTGGCTCAGGACGAAGTGCCAAAACTTGAGCATCACCATGGATTTCGAGGCCTTTTTTATTCAAATGTATTACACCACACCTAAATTCGGAGCTTCGAACAGTGGATTCACTTCGCTTATTAGATAATTCAGACTGGAACAGAGTACTATTGGAGTTATGCTTCACACCAATTGATGTGGAGCAAATCTTATACAACCCCATTGGGTCACTCATCAAATGAGGATCGACTAGTTTGGTACTTCAAAAGGAGGGCAAAAATTCAGTCCATAGCGGGCACAAATTAGGTGTGAGATTGAGCCGTTTGGATAGCCTATGCCAACACCAACTTATTTCCCAAAAATGTGATTCCCCTTGGGGTCAGATCTGGAAGGCCTTAAAGCTAAGCAAGATTACTATGTTCATCTGAAACCAAGCCAATGATGCTTTGCCCACATATTGTGTGTTGCAAAGAAGGATAGGGTCCGTTGGAGATGGGTGTCACTCGTGTGGTTCTGACTTAGAAGACACTCAACACGTTTTCATGTTGTATCGCTTCACTCAACTAACTTTGGCCGTTTTGGATCTCCTACGTCACATGGTTTCGAGGTGGAAAGCTAGCTCAATTGAATGGTTACATGATGTGAAGAAATCACTATCCAGCAGTGACTTTGGATATTTTCTCATGGTATTGTGGAGTCTATGGTACAATCGCAACCAAATGATAATGGAAAATTCAATGTGCACACCGGGGGATGTAATTAGCATGGCAAGATCAATCCATGTGGCATTTATGAATGCAAATCCCAGACCCACTAGTGATGAACAGGGACACGTTCGTTGGACCCTTCCACCCGTTGGTTGCATTAAACTTAATTTCGATGGAGTAGTATTTGTGGAAGATAGGGCCACCGAGGTGGGGGTTGTTGCCAAAGATAGATTCGGTAGTTGTGTTGGTTGGTCAACTTGTCGACTCTAGATACTTGGGACCGCCGAAGTGGCGGAAGTTAGAGCTTGCAAAGAAGCAGTGAACTTAGCGCTCTCTCGGTCTTGGATGAACCTAATCTTTGAAGGCGACTGCATCTCATTGATTAATGCACTACAGAAGGATAATGAGAACCTATCATATATAGGGACCTTGATTAATGTTATTAGGGCTGCTATTCACGAATTTTCCAGCTTTAAGTTTATGTTTATTAGAACGATAGGTAATGTTGTGACTCATCGCCTTGCTTGCTTTTCGTCACCTGATCACGCTACTACCAGCTAGTTTCCACAGTTTGCTTTGGATGCCTTATTGGTAGATGCCTCTCTGATTTAATGAAATGAGAGTTCTAATTTTCAAAAAAAAAAAATTAGGAATAGAAGAGAAAAGTAAAATCTAATAGAAATTTTAATATTTTAATTTTTAAGAGAATAAGGAAAAAGAGAGGAAAGAGAAAGAGAGAATTTAATTATTATGGTAAATGAGATTAGGTAAAAATAAATCAAGAAAAATAAAATAAAGTAGAGAAAATTAAAAATTTTAGTACATAACTTACATAAAAGTCAATTTGTTTTGGGGGTGCGGCCGGCGGGGGGGGGGGGGGTGGGGGTGCCACCAGTAGCTCCCGCCTTGGCTCCGTCACCACAAGCAAACATCATTTGACACAAAAATCACCAATTTATGGTTACTAGCCATGTTAGGAGGTTGTCCATATACCTAAGTGTAATTATTCAATCATTTACCCAACATAGGTGTCCTTAATTGAATGTTTTACTTAATCACTTCTCATGAACCAAATTTAGTGAAATTCTTTCTATTGCACCCCCGAAACTACAGACTCTAAAAAACATCTTTGAACTTCATAAGCCACTTACTAGTTGCTACACAAAAAAGTATGAAAGTAGCATGTTACTCCTCCAAGTTGAAACTGTGATCGGGTTGGTAAATTTAAACTCCAATAACTCTCTCAATTCTTGTTAGAATTGCTCCAAATTTATTCTAGTCTATTCTCCTTACTTTATATTGTTATCAGGATCATTTATGTGTTTAAAACTCCCTAGGGCTTGATCCCGGGATGAGCTTGAAGTAGGTTGCTTACTAGACATTGAAAAATGTATCGGCAATGAATCTCATAAGCGACTAGCCATTTTCGAGCTCTTTATCTCACTTATTATTTATTCAAATTTAGCATACTTTATACTGGAAAGCTTGCAATGTGAACTTTTGATATGTATCTACTTTTAGCCAAAATGTGTCTTTCCAAGATCTGTAGAGAGCAAAAAATATGACTGCTCCATTTCGAGTTGTCGAAAGCTTCATGCGAGTAGCTTATTTTGAACCCTCATAACTTTCTCCTCTCTTACTCAAACTTGATGAACTTTATATCCTTAGAAAGACTGAAGAATATACTTTAAAATGGTACTAAAAGAGGTGCAAAAAAATAGTCTTATGAAGATTTGTATAAACTTTCAAAGTCAGCTATTCTAAATAATTTTTTGAAAATCTTGAAAATTTCCAAATTTTGACTTCTGTCAAGCAATATGTCGACCATCATGGATCTCTCATCTTTTATCCAAATTTAATAAAAATTGTCTTTAAAAAGCTTGTAGAATGAAATTTCTCTCAAAGTTGGCTATCTGGGACCCATTTTTGAACCTCCAGAAAATTTTCAGATTTTAATTTCTTGGTGCATCCTTTGAACCTTTGTATCTCCTTCAATACTTGACCAAATTGAGTAATTTTTGAACCTATGAACTTCCTATAGTTTGTACTAAGTCCAAAAGCTATAATACATGTACACTACATTCAAAATGTATGAGAAAAATGCACTTGAATGTACCATTCTACCTACTTCTAAACTTGAAACCAAAAATTCTAAATGTTTGTTTGAAAAACTCATCACAACTATGGTTTATACATATGTTGAGGAATATGAACACTCCATAAAATATTTAGCTCATCATTCGATTCGACTGCGGACGTCAATAAAATCCTATCAAAATCCAAGTTGACAAGTGACTAATATTCCAACAATTTTGATATATATTAGCCATCTAAATCAGTTCTCTAGTCCTTTAATTCCATTTTGAAATGATCAATTCAAAAAGTTTTCAGTCAAAATCAAACAAACTCATTTGATCCCTAAACTTGATGCTTAAAACTTCAATTAATCTTTATCCGTTTTGAGTTCCCCAAAATTGCCTTGGGAGATTGATGCTTTGTAGTGAGAACTTCATTTTCATGTATAGGTCGTCGGTCCCTTGCTGGTCAATGGTGGTCAATGAAGGTCAACAATCGTCGGTCAATCTTTCTGGTCAATTAACCATTTTCAAAATTTTTGACGTGCTAATCTCAAATTCAAAATCCGTTTCTCAATCCAACATTACCTTGATAGCCTAATATCGCATTAAAGTTGACAGCCGTTTGGGATAGTTCTAAAACTCAACATTTATGTCTAAAAATTTTAATTAACCATTATTTGGGATAAATATACTAATTTGAGTTATAATTGCATAATTTAGGTGACAATCAAGTTGAGGCATTCGATCCAACCCAATTCACTGGCCAAGCTTAATCAAGTCAAGTAAGAGTCTTAACCTTTTATATATTGTTGAGGCATTGGACCCTACCCAATCCAATATATATCAAAATTTATCCGCCAAGCCCAACTGGTGGAAATAATGAATGTGATGAGGATTTGTGTGTGCATGCGAACATGCTACTCTGCAATAGATACATAATGTAAAAATGTAGAAATGTGTCAAAATTTAACTTATATTCAAACAATTGAGCCGAATTGGACAAACTCCTCCTTCGAGGCACTAATTGTCTACAAACTTATGTAGACTTTTACAACTTCTTGTCAAATGATTAAGAATTTACAAAACAAAATAAATGACGATAAACTGTATTGATAATCTATTCTATTTGAGACGAATTAAACTAGTTATAGCTACAATTTCTCAATACGTGACGATTAACATGTATGCGGGATATCGTTAAAACTACACTAATATTTCACTTCGATGCATTATACAAGCGGCAACATTGATAGCCCATATCTCAAGCGAGGTAAGTAAGATCATGACTTCCCTCGAGTAAGCGGTGTGTGAACATCATCTCCCAAGAGACCCGTCATTTAATTTCAAATATGTGGGATTAACTAGATCCCACAAATCATCCGGATTTGAATGGCCAAATATAAAATTAGACAATGCCCCTATATTAAAAAATAAATTAAATATTTGGGTGGCCATAAATTAAATCTTCTTTTATTAGGATTTGCCAGGGTATTTCCTTTATCCTTTCTTCGAAATTTTCCAATGTGTTCCAGACAAATAGTGAACATCAACTTCAATGATGACAGAGATGCCAAGTCCGCCAAGTCCACCAAGTTGAACTAACACGCTAAATTAAAAGTTGTAATTAATACTTGTGTAATTTTCTCACAAGCTCAGAGTATCAAAAAGCTGCCGTACACTACCAAGTTATTTATTCTTCATTTCTTGCTTTAATCGACGATTATGTGGCAGCTTAATTTAGCAAGAAAGCTTATCTTAATTACTAATTATTGGCTTATCTTAATTTTCTAATTTTCTTCAATGTGATTGACTGGTCCACACGTTTTCTTTCTTTCCACCCTGTCATGTTTACACCAAGGATAATTAGTTTTGCACCACTAGCCTAGCATAAATCTTTGGAGGGCAAAAACAAAAGTTTAATTTAATCAGATCCTTTTTTTTTTTTTTTAGTTTTAGCCATCCTGTTCCGACTCATTGGCCAACTAATCCAGATTGGGTACTGTAGATGTCCATTATGGGGACGACCCTCCCAGCCTTGTTGCTCCATTCGCAACACTAAGATTCTAACTTTAGACATGGCTTAAGGGATTTAACGTCTCATCTCTCTAGACCAATTGATAGTTGGTAATTTAATCAGATTCATGGGCTGGAGAAGTACATAACATAATTAAAAAATTTTGTCCGAGAAAATAAATAGGGATGATTACACCTAGGCCTCTGAAGTTTGATGTAATTACATTCTGACCTTTTATAGTTTGCATAATTACATTTACCTCCATTGAAGTTAATGTTGATCTATAAAAACAACCCAATCGTTAGTTTTTTTTAATGGTTTTTGATGAAGCAAGCTAAAATTTTTAGTGAAAGCTCCTCTTTAATCTTTCATTGATGCAAAATAATACAGTACATATTGGTCATTTCTCCAAATGTTCTAATGAGAGAAGTCGCATTATATATAATCAAACCCAACAAAATGTGAGCGTCAAATAATTCAAATCAAACAGCCTAAACATTATTTATCTAAAGTCAACATTTTTTTAAATAACAAAAGCAATAAACCATGCATAAAAATTTAATCAAATTCAATTTGTAGCTCAATCACCAACTCCACTACTTGGATTGGCACTACTAGCTAGCTGGGCTTTTATGATACATCAACATGAATTTCAGGGGAGGCAAGTGTAATTATGCGAATCATGGGGAGTCTGTGTGTAATTACAGAAAACCTACGGAGCCTAAGTGTAACTACCTCTATTTAATAAAAATAAATTGTATAGTAGAAGCAAAAGAAAGGGCTATACATTAAGCTGAAGAGCAATTTCAGATACATTGCCAGTCTGTTTCTGAGTAATATTCACGCTGACTTGGCAGGCCTCAAAACAAAAATAAATGCATAACAAAATAAAACAGGCAGGGTTACGTTTATTACAAGTTAAATGGAAGATGAAAGTGACTCAAAAAATTAGTATTACAGATATATAGATCAGATATTATATATAAGTGCTTTCCATTTGAGGGTATGCCTATCCTCTTAGCAGGATCAAAATGGTTAGAATTTGGGCTGTTGTAAATTATCAAATATTGTTCTTGCTTTTGAGGGATCAAGGCTCATGTACATGCTAGGCACGAATATGATTGTGTTGTCAATTTCAATATTCATGTCTATGCTTGTCTTCGCTTGTGTTGATCATGGCTTCGGCAACCTCGGAAGCGGCGGCACGGTTGCCAATGGTGGTGCCGGAGTTGTTGTTTGCGGTGGTGGTTGCGGCAGTGGCGGCAGCGCTGGCGGCGGTGGAGGTTGAGGTGGTATTTTGCTACCAGGACTGGTCGAATGGAGTATGAATGTTTAGCTTGTATATATATTCTTCTTTATCTTTATCTTTATCTTTTTCTTTTTCTTCATCTTCATTTTCATTTTTTTTACTATTAATTATTATTTCATTGTTGTTGTTGTTATCTTCTTTTTAAATTTTTGGAGTTTGGTCAGTATTGGCAAATTTGAATATTATTTATGTTTTTAAGTGTTTTAGAGTTTAAATAATTAAATTTTATTTTTGTAAATGTCAATAATGTGCAATTCAAAATGGTTCTAATAGAAGCAAACAAATAAGTTACATGTTAATCAGGACAAAAAGACCAAATTGATCAGACAAGTTTTGAACGGTCAATACACTACAAGAAAAGTAATATTAGTGATAAAATATAAAGATGTCAATGTAAATGTTATTACTATTAATTATATTAAGTGATGATACTGTAAATTTTGTTACTAATTAAATTTATTTAGTAACGAGGATTAATATTTTAGTTTTTGCCATTGACAATTAGTGGCCCTATGATGATAAATATATTGTTACAATAATTTTGTGACAAGGTCTTTATTGCCGCTAAATTGTCCCTATAAATGTGTCGCAAATAATCAATAATGACAACTTAAACATTATCTTCCCACTATTGATATTGTGTAAATAATTATTATGAATAGATAAATTTTTTATCACTAAATGGATAATTAATGATAATTTTTTAATATCAGTAATTATATAGTCATCAATTTATTCATTTTCCATGTTGATGTGCCAACTTGTATGGAATTAGATTAGCTTGAGGGATAACATGATTTTTCTTTTTTTTTTTAGATTGGATTGGATTTGAATTGATTCGTTAATTCGTTACTCTTCTCTAGGCACGAATTATACTTATCATATAATTTATTGAATACGATCAAACTGAGTTTGAATAAGAATTTTTCCGAAATATAATACGAGCGTTACAATACTACTTTGGAAGGTATAAAAGCTTCTCCTCAAGCAATTTGAGAGACCACTACATCGATTTTTGGGGAGACGACATTAGAAATTTGAAAGGTTAATGATAAATTCAAAGCAAAATCCATAATGTCAAAGTAAATTTTAATTAATTATTATTTTTTCATTTTTAGTCAATCGTCAACTTTTAATTTCTATTGTATTAATGTCATGTAATATATCCAAAAGTGAAAGAATCATCTATTTCTCTTTCTACTTTAATATTTCTTCTCCCTCACCTAATTCATTAACAGATTTCTTCTAATTCTTGAAATATTCGTTATTTGTCATTATTCAAGAATTTAATTTCATCTATTTTATATTAGTCCTTTTAAATTTTTAAATTTTTTTAATTTTTATTAGTAAGCACTTTGACTGTTGATTAGAAGAACTCCTCTACTTATTTTATATTACAATAATTGGCTAGATTTATTAGATTTCTTTATTCTTTTCTTTATTATATAATATTTTAGCTATAAGTTTTGGATGTTTTTACAGATTGTTCAATTGCTCAAGCAATTTAGAAAATTTATAACTTCTCTAATAGTTTATATTAGTGATAAAGTAAATTCTCCTGATATAATATTAATTGAATGGATTTTGTAGTGGCTAATTCAATCTTAACTCCTTATTTTCATTTTTTTGTGATATTTTCTAAGATTTTGATTTTTTAGGAAATTATTTATATATATTGATATAAAAATCAAATTTTCATTATTTTATAAAAAAAACATTGTTCAATTTAATCTCACGAAATTAAGAGGATTAGATTATAAGATAATCTTTTTTCTAATTTTTTTCAATATCCAATATCCCATTCAATTTTTTTATTAATTTTCTTTTAATTTCATAAAGGAATACAAATATTAAAAAACTTGATTCAATAGAGGGGCCCAAAAATAAGAATATAGAGAGAGTCTAGAGGAGAATATTTTCATTTGCATTAATTATACCAGTTATATTAATAAGAAGTGAATTTAAGTATAATTTAATTCATTGATCGGTAACAAAGACATTTAAATAAGATTTGCTCTAAATTTATAATTTTTTTCTCTAAATTTATAAATAGGCTATTTTAGTATGACAAAAATTGAATATAATAGAATTCAAAAAGTCTCTCTCCTGAGAGTCCTAGTCTCTTTGTAGAGTGTTAATCTGCTCATGCAGTTCTTTGGTGTTAGTGTTGTCTTCTTAGAATGGGTCTCACGAAGTGTACTATTCCGTTGTCGAGCTTTTTCGTGGCCACAATAGTTGATCTCCATTTTACTGTTTTGTTTTGTTCCTTTAACCTTGTATTGTTTCATTTAATTGGGTTTGTCTTGCTTTGCTAATTCATTTTTCCTATTTTTTTCTATTGGTCTTTGGTTTTTTCTTCTGGGGGCTGCTAGTTGGTGGACTAGTTACTTTATCCCTACTTGGCCTTGGCTCTCATCTTAGATACTAAGGTTGATGGAGGATAATCTGGCTTGGATGGTGAGGACTCTAGATTTTACGCCGTCTGAGAAAGAACGATTGGAAGCGTCGGACTTGGCCTGGGGCAGTTCTGAGCAGCAATCAGGGGTGTTTTATTGTGGGAAAGATTCTCACGAATTGAAATTTCAGTTCCAAGGCGTTCCGGTCTACCATTACTCGTACTATTAACCCAGTCCGGGGAATGGATATTAAGAAATTGGAGAACGGGCCCTTTTTGATAAAGTTCAATGATGCGTTAGATCGTAAGAGGGTTATGGCAGAAACACCGTGGTCTTTCGATAAGTATATTCTAGTGTTGAATGAGGTCTAGTCGAGACAGAATCCGTTGGATGTGGAGCTTCAGTGGTGTGATTTTTTTGTTCGAGTGCATGGACTTCCCCTAAGCATAATGAATAGCACCATGGCAGAATATATTGGGAACCGAATTGGGCAGTTTAGAGATGCCGACCTTGATCCGTAAAGAGGGACAAGTTTTGCTATACTACGTATCCGAGTTGGTTTGAATGTCACAATCCCGTTGAGAAGGGCGTTGGTTATCCGAAATAGGGTCGAGGTGGAAGTAGTTCTTTCATTGTCATACGAGCGACTGCAGAATTCCTGTAACCTTTGTAGGAAGATGGATCACATTAAACAATTCTATGACTTACATTACGAAGAAGGGTACAAAGATCCTGATCCGAATTTCCTGTTTGGGGAATGGCTATGAGTAGCTCCGGGGAATAGGTCGGTGCAGTGGAAAAGTCGGCTGAGGGCGAAGACAGAAGCTAGGATGGGCCCACCACGATTTAGGAGCGCATATCTGGGAAATTCGACACAAGTTCAGAGTCCTAAGGATGGAATTGAAGTTAGGAGTGGTGAGGCCGCGATTTCTACAGGATGTGGAGCTCTTATTGGGGATTATAACCACGTCCAGGAAAGAGAGTTTAACTCCAACTCAAAAAAAAAAAGGTTGGGGGCTTTTCAGTCAAATATAGATTATTCCTTACATATTACTTAGCCAAATTCAACAAATCAGCCCAACACTACTTCATCACTCTATAATTAATTCAGAGCCCAAGTGCACATCCAAATAATACCCAAATCACTTAGCCCGATTTAATTACTCAGCCTAATATTCTCTCACCCCAAAGTAGCCCAAGCCCATCTACCCCCCTAAACTTACTTCAGCCAAGCTCACTCAATCAGCCTACAAATACCCAAATCAAGCAGCCCAATTTAACATCCCAGCCTAATCATAATTCACCCCATATTAGCCCAAACCCATCTATCTCCCTAGGATTAGAGCATCCTAGTTTAATCACTCTGCAAAATACCTCTTTTCCCGTCGTCAGCCTAAGTTCGTCGTTTTCCTCACAAGTACTCCAACCCAATCTCCTCCCTCCACGTGACCCAATTTCATCATGCATTGACCCATCATGCATTGACTCAATTTCATCTCAAGTAGGACATCATCCAGTTGTATGTGGTAGCTTTCCATCCCCCACATGCCCAGACTCACTCTCCAGCCAGCTTTCCCATTCCCCACTTAGATTTCAAGTATAGAGCTCTCCCTTTCAGGCTCTTTTCAATCCAATATTGGTATCTTGCCCTGTTTCTCTCGATTTTGAGAACGTCTCAATCCTCTGAGCACAACTAGTGGGAGCATTAAATCAGCCTACTGCTTTTTAGGTCAACGCCCCCAATTCTCTCATTCTTATCCCTCTTACTTTTGTGGATACAGAAGGACCTGCACAGAAGAATAAGAGGACGAATCGTAGGCAGATGAGGGGTTCAGTAAAGGAGTTGTCGTTGTCTTCTAGGTTGCCGTCAGTTTCTAGAAAAAGGAAAGGGCAAATAGCTTACAATGGCACACTTGGGGTGGCGGAGCAGACAAGTAAGAAATCTCGCCCCTCCCCTTTGTTGCTTATTGATGAACAAAGCTCTTCGGCGATATACTTGGTCAAATAATAGATAGCGCCAGCATACAGTTAGGGAATGGCTGGATATGGCTATGGTGAACATGGAAAGGGCTATGTCTTATCCGAAAGTGTTGGTCAAGCACTTGGACTATGTTAATTCGGATCATAGTAATATATTGGTGGCCCATTCGGGGTTGGGCACGAAGTCTTATGGTAAGTAGAAGAGATTCAGGTTTGAAGCTATGTGGGTAAGATCGGATGAATGCGCAGATATTGTGGAGCAAAGTTGGCATTCGAGAGAGGGTCTGGCAGCATCTGAAGTAGTCTGGGATAGTCTGGATGTGTGGAGGGATAGGTGGTTGCTGAGGCCGTCCACTTTCAAGTCGGTCACTCAACCACCTAGGGGGTGTGCGATTCGGTGGGTTTCACAATTGAGGCTTTTGCACCATCCAGAGTGGGATGTTGAACTGGTACAATAGACTTTTGAAGAGGTAGATGTAGATGTTATTTTGGGTATTCCATTAGGGGCAGCTTCAAACCGTGATATGTTGATTTGGCATTACACAAAGAATGGGTGGTTTTCCGTCAAGTCAGCTTATCACTTAGCTAGGGAGCTGTGTTCGCGAAGTATGGGGGGGCGTTAGATCCAAGTGCTTCAAGTTCGTGGCTTTTCCTTTGGCAGGTATATGCACCTCCGAAGGTTAAACTTTTCTTATGGAAAGTTTGTCTCAATGTTCTCCCTACTGTGTGTAATTTGGTTAAGCGGAAGTTGACGGGTGATTTTAGATGTCCTTTTTGTGGGGTTGTTGAGGTAAATCTTGAACATGCTATGGTTCGTTGTCCTTTTTCAAGGCAAGTTTGGTGTATGTCTAATATACCGTGGAGGGTTATCAGGGGGTGGGTAGACTGTCTGGAAGAGTGGGTAAAAGGAGTGTGTAGGAGGTTGGATAAAGGAGATGTGGGTCAGTTTGCTATCTTGGCTTGGAGTTTGTGGTGGGATAGGAACCGGCGCCTTATGGAGTTTGAGTCAATGGAGCCGCTAGAGTTGGTACAGTTTGTTCGTTCCTACTATGGAGCGCTCTGTGCTGCTACTTTTTCTAGTTCTTAGGACCAGTCGTCAGAGGATAGTGAGGGGTGGCATGTCCCCTCATCCCCATATATATGAATAAATTTTGATGGGGTTATCTTTGCTAACCAACAGGCGGTGGCAACCGGGGTTGTGGCTCGTCGGTCGAATGGGGTTTGTATTGGTTGCTGGGTGTGCCGGGTGGAGGGAAGTTTCGAGCTAGAACACGTTGAGATGTTGGCGGCGTTGGATGGGGCAAGGTTGGCTTTAGAACGTGGTTGGCAGTATGTGGAGCTGGAAGGGGATTGTTTATCGGTGGTGTCTAAACTTGCTACATCAGAAGCTGATTACTCTAGTGTGGGTGATATTATTCATGACACACGCCATATAGTCGCTGGCCTGAGGGGGTGCAGGTTCAAGTTTATTCGTCGCAATGGGAACCAAGCAGCACATACTTTAGCTAGATTAGTGACATGCCCAAATGAAGGGGACTATGATGTCCCCAATTTTGTTATTCCTTTTTTGTCTGAAAACTATTAATTTATGAATCGCAATGCTTCCCTTTCGAATAAATAAATAAATAAATAAAGAGCCTATTTTAAATATGAAAGTGATGGAAACGGACTATTCGATGAATTTTTGTAGGAGCATAAAATTTCCAATCACTTACAGCGTACTAATTAAACTTTTAACTTTGTTTCGAACAAGTTTAGCTGACTTTGATACTATCTGATATTTCCATCACAATCAGGAAAAAAAAACACATTCAAGATTCAAACAATTATACAATAGCTAGCTAGATAGGTTAGATTAGCATAATTAAGAAGTAACCAAGAATTGAAGCTCCACGTGAAGGACTTCTATACGCACCAGCACACATTAAACCAAGACTTTTGACTATTTAGGAAATATATACGCTTAAGTAACTAATTTGAAAACTATATATTCATTCAAATAGATGTGACTCACAGGTTAATTAATGATATTTGACCAACTATTTTAAAACCAATATTTTTTTTTCCCAAAAAGAAAAAAGAGGAAAGTGAATTTGAAGTACAATTTTTAATTTGAATGAGTACACAGGGCTGTGATAGACTAATGCGTAAGTGAAAGGCCTTTTGCTGATTGTTAAGATTTAAGACAATTTTGCCTCCCAATATGAAATACTTTCTCCCTCTTATAATAGATCTCGTTTAAAATTATTGTATAAGGATTAAGGAAATGGATTAAAAACATTAATTATAGATTAATTTGACGGAAATACCCTCATAATTAAATGAGTTTTTTTTTTCCTCAACCATACTAAATGAGTTGTTGATAGATTTTTTAAGAATTTATAAAATATATTAATTAAAGTTTAATGATATATTAAGAAAAAACTAATAGATTCCCTTTTGAAATGTGAGAAACATATTTATTATGGGACAAAAAATACTCCTAAAATGAAATCTATTGTGGAACAGAAAAAACACTTCACATTAAAAAGGATTAAATTTGAGAGAAGAAGTTAAAGAGATACATGACTAAAATTTGAGAATTCATAATCCAGAAGACCCAATATGAACAAAGAAAAAATTGTAGGAGTAGAAATGAGATTTATTTTAATACCCACCTTGTATGGCCGGAAACCCCGAAACTCTTGCTTCAGTAGAAACACACCAAGAATTTGAACTCAACATAATTACGAAGGTTATGATCATAATATCGACGGCAGCATATTTCAAGTGATTCCTCGTCTTTGATCTATGCTTCAACTATATGCAGAATTTGCATAATTTTATTGACAATATATATAAATATATATATATATATATATATATATATATATAAATGCAAGAAACGTGTAGATTGGACTCCGTGTTTTAATTTACGCGTCAAAACAAGAGAATTTTCAATTTTTTGGACTGGCTAGCTAATATTGATCGCATTAAAGTATAACTCCCACCGTTGGATTTGCAAGACCAACGAAAAATATGTAATTGTACATATATAAAAGAAGAAATTTGATGATGAAAATATTATGGGAATTTGTTCCTGTTATATCGTGGTCTTTAAAATTCAAATATTTTCAACAAAATTTTATTCAAAATCTAAAGAAATAATTAAAAGTTCCATCATTGATAAATTATTTCTAATGAATATACTCAGTACTCTATGATAAGAGTGCTGTAAATGACTTATAAATTTTATTTAAAAAAGAATTTATAACATTCACATAGAAGGAATGAAAAACTATGTATATATATATATATCAACAAAAATAAATTAAGAAGTACTTAATTTCTATTGCGCACGACTTAATTATAAGTTCATTGAAATTTCAAAATTGAAGTAACTAATATTTAATTAATTAAGCGAGTTTTTAGAGAAAATATCATTTTTTGTCTCATAAACTAGTCCTATTGCAATTTTGGTCCTATTCATTACACACCACAAGAAAAAGTAATATTATTCACAAAATTTAAAAGCGGCAATATGAAATTGTCATGCACCAATAATTGTATTATGTAGCAATACCTTTTATTTTATCACTAATTAAGTTTTTTCGATGACAATAATTTTTATATTGTCACAATATCACTCAATGGTGATAAGAATTAATATTTTTATCGTCACCATTGACAATTAGTAACGCACCTATGTGGCAACTTGGTGACAATAAAAATTATCGTTAGGATTTTGTGATAAGATTTTATTGTCACTAAGTTGTCACAATAGGCGTGTCATTAATTGTCAATTTTGCATTATGTTGTCATTTTTTTACACTATGTTGTTACCATTAATATTAGGGGTGTTCAACAAAACCGAAAACCGACCGAACTGACCGAAAACCGAAAAAACCGAACCGAACCGAAGCATGTTCGGTTCGGTTTTCGGTTATTTAGTTCAAGAAAATTCGGTTTTCGGTTTTTTCGGTTAAAAAACCGAAAAACCGAACAAAAACCGGAAAAAAAAAATTTGTGTAATTTATTGAACAAAAGTAAGAAAAACCGAAAACCGAACCGCAAAATAAGGAAATTGCATGCTCTTATTATTATTATCATTAAATTTTTTTTTTTTTTACAATTATTTCGGTTTTTCGGTTAAAACCGAAAAACCGAACCGAAAATTTCGGTTAAAACCGAACCGAACCGAACACATTTCGGTTCGGTTTTCGGTTTTCATTTCGGAAAACCGAAAATTTCAGTTAACCGAACCGAAAAACCGAAATGTGCGGTTTTAACCGTTTGAACACCCCTAATTAATATTGTGCAAACTATGTTTTTTGACAATATAAATTTGTTGTTATTAAATATATATAATTAATGACAATTTTTTTATTATCACTTAATATATTATTACAAATTACTCATTTTCTTGTAGCGACACTTGTGCCACATTTATCTGCATAACTTTAAAAAAAAGAAAAGAAAATTTAGGTCGTTTTGAAAATTTTAAATATTAATAAGGGAAATTTGGGGATCATAGCCCATGTGGATGCTGAAATCGATATACCAAGACCAATGTCAGTACTGGGCTACCCGAACATTCAAAAAGAAGAGCGGAAATTCAAGTAGAGGTGCATTGTATGCCCATGGATCTATTTTGATACTGACTCATCAAGAAAATTTGGAGAAGGAATCTTTTATTTTTCTTTACTATTAATTCAAAATTGCAATACATATTCTTTTTCAAAATGTGCATATTTAATTTCTTAAGTATCTAAACTTTTTTATTTTTATTTTTATTTTTTAAATGTAGGTGTTGTGGAGACCTTGTACTTTAGGTGAACTCTGGTTAAGAGGACAAAAAGACTAATACATGGGCCAAATCGAGATCAAAAAAATTGAACATTGTAAGGAAAAACTTTGTAATGAGGAGTTGCTCCAAGGCATATTTCGGAAGGTCCGGGTATTAGTTTTTGGACAAATTACGTTCACAAATAACATATTCGTTATGTGTTTAGATAAAATGCGTATGAGGAGTTGCTCCAAGGCAATGACTAGGCTGGAGATGAAGCTTTATCGGACCCTTCAACATAGCAGTCTAAAAACGAATTGTTTATTCAAGCAGCGACCAATCCAACAAAAAGTGTCGTGGGCAATGAAAAGGGGTTGTAGTACTTCCTCATACTATTAGTGTCTGCCTAGCAACTCCATCCACCCTGACCCCGTCGTGGTTCCATAAGTCTATCAATAATTAACATGGGAGAGCTGCAAATCTTTTTCAATAAAATATTACCAAGAAAAAAAATTAATTTGACGCATATAATTTGACGCTTCAAATAAAAGATTTCTCAATTGTGCATCGATTGTCATGCTCTGAGTCTATGAGCCATTGAACAAAAGAGCTAGCTAGCTACCCCTAGACACAGTTTTCTAATGTATATCTAATGTATATTTATAAACTCTTAAATATCTTACAAGATGTATAAAGTAATTCATAAAATTTTTAACAAAGGAGCTTAGAAGCTCATGAGCTCTTTTAGAAAAAATTAAGGACTTCCTAACTTATTTTGAGCATGTTAATAAGTACCTTTAACTTTAACTAAATTAAGTGTAACAACACTACTACTACTATATTATAAGTTACGCCTATCTTATTTATACAAACAATTGGAAAGCTTATTTTAAAAAATAAAATCCAATATCTTATAAAATTTGAAAACATCTCTTAAGAGTTTGGAAGATGCCATAAAAAAGCTTAGCCAAACCCCTCTTAAGATAACATTAAGTATAATCATAGCTGTGACATCCATCCTCTCAAGTACGTGGGTAAGTAGTTAGAACTTCCATATCACATGCTTTATGCTAGATAATTGTTGAATACATGGAATTAGACCTAGCTCACCCTTAAAAGTTAGCTCATGAGAAGAGGATTGTTCAAATCATTATAAACATCATTGTATTTTATCGATGTGGAACATTTAACATACCTCCTCGTACCTGGGACGGATATATGCAGGAAATCTGAAGCTTGAAGTTTGCAATTGTATAAACATCTAAAGACATGAATGCAGGACATTTGCCTACTCTAATACCATTTTGAATAAATGGATTTAGGCCTAATTCACCCTTAAAAACTAATTCATAGGGGGAAAATTGTCCGAATTATTATAAATTACACCACATCATTGTATATGTATATCTTGCAAACTGTTTATAACATGAAAATGAAAGATAAAGATATAAGTCTATGAGAAAAGATAAAGATCCTAACTAAAAGATGAAGGAACGAAAGATATATAAGATACAAATACACACAAAAAAGAATATCACAGAGTCCTATATATCCATACACTGCAGGAAAAACGGGCAAAAGCTGGGGAAAATTCCGGCGGAAATCCGGCGGAATTTCTGCCGGAAAATCGTAAAACCGGCTGAAACCGGTCCGCCGGTTTTTTTGGCGCTGGAATACGCCTGGCCGCCGGTATTCCCCCGGTTTTTCCGCCGGTTTACACAGGCCGGTTCGACCGGCGGAATATTCCGTCGGATCTCAAACCGGCGGAAGATTCCGCCGGTTTATTAAAAAAAAAATTAATTTTAAAAAACCGGGGGAAATTTCCCCCGGTTTTTATTCCGGTTAATTAAAAAAAATTTTATTTTAAAAAATCGGGGGAAATTTCCCCCGGTTTTTTCTGCCGGTTAATTAAAAAAAAATTTATTTTAAAAAATCGGGGGAAATTTTCCCCGGTTTTTTCTACCGGTTAATTAAAAAAAAATTATTTTAAAAAATCGGGGGAAATTTCCCCCAGTTTTTTCCCCCAGTTTATGAAAAAAAAATTTAATTTTATTAAACCGGGGGAAATTTCCCCCGGTTTTTTCCGCCGGTTAATTAAAAAAAAATTATTTTAAAAAACCGGGGGAAATTTCCCCTGGTTTTTTCCCCCGGTTTATGAAAAAAAAAATTAATTTTATTAAACCGGGGGAAATTTCCTCCGATTTTTTCCGCCGATTTATAAAAAAAAATATTTTAAAAAACCAGGTGAAATTTCCCCCGGTTTTGTCTGCCGGTTTCTAATAAAAAATTTAATTTTATTAAACCGGGGGAAATTTCTCCCGGTTTTTCCCTCGGATAGTTTTAAAAAAAAATTAATTTTATTAAACCAGGGGAAACTTCCCTCGGTGTTTCCCCCGCAAAATTTTAAAAAAATATTTATTAATTAAAACCCGGGGGAAATTTCCCCCGATTTTAAAAAAAAATTATTTTAATTCGATCGCCCGAATCAGCTCATTAAAATTTTTTTATTTATAAATTTCATTTATAATATTTTAATAATGCAAAATGCTAATATTCACAAACAAGTAAAATAAATAAAAATACATAAAGCTAAAATAAATTGACAAATATAAAATATTATCCTATATTGTTTGAAATATAATTCAAATATAAAATACAAATTCACTTACTTAAATATAAAATATAAATATTCAAACACCCCATACTTAGTAAAAATTTATATAAAATAATACTAAAGGCGCCTCTTAAGCAAAATGTAATATATGTTAGTTTACACATAATATATGCACTTATTATAATTTTTGGTACTTTTCTATTAACGTATTCTCGTTTAATTTCAAGTAAACATGCTTTGAATGTATACTATCCTTAAACAACTATCACTTTTCTATCCATCACTATACTTATATATGCTCATTTTTATTTGATGTTTTAGGTTTTTAATATTATTTTATTTTTAATCGACTAGAATTTTTGGCGTGTTTTGGGATCTTTGATAGATTTGAGTTTAGTATTTATAGATCGTGATTTTATAGGATCTCTCAAATTGGATTGAGCAGTTGTCAAATTATGTTATCGGATTTGGATTTGGACTTTGTATATCAGATCCTATAACAAAACTTAAAATTCTCTATCTTATTTATTTGTTAAAGAACACATCATAATTCTTAAAAGTACAATTGTCTTTCATTTTACTTGGTTATTATTGTAAACTAAAAGAAAATATAAAAGTACACTCTAAAACAATTCAAACAATTAATTAACTTCATTTTTACAAAATTAATTTCCACCGATTTTACATAAAAAAAATTTCAAAACAAAACTGGGGGAATTATTCCTCCGATTTTTCCGCTGGTTTTAAATTTAAAAATATATAAAAAAAATTTAAAAAAAACCGGTTTTAGATTTTAAAATATATAAAAAAATATAAAAAAAATCGGGGGAATTATTCCCCCGGTTTGTCCGCCGGTTTATATTTTAAAATATATAAAAAAAATATAAAAAAAACCGGGGGAATTATTCCCCCGATTTTTTCGCCGGTTTTAATTTAAAAATATATAAAAAAAATATAAAAACAAAACCGGGGGAATTATTCCCCCGATTTTTCCGCCGGTTTATATTTTAAAATATATAAAAAAAAATATTTAAAAAAAAATCGGGGGAATAATTCCCCGATTTGTCCGCCGGTTTATATTTTAAAATATATAAAAAAATATAAAAAAAACCGGGGGAATAATTCCCCCGGTTTTTCCGCCGGTTTTAATTTAAAAAAAATATAAAAACAAAATCGGGGGAAATATTCCCCCGGTTTTTCCGCCGATTTTAATTTAAAAAAAATATAAAAACAAAACCGGGGGAATTATTCCCCCGGTTTTACCGCCGTTTGTTTTTAAAAAAAAAAAAGTAAAAAACCGGGGGAAATTTCCCCCGGTTTTTTTATTAAAAAAATTCAAAAAAAAAAACCGGGGGAACTTTCCCCCGGTTTTTGAATTTCCGCCATGCCCGCCGGTATTCCGCCGGTCCAAATCCGGCGGAATATTCCCCTGGAATATTTTCGCCGGAAAACGGCGTTTTTGCTGTAGTGATAAGCCTGACAATAATAAATATGGGAGAGCTGCAAATCTTTTTCAATAAAACACTACTAAAAAAAACAATTTGATGTATATAATATAGCACTTTAAAATTAAAAATATCTTAATTGTGCATCGATTGTCATGCACCGACTAGTCTTTGGATGCAAGAGCTCCCTCTAGACCCAATCATGAGTGCACCCTAAAATCAATTGATAAACAATATACTCATACAAAAATATATCTAATGGTTGCACTCGAGTTGTTTATCCTCCTAATCTCCAAATACACACATAAAAGAATATCATAGAGTCCTAACTAGCTATAAGTCTAACAATAATAATAGGGAGAGCTGCAAATCTTTTTCAATAAAACACGATTGAAAAAAAAATTAATTTGGTGCATATAATATGACACTTTTAAATGAAAAATGTCCCAATTGTGCATCGATTGTCACTCCCCCAGCCCACTAGTCATTGGATGCAAGAGCTCCCTCTAGACCTAAAGGGTGTACCTTGAAATCAAGCTATAAACAACTCGTGCAAAAGAGATATCTAATGGTTGCACTTAAGTTCTTTACACTAATAACTCATATGTTTCTTGTAAAGGCCATGTGGGATGGCATGCTATAATCACCCTTCCTTGAGGACAAGATGTTCTCATCGTAGCATAACATGTTTCAGGACCGACCATCAAACATCAGAACTGTAGAGGTGGCTCCTGATGGTTCAAGAGGTGACTCCCATTTGCATTACACTTTGCCGCACATAGCACTTGGCTCCCAATATCTTGATTGCTGAGCGGTTCTGATACATTTGTTACGCCCCGAGCCACAAGTCCATTGGATACAAGATTGCCCAAAAACCCATGAAGTGAACTCTAAAATTGGATCACGAACAATTCGTTCAAAAGGAATATATCTAATGGCCATACTTGATCTGTGGCCCAACCTTATAAATAACTCATTTTTTCTTGTAAATCTCATGTGGGATGGGATGCTACACCTATTATTGTGCAATATAATAAGTTATATCAAATTTTAACTATAAGTATGTTTTGTAACAATATGAAGTATAAGATAGACTATTACTGCACTTACATATGAGACACTTTACCAAGTGTCACCAAATCAAAAGTACTTTTGGGGACACTAGTTAAATTTAAGTGCCATGTGTAGGAATAGCCTATGTTGATATTTTATTGTGTGAAAAAATATATATTATAATTAAAATTTGGTGTAATTTATTGAAGCACTCCTCGTAAGGTTTCACAATAAATATGTAATTAAGATATTTGTTAAAAATATCATATTATATGTGTAAAATTAGTGTATTAAGTACAAAATCTTCTTTATAATTATATTATTTTAGTAGTGAAATAAGGCCACTAATTATAAAATCTTCTTCTGGCATCATTTGCCATGGTTTTTCCTTTCTTCGAAATTTTCCTTCTTTGCCAGACGAATAGAGAATTTCAACTCCAATGATGACATCACTGTCAAGCCCACCTGATTAAACAAATATACACAGCTTTAATTATTACTTGGGTAATTGTCTCATAAGCTCGGGACTAAGAAAATTTGCTTTACAGCATCAATTTATGCTCCTTTCCTTGGTTTTTCCGTTGATTATATGGCTAATGGCAGCATAATTTAGCCAAAAAACATAACTAGAATTAATTATTAAATTAGCTCGCATTAATTATTAATTTTCTAGTTAGTAATCCGATCCCATTTCATTTTGCAATGTAATTGGATAATCATTTTCTTTATTCTGACTATTTGTCTAAACCAAGAAACGCCACTTGGATAACTAGATTTGCAGCACTAGCCCAGGATGATCTATAGGATAAGGTTATTTTAATCAGATAAGAACCACAAAAAATAGAAAAACCTATCCAAGAAAATAATAGAATTAAAAGAAAAGGCTATGAATCTGAACAAACATTTCGTGTAAATTGCCAGCCTGTTTCTGGAGAATTTCAAGTTGACTTATTAGCCTCAGAACCATAATAAATATATATAAATAACACAGAGGGTTTCGTTTATTACAAGTTAGATTGAACATGAAAGTGACTCCAAAAATTAATATCATAGTTACATCGATCTGAAAATTGTATATAAGTGCTTTCCATTTGTGGGTATGCCTCTAAAAGTATCCTCTTAGCAGGATCATAATGGTTAGAATTTTGGCTGTCCCAAATGATAAAAATGGTCCAGGGCTCATGTACATGTTGGGCATGATTGTTTTGTCAATTTCAATCATGTCTATGCTTGTATTTGCTTGCATTGATCATGGCTCTGGCAGGCGTCGGAGAAGGCGGCACGGCCGCAGCGGTGGTGCCGGAGGTACAGCTTTCGGCGGCGGTGGCTGTGGTGGCGGCGGCGGTGGCGGCGGCTGTGGTGGTGGCGGGGGTGGCGGTTGAGGTGGTATTTTGTTGCCTGGGCTGGTAAAGTGGAGTATGAATGTTTTATGTTCTTTTTCTGTGTAGATTTAGGACAAGCAATTCACTTGCTATGGGACTTGCAATTCATTTTCTGTGTAGCCTGTGTAGATTTTTGTTTTTTTTTTCTTTTGTTGCTTTAATGGAGTTGAATTTGTGTAGATTTAGGACAAGCAATTCATTCGCTTAATTTTCATGCTCCCAGAGCTTTTATGTATGTTTATTGGGAAACTTTTGTCGTCCAAACCTAAATGGTTTTGGCGAATTTTAACGTATCTGTTTAAAATTCTAATTTTTCAAGGTGCTTCGATTTCGTCTCGTACTAGAGGATATAACATTTAATTTGTTGATTTGATTAAATGAAATATGAATTCAATTTGAATCTTTTACTTTATTTATGTTTTATGATTTTTTACTGTGCAATGCTTATATATGTTAAATTAGTGCACAACAAACCAATATATTTTAGCTTGTTAATTACTCTTTGTATCAAACAATCTATTTGATTAAATAATAAATTGAAAGTTTCATAATTTATGGTCATCTTCATTGCATAGCATTAGTTATATTATTTGTATTTAATATATGTGGTTGAATCTCCATTATCATATTTAAGCTATGGGACTTGGCTTCACATAGATATGGAAGTTTTGAAACAGTCCCTAAGGCGTGATCAAAATTACTCCAAGTTATTGAGTCTAATTGAAACTGAGGTATCGACTTGACTCACTAAAACGCTTGCATTTATGACATATCTTAAATAGGAGAATGTCTTGTTTCATGGACAACGAGTGTAGTGACACTTGTATGCATAAATGGGTGCTCATTGAGAAATGTTGAGGATCCCATATGGAAACTCCTAAATGGGAATAAGAGAATTTGGAACGTTTCCAAACTTATGACGTGCTTTAACTAGTCCTTAAACTTGAGATTTTATAATAATCTTACATATGAGTATTTATACTTTGATATAGGTTCCGGCTCCATGGATAGTCTTCGTGCTTCTGTGTTGGGTATAAGTCTCCCATATAAGAGACTAGTGAAAGTCAATAAAGGATTCGTTGCTTGCCTAGTAAATTGAATGTGTATTCCATATATTCTATTGTAATTAGTCCACTTAAATCCTTGTGCGAGGTGGAGGACAATGATTAGAAAAGGAGTTTTCTAAGTCAATAGTCAAAATGAATTACTTGCAAAGAATTATGAGAATTGAGGTTAATAGGATTTCCCATGTCCCAAACCTCAATCGAAAAACTAGATAACGAAATGACCGTATTTACATGGTAAGTCATAAGTGGAAAGGTTCGCGCTAATACTTCACCTATTGATTGAGTATTCGTGGGCTGATTGCAAGACATCAACCACGATAGATAGGGATCATTAATTAGAAATGGTTCTAATAAAATGTTGACTAATTAAAAGAGTTTAATTGATTTTAGATAATTTTATTATCTAAAATATTGATTTGAATGCAAGTTTGTCGCTAATCAATTGATGAACCTAAGGGGTCACATACAATAGTTAACCAAGCACCTATATATGTATATGAATTGATTAATATTGATTAATCGAATTGAATTGATTAATGAGATCAATTGAATTAAGCTCTAATTCAATTGATCTATCTCATTAAAATTGGTCTATATGAATCAATCTGGGAATTGATTTAGGAATTAATTGATGAAGAATCAACTGATGAAATTAATTTGAAATTGGATTTCAATTAATTTATTAATTGAAATAAGATTTCAATTTAAGACTAAATTGAAATAGGTTTTCAATTAAGGACCAAATTGAAATATGATTTTAATTTGGAGATTAAATTGAAATATGATTTTAATTTGGGAATTAAATTGAAATTAGACTTAAATTAATTTTTGAATTAATTTAATGTTTCGATTTAATTTTAGAATTTCAATTTGACTATTAGACTATGAGACAAAACTTATAGTTAAATGATAAATTCTAGGAATTAATTAAATGTTTCAATTTAATTTTTTCGTTGCAATTAGTTAAGCTTTGGCAACAACAAATAATATTTGTTTTTTATTAATGATTCTTTTAGAACAAAAACTTTTATTGTTGCCAAAAATATTATTTCTCTCGGCTATCAGATCATTTATGTAATTTATTTGGCAACGATATTTATAATTCACAACAAAATATGCTGCTGCAACAGAATTATTTTTTTAGGAACAACATAAAAATGTAGCAAATATTGTTGTTTTTGCAACAAAATATAATTGTAGGTTATGCATATATTTAGGCAACGAAATTTATTGTTGATAATAATTTGAAGTAATTGGCGACGAAATATTATCGTGTCAACATATTAAAATTTTTACAACGAAAAATTTTGTGGCATTTGTACCTTATTAGGCAACGAAATATTACTTTGTAAATATATTGATAAATTAGGAACTAAATTTTTCATTGAGAAATAATTGTGAGCTTTTGTGGACAAAGTATTTCGTTTTAAAATATATAGTACATTTGTGCATGAAATATCTCATTGCATATTGGTGAGTATTTTTAGTATGAAAAGTTTCATTGTATAGAATTAAACATGTTTACTGCAAAAGTTTTTGTTGTGAGTAATTTAATACTTTTAGACATCAAAAATTTTGTTGTAAATTATCAAAATATTTAGGAGAATACTTAAAACCTTGTGATTTTTATTTTATATATTTAAAAAGCTAATGAAATTAAATTTTACTTAATAGAATTTTAAATTAATTTAACAATGTGAAAAACAAATCTATCAATTCCTTGTTTTTTTTTAATAGAGGATATGTATTTTTTATTTTTATTTTTTTCTTTCTATTTTTAACTTCTGTTGGGGCTTGCGCAAGTGCACGCATTCGTACAAGTAATATAGAAAGTGAGTAGAGTGTCGAATCCACAGGGATTGAGATTTGGCCCGTGAAATTGACTTGTGTTGCTTATCTAAATTGATCAAATTGAATAGTGGTTGTGATTTTCTAAATAAATCCTAATTTTCTTAATAAAAACGACTTACGAAGAACAATAAAACCAAATAATCAAGGCGAGAAAAACAAGTGTAAGGTGGTTTAATTCACGTAATTTGCTATTCTAATCCAATCGCCAATTTGAGTGGTTTTTGTAGTTGTGTGAAGCCTAGGAACGAATATATCCACAATCTCTCTCGAGCATTGTGAAATTAACTCATACGATTCCTCTAAGCCTAAGACTAACCAATTCTCATTCAATTAATCCCAACTTTCGAAGTATTGATATGAATTTTTAAACACTGCCTTAAGGCTCAATCAAAGTTAAATTCATTCTCATGCAACTTTAACCCAGTTGATCTTGTCTAATTAGAGCTAATATCGTGAATCGTCTCTCGACCTCATCACGATTCCCAAATTCGATAATTAGGGGTGATCAAACCCTAACCACGTATTTAACCGTTAAACAAGAATCACACAACAAAGACAATATATGAAAACCAATTCAAACTCGTAGGATTTTCATAGAATAGCAAAAAATCAATGAATTACACCATCCTTACACTTAATTTAAATTAGTTCATAAAGAAATTGAACATAAGAACGAAGAATGCAAGAGAAATCATGGAAAGAGAAGAAGGGAACTTAATTGCTGGAATTCTCAGGCGTGGAGCTCTCCTCGTTCGGTTGTTTCTCCCTTCAATCTTAAATTCTCCCGTCTTCCGTTCTTCACAAGGATCCCCAAGAGATGAAAACCCAAGCAGAAAAAAAGTAAAAACTAAAAACTAAAAAAGAACAAGAATGATGAAAAATGTCCAAAAGCCTCTCCAAGTTCTCATATATCTAGATCTGAAAAAAAACATCTCCCCTTGAATTCCGCATGAATCTGGACTCAAAAGTGGTAGAAAAACGTCTAACAAATCTTTCCAAATCAGCACCTCAGTCAAACACGGAAAGTTGTTAATTGCTGTCGCAGACGTTGCGTATGTACGCAAGATCTTCTGCGTACATACGTAAATTTACAGATTTATTTTTCTTCAACTTGCTGGCCTTAGGCAAGTACTCAAGATTTCTTGCGTACATACATATTTTTACAGCCATTTTTCCTCTGAATTGCTTGCATTGGGTTGTTACTCGAAATAGTTTGCGTAAATACACAGCTTCTGATTCCACTTTTCATGCCCTTTATGGTCTTTTTCCCTTCTTACCTACAAAACAACGATTTAGCTCAAACTTACGCATAATAAGGCCCTAAATGAGAAAAAAACGTTATAAGTCCTACAAAATAAATATAAAAATCAATTATAATTATGGACTTATCAACTCCCCCAAACTTAAATGTTGCTCGCCCTCGAGCAACTCCAAATTAACAACACAAGGGACTTGGACACAGTGAAAGCTCATTCTTGGAACACTACGCACCAAAGCAAAACTCCATTTTATTTTCCTCAGAAACTATTAAGCACTATGTTATTGGTTTAATGTGCAAACAATTACAATTTCATGTACACTCTACAAACAACCATCATTGTCAAGCATCCCCCGTGTTATCGTGTGTGATATGATCAAGAGCAACAATTACCAACAATCCGGATCAATTTATATTCATGCGATAGGCGCAAGAAGTGGACTCCATAAGTCGGTTTTTCATTCTTATCTCCACTAATGTAGACAACGATAAATCGGGGATCAATAGGACTTAATTAAGCTTGTAATGTAGGGCTTGGGTGAAAGGTAGGAAAAATATAGAAAAGTATGTGGCTCATGCACCCAAGTTACTTAAATTGGACAAGTTGGAGTTTTTAAAGCATTCTTCTAGCATTCCACTCCCCCAAACTTATTCAAAACCATCACTCTCCATGTAAAAAATTTTTTTTCTTTCTTTTTTTTTTTTTTTCAATGTGTGTTTGAGAGTGTTAGCTCGATTTTTCTTTCATTTTCTTTTCTCTTTTTTTTTCAACACTTTTTTTTTTCTTCTTTTTTTTTCCACATTTTTTCTGCACAATTTTTTTTTTCTCTTTTTCTCTTTCTAAAGCGAGCTAGTATATCCCGAAATCAAGTATACGTACACCCCTCCACTTAATCCCCTCAAAATTCTAAATATCCACTACATAACTCCACAATTATCACAATTCAAGTAAAGTGCATAGAAAGGATTAAAATATGTAGACATTGTGCTTTTGGGCTTGTAATGTGGCTATCAAGAGAACTAAGCACAATGTAAGCTCAAGAGGGACTCAAGGGCTACGTTTAACAAACAAATAGGTATTTAAGGCTCAAAAATTTTCAAAAATGGCCTAAGTCATCTCCCCAATCTAACATAGTCTAGGATTTCGCCTTGATAAGAAATCAAATCGATTCTAGTGTCCTAATGCATTAAAGCACATGCGAAAACCTCTCACAAAAACATAAATTTTCACTAAATCATCTAGCAATCATTGCTTCAACCATGTGCTCAAAGTGATTGGGGGATAGCAAAACGACAACAATCATTCTTCAAGTGCACACAAAATGCTTTATGCATGCTCATTGTTCCAAACATAGCGTTTCATAGCATAAAATCATCAACGAATAAGGAATTTCAATAAAGCACGTGCATTCCAAGACGAGACAAACAAAACAACCTAAGACAAATTCTAAACCCCTCAATAAGCCATTATCAATAGAATTGAACTTGAACAGTACGTGGCGTTGTTATACCAAGACACGAATCATCAAAGATGACTCTTTTCGTCTGGCCGTCCGGGTTTCCAGCCGATATACTGTTCTTGTTCAAATTCCACAACATAGCTAACAACAATTAACCTCAACAATTAACTTCAAAAGTCTTATCCTAGGTAACTGAAATCCCCCCCACACTTAGAGAATACTTTGTCCCCAAAGTACAGAAAATAAGGGCAAACAAGACACAACTGAAACGCAAAGAACTACGAAAGCGAAAATAAAACACAAACGGAAAGCAAAGAAAAGGATAGAAAACACCTGAGGTCAGACGGCGTCATAGAATTCGGTCTCATCCTCCTATTTTTTTCTCTCTCCTCTCTCTCTCTCTCTCTCTCTCTCTCTTTTTTTCCAAAGTTCTGTAAAATTGGGTTACTACCCAAAAATTTTGGGTAAGTACCCAATTGTACAGAAACTTCACCTCTCGAAAAATACCTGCTTTACCAAACTGAGTAGCTACGCAAAATTTCTCGCGTAAGTAACTAATCTTCCAGAAACGAAAATCCCCTACAAAGCCAACAAATCAACCAAAAATCACATCAAAACCTCAAATGGTCTAACCAAACAAAAACACACAAAACTAAAAGAAATTTAAAAACATAAAAACATAAAATTTTGGGTTGCCTCCCAAAAAGCGCTTGTTTAAAGTCTTTAGCTCGACTCCTTTCGACATTTTTAAAGAATGAGGTCGATGTATGATGTCGACCCTCCTCGGTCCACATCTCCACTCACATACGCCTTCAAACACTGGTCATTCACCATGAAATGTCCCTGTTGTTCTCCCATGTCGGACTTCTTTTCTATAATGCGGGCATCGTACAACTTTTTTGCTTCTCTTTTCGGTCTTGCATCATCTTCCGTCAACACTTCACGTATGCCTATGGAAGGCCTAATACTCTTGACGTCAGGAGTTTGGTACTCCATTGCTTTAATTCGAGCCTTGATCACCCTCACAATTCTCCTCTTTTGCTCTTTAGTCAAAGGAGGCCCTAAAATGATTTGCAAGGCTTCATTCTCCCCTGAATAGGCATATTTCGGATTTCGTGGCAAAGGCTTAGCCTCTAACTTAGGGGGTTGAATGCTTGAAGGGGGTGTGGAACTCAAGATTTTTGGTAATTGTTCAAACACATGTTCACTTCCTCCCTCATCTTTCTCTCTCTCTACATTCTTTACTTCTTTCTCATTCTCAGTTTTCTCCATCACCTCTCTCACACAATCATCAGCTGTATCTATCCTCATGCAGTGATCATCCTCAATCTGGCATTTAACCTCTTTGAACACGTCAAAGTCGATACTTTCGTCCCCAAGTCGAAAAGTCAACTTCCCTGCATTTACATCTACTAATGCTCGCCCAGTATTCATGAAAGGCCTCCCTAAAATTAGTGGCATATCTCTGTCAGCCTCGAAATCTAGCACAATAAAATCCACAGGAAAAATGAACTTCCCAACTTTGACTAGGACATCCTCCACTACCCCCACAGGTCGCTTGAGTGATCGATCCGCCAATTGCAAGGAAACGGTAGTAGGGGATAAGTCACCGACACCTAATTTCCTAAAAGCAGAAAGAGGCATCAAATTAACAGCAGATCCTAAATCACATAAACAATTAGAAAACTCAAACTTGTCAATCACGCAAGGGATAGTAAACCTCCCTGGATCTTTTAATTTCAATGGCAGCTTTTGAGAGATGATGCTGCTACACTCCTCCGTCAATGCCACAGTTTGGTATTCCTCCAACTTCTTCTTCTTTGAGATGATCTCCTTTAAGAATTTGGTGTAGTGTGGCATGTTTGCCAATGCCTCAACAAACGGGATATTGATGTGTAGTTTCTTAAAAATATCAAGAAACTGCTTCTTTTGTTGTTCCTGCTGTGCTTGCCTCAAGCGTTGTGGAAAAGGCACCCTAGTCTCATAAGGGTTTGGTTTTGATGCCAATGGAGCTTGATCAATCTTCTTCCCCTCTTCTTTTTCCTTATTAGCCTTTGCATCCTCACGTACTTTGACCTCTTCATCTCCTTTCCTTCCAGCATTTGATATCTTTGGCGGCTCCAACTCTTTTCCACTCCTTAGCGTAATTGCATTGCATTGCTCCCTCGGGTTCACTACAGTGTTACTTGGAAGATTCCCGTGGACCCTGTTAGTCAATGCATTGGCCAATTGGCCCACTTGAACCTCCAGATTGTGAATGGATGCCGAGTGGTTCTTGGTAATTTGATCGAACTTCTCTTCGATCCTTTTCAAACTCTCCTCCTGCGAAGCCATCTTAACCCCCAAGACATCAATGAATTTGTCCATCTTTGTCTCTAGGGAGCTCGCCTTCTCTTGCTGTGGGGGATAGTTCTGCTGGAATCCTGGTGGGTGTTGTGGCCTATTCACATTCTGACCACCCCAAGAGAAATTAGGGTGATTCCCACTACTAGAAAACAGCCTTTTAGCCACGGATTTGGCCACGGATTTTGGCCAAAAATCCGTGGCCAAAGAATAAGGCTACGGATTTGGCCACGGATAATTTCCGTGGCCAAAACTGGCGTGGCTAAAACTGGCCACGGACATTGGCCACGGATATATGGCCACGGATAATTCATGCAGTTGGCCACGGATAAATCCGTGGCCAATAATAATAATAAAAAAAATTTTAAAATTCTTATTTAGTTTAAATTAAAAATAAAAAATAAATAAAATTATAAAAAAAATTTATTTGTAGCCACGGATTTATCCGTGGCCATATTTAAAAAAAATAAATAAATAAAATTTTGGCCACGGATAAATCCGTGGCCAAAAAAAATTAAAATTGAATATTAAAAATATTATTAATATGGCCACGGATAAATCCGTGGCCAATATTAAAAAAAATAAAAATTTTAATATTTTGGCCACGGATAAAATCCGTGGCCATATTTTTATTTTTTAAATATAAATAAAAATTGGCCACGGATAAATCCGTGGCCAATAATAAAAAAAATAAAAATTTTAATATTGTGGCCACGGATTTATCCGTGGCCATATTTGTTTTTAAAATATAAATAAAAATGGCCACGGATAAATCCGTGGCCAATAATAAAAAAAATAAAACGTTTTTCACTGGCCACGGATAAATCCGTGGCCAAAATTTAAAAAAATTAAAAAATATTATTTTTGGCCACGTATTATAGCGATCGAAAAATCCGTCGCTATATTTACATAAATTTTCAATATTTTATTTGTTTTAATATACCCCAAAACCTGCAATTTTTTTCGAATATTCAAAATACTAACAAATCTAAATACTAACAAACAGTATATCAATGTAATACTAATAATCCATATAGCATATATATAATTAATAATTAATATTATTCGATAAGTTTAATACATGAAATCGATCATACATAATTATTCATACAATAATGCATATATAAATGTTTTTAAAGATCAACAGTCGGAACATCATCGTCTCCACCATCCTCGTCATCATCATCATCGTCGTCGTCGTCGTCGTCATCGTCATCCCGAGCAACAGGAGCAGACGAAGTAGAGCCCTTCTTACGCCGCGGAGCTAATCGACGCGTGAGTTTCTTTAGGTTGGCAGCCATTAGGGACACAGTTTTCTGAAGACCGGAGATCTCCCGACTATGCTTTTCTTCCATCTCGGCCATCTTCTGACTGTGTTTCTCCTCTAACTCGCCGATCTTCTGTGTGAGCTCCTCTGCTTTGGGGTCAACCCAAGTATTCAAGTCGGTCCATGAGCCAGAAGACTCAACTGACACGGTAGAGGGTCCACCGGCGACCCCATACCAACGACCTTTCTTTGGACCGCCGACTGTCTGCTTCCAAATCTAAAACGTATACATATTTTTAATAAAGTGTATATATAAATATGTATATACTTTAATAACTATATATATCTAATAAATACGCTTTTGAATGTTACCTCCAACTTGTCGGGCTGCTGAATAGGTCCCCCTTGTGCATTTTCGGTGGCTCGTGAACAAGCTTCTTCATAATTTGTTCTGAAGCTCTCCTGCAAAAATAACATACATAATTGTTATAAAAGCATTTTGAAAAATAATAGGTGACGATAAAAAAAATTATAAAACTACCATAGTAGCCCTTGCTCGGTCATCGACATAATGCTCAGTTCCATCATCCGCAAGTGTACAATGGAGGGTCACAAATGTCTCGTCTACTGAAGGTCGATGTCCATGTTTCTCGGTCTGCAATAGATATGGAGTAAAATATAATGACAGTAATAAGTTAAAATCGTAAAAATCAACACTACTTAAATTAACTAAATATATTACAAGGAAAAGTAATGACTTACCAAATGATCTTGCCACCTTAGATGAGATCTGGCTCCTCCCTTATGCCCAGGAAATCCCCTGCCATCACATGTCGATGCTCGATTTGCCCTGTTCTGCTCCCGTATCCTCTGAAAATCTGGGCTGTCCCATATGACCCGTAAAGCATCCCAAGATTCCTCACCTATCCAATTGGGCCTACGGTTATCCCTACGAGCTTTAGCCAATCTATTTTTCAGAATTTCCGAACCTTTATGCTCGAAGTTCTTCCAAATTCGGCTCGAATGATCAGGCCGCCAAAAGAATTTTGTCTAACAAAAAAACAAATAAAAAGAATCACATACGAACAAATTATACTAATAGTTTTTATTTAAATTAAGAAAATAGACATACCTTAAACTGGGCAAACCACATCTCACGAACATCTAGGGGGATCTTTTTCCAAGTAGGCCATGGTCGCTTGAAACCATTCTCAAGTATCCGCCCGATCTCCTCGACACATTTCTCTTCGAGATCAAACCTATTGTACAAGTTAAAAAAATAATATTATATACTGTAATGCACATAAAATTTATAGAATATATATCTATTTATTGATAGATAGCAGACTTATATAAATCAATTTACTTACTCTTTTCCTCGTGGCATTATTAGACGCTGATGGCCACCGTTATCACTGTTTTGAGACACATCGGTGGATCGACCTTCATTCATCGGTGTTGATGGGGCGGACCCTAAGGCAGGGGATGGAGGATCTGATCTCGAACTACCTAAACGGATGTTGAGATTGGTCGGTGGAGGCATATGCCGATTAGACCCTGAGTCCGATACTTTCTCCTTGCCTTTTTTCGATTTCCCGGCCATCTGTTTCAAAATTCTCAACAAATAATCAACAAAATTAATAAATTGTTAACAAACTGCACAACAATAGATCACATATCAATTATGAATAAATACAAAATAATAATTCACTCAATATCAACTATATAATTACATTTCACAGAAGAATTCATGACAATACCTCGAAACCATCAACTACGTGAAACATTAAGATAAAAACCCTATTCATCATCTTCATTCTCTTCATCTTCATCATCATCATCATCGTCGTATTCAATCGCATCATCTCCTTCATCGTCATCATCATCATCAAGTTCATCATCAAATTCATCCTCCTCGTCATCGTCACACTCGTTCGCTTCCTCTCGTATCCTATCATCTTCAAGTTCATTATGAAATGCATTATTGTCAAATATCACCTCTTCTAGTGGACTATCAGCATCTACCAAAACACCCGTGGGTTCATTATCGAGCACAGAATTCGCAACGGGTGAAGATTCTTGCAACAAATCATCAGTAATAATTTGTCGATTGGCTACTCTACTTCATGGTCTGGTTTTAATTACAAAACGCCAATTCAATTTATCCCTCCTTGTGCCGGGATACGGTACATAGTATACTTGAGATGCATGTTGTGCAATGATGAATGGATCATCTTTTGGGTATCTCTCATTAATTTTGATCTCTACAATGCCATATTGCGGGTGTATCTTCATACCCCTCTTAGAAACAGAGTCGAACCAATGACATTTGAATAAGACAACCTTCTTTTCAGGTACACCGGGATATTCTAACTGAATCACTTCTTTGAGTATGCCATAAAAATCTATAGTCCCGTCGCCCCGAACACAAACACCAGCATTGTAAGTGTTCATACGTTGTGTGTTCTCATCTATATGAAAGGCATATCCATTCACAGTGTACCTTTGCCATGTCTTGACCTTACGATTTGGTCCCCATGCCGAATCACGTAAATTTTGATTAGCGATATTATTTGTGGAATCATGAACCTACACAAAAATTACACTGTCATAATATTTATAGCAAACCAGTATATATACATTTTTTAAAAACAGTACTTACATATTGTTCAAACCATTCTACAAAATTCGCCTCGACCGACTCCTCAACTTCTTGGTCAGTTAAATTTGGCCAATGGTAGCGAACTGACAACCTATACATTCTATATATTGAAATAGGTATATTAAGAGTTAGAATTTAATAAAAATATTAACAAGTTAATCGGGACGTTTTTTAAATACTTACTCGATGATAGGTACGACCTCATCGCAATTAATAAGAACATGTAAGGCGGACTTTCTCAACTCATCATCACTCAAAAATCGCTCGACGCATTTACCACCGGGCTTACCAGCTTGATTGCAGACTGACAATGTGTATGGTATCTCTTCAGCACTTCCATCATTCTCATTACGCCTAACTCTTGTACTCCTCGACTGAATGTGGCTTTCAAAATAATACGATGTAAAGTATGATGATTCTTGATTTAAGTACGCCTCACATATTGAGCCCTCCACCCTTGCACGATTTTTCACCATACCTTTCAAATCATGTAGGAACCTATAATCGTATTTTGTACGATTAAGTTACAAATTCATTTGGTATCTCAAAAAGAAAATTTAAATTAAAGTTGGCAAATCTTTAAATAAAAAATATACCTCTCGAATGGATACATCCACCTATATTGAACAGGTCCACACATTGCCGCTTCAAAAGGCAAGTGTATCGCCAAGTGTTCCATGGAATCAAAAAATGTTGGAGGAAAAATGCGTTCCAATTTGCATAAAATCGAAGGGATATTCCTATCCAATTGCGACAAACTTTCCTCGCGAAGCTCTGTGCAACACAAATCTCTGAAGAACTGACTTATTTCAGTTAGGGGCTTCCAAACATTTTTTGGAAGTGCGCTAAATGCTATTGGGAGTAAACGTTGCATGAACACATGACAATCATGACTCTTCATACCGTACAACTTGAGCCTTGACTGATCAACACACGCTCCCAAATTCGATGCATAACCATCAGGCATCTTCAAAGCTTGAACAAATGTGCATAAATCGCGTCTTTGTTCGGTGGTCAAGGTGTAACTAGCTTTTGGTTTTAGCACCTTACCATTAACCATCATTTGTAAATGCAACTCAGGCCGCCTGCAATACTCAACTAAATCCAATCTTGCCTTTTCATTATCCTTTGTCTTGTCTTTAACATCCATGACAGTGTTGAGTATGTTGTCGAAAAAAAAATTTTCGATGTGCATTACATCCAAATTATGGCGGACCACATTGTCTTTCCAATACGGCAACTCCCAAAAAATGCTTTGTTTGGTCCAATGATGACGTACGCCATATCCTTGCAATTTTGGATGCTTGACTGGCATATCGGTAACTTTCGGCAATCCACGCACTTCTTCCCACGTCTGATCGCCTGTCATTACTGTGGGAGGGTCTGATCGTTCACGTCGTCCTTTGAAAAATGCATCTTTATTTTGCCTAAATGGGTGATTGTCAGGCAAAAACTGACGATGACAATCGAACCAAGAAATCTTCCCACCATTTTTTAGTCTGAATGCCTTTGTTTGCAGCTTACATATAGGACAAGCCAATCGACCCGATGTCATCCATCTGGACAACATCCCCTAAGCGGGAAAGTCATTGACAGTCCACATCAATGCGGCCCGTAACTGAAAATTCTGTCTTTTGGAAATGTCATAAGTTTCAACTCCTTCTAACCACAGAATTTTCAGCTCCTCGATTAGAGGTTGCAAGTACACATCAATCTTTTCTTTTGGGTTACGTGGCCCTGGAATCAAGCATGTCAAAAACATATATGGTGTAGTCATACACAATTCTGGCGGCAAGTTGTATAGAGTAACAATCACAGGCCAACACGAGTATTGCATCGACGAAGTATGATTAAATGGATTAAAACCATCGGCACATAATCCTAGCCTAATGTTTCGTGGTTCATCAGCAAATTCAGAATGTTTTTCATTGAAAAGCTTCCACGCTAAACCATCAGATGGATGACAAATAACACCAGGCTCTCCTCTGTGCTCATGATGCCACCTCATTTGATCAGCTGATTTTGTAGAAGCATACAACCTTTTCAATCTTGGAATAATAGGCATGTAGTGCATCCTTTTATAAGGAACATGATTCCTACTACCACTTTTAGATGGTTTAAATCCTGGATGACTACAAAACTTACATTCCTCTAAACAGTTATCTTCATTGTAATACAACATACACCCCTCGATGCAACAATCAATCTTCGCCGATATTAAACCTAACTTTTTAACTATTTTTTTTGCTTCGTAATAGTTGTTAGGAACATGATTATCCGGTGGATTAGACGACGTCACAACTTCTGCCATTCGATCAAAACAGCTCTGAGATAAATTGTAGTCGGATTTTAATGACATCATTTGAAGAGCCATTGATAACTCCGTCTGATTGTCACAACCTGGCCACAATGGTCGATTCGCAGCCTCTAATATGTCATAAAACTGTTGGGCTTGCACATTAGGATATTGATCATTGTTTCGTGGGTTCTCAGTATCGTGACCACCATCGACATTAGAATCGGGTCGATAATGATGGTGTGATGCATTCACACCCATTGCATCATATACCAAATTCTCGTAATTATTGAGTCCATACGAAAAATTAGTCTGATTCGAATGACTAGCACCACCGGCATCCATATGTTGACATTCTGAATCTAACTCGCCATGTGAAGTCCAATACCAATACTCAGGTTGAAACCCAAATTTCATCAAATCGCAACGCACATTACTAATATCCTTATACTTTCTATTTGTACACTTTGAACATGGACACCTAATGAGGCCTTTATCTGCTGTATACTGCGGTTGTGTAGTTGCAAATTGAATAAACTGATTAAGGCCATTCATAAATTGTTTGGTGTAATTTTTCCGATCAACTGTTAATCTATTATACATCCAACATCGAATTTTACGTATATCCATATTCTGTAAATAAAGAACGAAGGTAAGTTAATATCACTGTTAGCCTTCACATATCAACAGATTATGCTAGTCAACTAATATTTATTAAGCATGCTGCATAATCCACAATACCTAACTACTTATTTCTCATTAATTTATTCCAAATATTGTTCGACATTCTTCCTATCAAACACATGTTTTAACTATTTAAACCTACAAAAATAATAAAATTCAACCCAAAATAAATTTTCCATAACAATTCAAACACACACATTCATAACCATCCGTAATCCAATCTAACGTGTTCAAAACAATCCATAATCCAAATTCGTTCGAAACAATCCATAATCCCAACCTATTCACAACAATCAATTAATTGAATAAACTTATTCATAACAATCCAAACAAACATATTCATAACAATCCATAATCCAATCAACGTATTCAAAACAATCCATAATCCCAAATACGTTCAAAACAATCCATAATCCCAACTTATTCACAACAATCAATTAATTGAATAAACTTATTCATAACAATCCAAACAAACATATTCATTAACAATCCATAATCCAATCAACGTGTTCAAAACAATCCATAATCCCAAATACGTTCAAAACAATCCATAATCCCAACATATTCACTACAATCAATTGAATTAACTTATTTATAACAAAGAAATAATCCAAACAAACTTCGACATAACAAAGAATAATTCAAACAAATTTCGACATAACAATTCATAATCCAAATAACTTTATTCATAACAATTCATAAATAAAATCATAATAATTCATACCTTGTTTAACCTTGACCACCTCAAATTACGTTTATGATATCAACCTACAAAAAAATTCACAACAACAAAACAACAAATAAAATTAAAATTATAACTCAACAAAAAAAAATTACAAACAAAAAAATAACAAATGTGGGGGGGGGGGAGGGGGGGGGCTGCTGGGGGCTGGGGGCGGTGGGAGGGGCTGCTGGGGGCGGGGGGGCTGCTGGGGGCGGGGGGAGGGGCGGCTGGGGGTGGGGGGGGGGGGGGGGGGGGGGGGGGGGGGGCGGGTTTGCGAACGGGGGGAGGGGCGAGGGAGGGGGCAGCGGGCGGCGCGGGGGGGGGGGGCGGAGCACGGTGGCGGCGCGGGAGGGGGGAGCAGGGGTGGCGGCGCCGGGGGAGGGGGAGGGGGGGGGGGAGGAGCGGGGCGGCGCAGGGGGGGGGGAGGAGGGGCGTACCTTGGGGCGGGGGGGGGCTCTTTAGATCTGAAATGGTGGGGAGAAAAATGGCTAAGTGTTGATTTTATATGAACACTTAGCGACGGATTTGGCCACGGATTTATCCGTGGCCACTCTAAAAATTAAAAAAAATTTAATTTATATGGCCACGGATTTATCCGTGGCCAACCTCCTTTTTTTAAAAAAATATTTTTTTTCATTTATTGCCCATGGATTTTTCCGTGGCCATTTCCCGCTTTTTAAAAAAAATTTGAAAATACCACTTGGCCACGGATTTATCCGTGGCCAATAGTCAAAATAGAAAGTTGACTTTTCACAAATTGTGCGTTTTCGCTAATTAGGTTATACGGAACCGTACGATTGGCGCAATACAACTAAAAAAGTAATCAATCTGCTCTAAAGTCCATTTTATTGGTGATTCCTACGCGAGCTAATTGACGTTAGCCCGCATTGACACCGGAGTATGAAGTCATTCGTATATATCACTGAAAGAGGAAAACGTGTTCTCGTTGATCAAACTGCAAGTTTCAACGCATAACAAGGTAGAATACAAGATACGTGACGATAATGTGATGATTTTGAAATGACTCAAACGTTTTAATGTCCCGTAATGCCGGGCGGCTCGATTTAAGCGAGCCGCTTAAAATTAAAATTAAAAAAAAAAATTTAATATTAATGGCCACGGATAAATCCGTGGCCCTACTCCTTTTTTAAAAAAAAAATTTATTTTTTGGCCACGGAAAAATCCGTGGCCACAAGCCAAAAAAATTTTTTTTTTAATAAATTCATTTATTGGCCACGGATTTATCCGTGGCCAATAGTCAAAATAGAAAGTTGACTTTTCACAAATCGTGTGTTTTCGCTAATTAGGTTATACGGAACCGTACGATTGGCGCAATACAACTAAAAAAGTAATCAATCTGCTCTAAAGTCCATTTTATTGGTGATTCCTACGCGAGCTAATTGACGTTAGCCCGCATTGACACCGGAGTACGAAGTCATTCGTATATATCACTGAAAGAGGAAAACGTGTTCTTGTTGATCAAACTGCAAGTTTCAACGCATAACAAGGTAGAATACAAGATACGTGACGATAATGTGATGATTTTGAAATGACTCAAACGTTTTAATGTCCCGTAATGCCGGGCGGCTCGATTTAAGCGAGCCGCTTAAAATTAAAATTAAAAAAAAAAATTTAATATTAATGGCCACGGATAAATCCGTGGCCCTACTCCTTTTTTAAAAAAAAAAAAATTATTTTTTGGCCACGGAAAAATCCGTGGCCACAAGCCAAAAAAATTTTTTTTTTAATAAATTCATTTATTGGCCACGGATTTATCCGTGGCCAATAGTCAAAATAGAAAGTTGACTTTTCACAAATCGTGTGTTTTCGCTAATTAGGTTATACGGAACCGTACGATTGGCGCAATACAACTAAAAAAGTAATCAATCTGCTCTAAAGTCCATTTTATTGGTGATTCCTACACGAGCTAACTGACGTTAGCTCGCATTGACACCGGAGTACGAAGTCATTCGTATATATCACTGAAAGAGGAAAACGTGTTCTTGTTGATCAAACTGCAAGTTTCAACGCATAACAAGGTGGAATACAAGATACGTGACGATAATGTGATGATTTTGAAATGACTCAAACGTTTTAATGTCCCGTAATGCCGGGCGGCTCGATTTAAGCGAGCCGCTTAAAATTAAAATTAAAAAAAAATATATAATATTAATGGCCACGGATAAATCCGTGGCCCTACTCCTTTTTTTAAAAAAAAAAATTATTTTTTGGCCACGGAAAAATCCGTGGCCACAAGCCAAAAAATTTTTTTTTTAATAAATTCATTTATTGGCCACGGATTTATCCGTGGTCATTTCCCGCTTTTTAAAAAAAAATTTTGAAAATACCACGCCAATAGTCAAAATAGAAAGTTGACTTTTCCCAAATCGTGCGTTTTCGCTAATTAGGTTATACGGAACCGTACGATTGGCGCAATACAACTAAAAAAGTAATCAATCTGCTCTAAAGTCCATTTTATTGGTGATTCCTACGCGAGCTAACTGACGTTAGCCCGCATTGACACCGGAGTACGAACTCATTCGTATATATCACTAAAAGAGGAAAACGTGTTCTCGGTGATCAAACTGCAAGTTTCAACGCATAACAAGGTAGAATACAAGATACGTGACGATAATGTGATGATTTTGAAATGACTCAAACGTTTTAATGTCCCGTAATGCCGGGCGGCTCGATTTAAGCGAGCCGCTTAAAATTAAAATTAAAAAAAAATATATAATATTAATGGCCACCGATAAATCCGTGGCCCTACTCCTTTTTTTTAAAAAAAAAAATTTATTTTTTGGCCACGGAAAAATCCGTGGCCACAAGCCCAAAAAAATTTTTTTTTAATAAATTCATTTATTGGCCACGGATTTATCCGTGGCCATTTCCAATTTTCTTTTTTATAAAAATTTATTTTATTACTTGGGAAAAACATGTTGTTTTTTTTAAAAAAATTTATATGGCCACGGATAAATCCGTGGCCAATTCAAAAATTTTTTTAAAAAAAAAAATTTATTTTATTACTCGAGAATAATATTTATATATTTTTTTAAAAGAAGACATATGGCCACGGATAAGTCCGTGGCCAATTTCCATAAAAAAGAAAATTAATTTTATTTCTTGGCCACGGATTTATCCGTTGCCAAGGCTAATTTTTTTTTTTTAAAAAAACATTTATTTTATTACTGGGGAAAATATTTATGTCTCTTTTTTAAAAAAATTATATGGCCACGGATAAATCCGTGGCCATTTTCCAAAAAAAAAAAAATAATTTTATTTTGTGGCCACGGATTTATCCGTGGCCAAGGCCAACCTTTTTTTTGAAAAAATTAATTTTATTACTGGAGAAAAATATTTATATTTTTTTTTAAAAAAAATTATATGGCCATGGATAATTCCGTGGCCAAATTGCGAAAAAAAAAAGAAAAATAATTTTATTTATTGGCCACGGATAAATCCGTGGCCAAACCCAATTTTTTTTAAAAAAAAAATTTATTTTATTACTGGGGAAAAACATTTATGTTTTTTTTTTTAAATTTATTTGGCCACGGATTTTTTGTCTGTTTAGCCACCGAAAAATCCGTGGCCATATGTTTTCGTTTTTTTTCTAAATCCGTGACCGTTTCCGTAGCTAATGGCAACCGATTATGTCCGTGGCTAATAATCCGTGGCTAAATCGCTGTTTTCTAGTAGTGTCCTCCACCCTGGGTTGTAAGTGTTGGAGTAGGGGTTATTGGCTTGTCTCCCCTGCATATTTCCGTGCATGTTCACTCCTACAAAATTTACCTGTTCACTCGAAACAATAGGAAATGGACTCCCAAACGAGCAATCAGTGGAAACATGATTAAAATCACCACATAATTCACAAGAAGGCTTAGGGCTAACGTTCAAATTATTACCATTCAAGGAATCCAACTTGTGAGTTAGAGCGCTTACCTGAGCTTGGAGCGATGCAATGGCATTGAGCTCTAACTTACCCCCTTGGTTCTTTTGAGTGGTGGATTCCGCCGACCATTGGTAGTTGTTGATCGCCATCTCCTCAATTAGGTTGTAGGCATCATCCACGGTCTTTGTAACCAAGGAACCTCCAGCTGCTGCATCGATTGTGCATTTAGTGTTGGCCCCCAATCCATTGTAAAAGGTTTGCACTACCATCCATCTAGGTAGTCCATGGTGGGGACACCTCCTTAGCAGCTCCTTATACCTCTCCCACGCCTCGTATAGTGATTCCCACCCATTTTGGGAAAAGGTGGAAATATCATTACGTAACTTGGCTGTCTTGGCCGGTGGGAAATACTTCGTTAGGAATGCATGTGACAGTTGCTCCCAATTGGTTATGGACCCGCTTGGCACCGAGTTGAGCCAAATTTTGGCTTTATCCTTCAAAGAAAAAGGAAAAATCCTTAGTCTTATTGCATCGTCCAATGCCCCGTTGATCTTGATGGTGTCACATAACTCTAGAAAGTTATCTAGATGTTGGTGGGGGTCTTCATTCGACAGGCCGTAGAACTGCACATTATTAGTCACCATGTTCAATAAGGCCGGCTTGATCTCGAAGTTGTTTGCCTCAATGCGCGGCCTTTGTATCCCCGTTCTCGCTCCTTCGGCTTGGGGTGCAATGTAATCCCGTAATGTTCTTGCATTTTGATCATTCGGTGGGGCATTTTGATCATTGCCACCATTAATACCCACGTTCTGATTGTCCGCCATAATTCGTTCTTGAGCTATCCTAGCTCTTCTCGCTACGTTTCTCCTTCTGTTAGCTCTTTCAATCTCAAGGTCCAAAGGCACTAGTTCAGCTCGTGAACTTGCACGCCTCGTGATCATACACCAAAGACCACCTACACACGAAAGAACACAAACTCAACAGCAAAAATAACAAAACTAAACAAATACTAAAAAGAAAAAAATTTAGTCTAAACACACAAGCTAGTATCACAGTCAAACGCGCCACTCCCCGGCAACGGCGCCAAAAACTTGTTGGGGCTTGCGCAAGTGCACGCAGTCGTACAAGTAATATAGAAAGTGAGTAGAGTGTCGAATCCACAGGGATTGAGATTTGGCCCGTGAAATTGACTTGTGTTGCTTATCTAAATTGATCAAATTGAATAGTGGTTGTGATTTTCTAAATAAATCCTAATTTTCTTAATAAAAACGACTTACGAAGAACAATAAAACCAAATAATCAAGGCGAGAAAAACAAGTGTAAGGTGGTTTAATTCACGTAATTTGCTATTCTAATCCAATCGCCAATTTGAGTGGTTTTTGTAGTTGTGTGAAGCCTAGGAACGAATATATCCACAATCTCTCTCGAGCATTGTGAAATTAACTCATACGATTCCTCTAAGCCTAAGACTAACCAATTCTCATTCAATTAATCCCAACTTTCGAAGTATTGATATGAATTTTTAAACACTGCCTTAAGGCTCAATCAAAGTTAAATTCATTCTCATGCAACTTTAACCCAGTTGATCTTGTCTAATTAGAGCTAATATCGTGAATCGTCTCTCGACCTCATCACGATTCCCAAATTCGATAATTAGGGGTGATCAAACCCTAACCACGTATTTAACCGTTTAAACAAGAATCACACAACAAAGACAATATATGAAAACCAATTCAAACTCGTAGGATTTTCATAGAATAGCAAAAAATCAATGAATTACACCATCCTTACACTTAATTTAAATTAGTTCATAAAGAAATTGAACATAAGAACGAAGAATGCAAGAGAAATCATGGAAAGAGAAGAAGGGAACTTAATTGCTGGAATTCTCAGGCGTGGAGCTCTCCTCGTTCGGTTGTTCTCCCTTCAATCTTGAATTCTCCCGTCTTCCGTTCTTCACAAGGATCCCCAAGAGATGAAAACCCAAGCAGAAAAAAAGTAAAAACTAAAAACTAAAAAAGAACAAGAATGATGAAAAATGTCCAAAAGCCTCTCCAAGTTCTCATATATCTAGATCTGAAAAAAAACATCTCCCCTTGAATTCCGCATGAATCTGGACTCAAAAGTGGTAGAAAAACGTCTAACAAATCTTTCCAAATCAGCACCTCAGTCAAACACGGAAAGTTGTTAATTGCTGTCGCAGACGTTGCGTATGTACGCAAGATCTTCTGCGTACATACGTAAATTTACAGATTTATTTTTCTTCAACTTGCTGGCCTTAGGTAAGTACTCAAGATTTCTTGCGTACATACATATTTTTACAGCCATTTTTCCTCTGAATTGCTTGCATTGGGTTGTTACTCGAAATAGTTTGCGTAAATACGCAGCTTCTGATTCCACTTTTCATGCCCTTTATGGTCTTTTTCCCTTCTTACCTACAAAACAACGATTTAGCTCAAACTTACGCATAATAAGGCCCTAAATGAGAAAAAAACGTGATAAGTCCTACAAAATAAATATAAAAATCAATTATAATTATGGACTTATCAACTTCAAATAATAATGTTGGACTTTTAATAAATTGATAATTTTACCTAAACTTAATTATTTGTTAAATCGAGTTGTTAAATTTTACAAATTAAGGATAAGTAATAACTTCATAATATTAAAAATAATAAATTTATAATCTTATCTAAATTTATTAAGTGTAAAAACATAATAATACATATATAAATTATCAACATGGTCTAGCAGTGAGCAAACTTACACGCCTCATGCGACACTCGGGTTCAATTCCAGGCTAGCTCATATTTTTCCATGCGTGCTTAATTCCTTGCAACCCTGGTTAAGCTATTATTCAAATCACGACAAGCATAAATGACACCATTGATGGTTCGAATTGCGAAATGAGCGAGGCAGGGTTTAACTGAGCGTTTAAATCATACGATAGGCAAGGGGGACTAGGTTAATTTGAATGTCGATTGATTTTTTAGAATATGCTTTTCAAAACGAAAAATATTTGTAGCGAAAAAATATTTTTAGGCGCTAATAGTTTCATTACGAAAAGAAGTATTTGTGAAGAAATATTTTCATTGTCAAAAAATATTTTAAGGCACGGAATATTTTAATTTATTGTTAAAAATCATTCATTTTGCAACGAAATATGTCATTGCAAATTCCAGAAAATGTCAACTTCATAATATGAAGTTTAGCAACGACATATTATCTTTACCAAAGAAAAATATATAGTTTTTGAGACAGTATTATTTGTTGTCAATCCTACGAAAGTTGGCAGGGAAATCAATAATGTTGCCTATATACAATGTATAGGTAACAAATTCTATTTTTTGTTGCAATGAACTTTAAGCAACGAGGATTTGCCTACGAAGCTGGCAACGAAAATATTTCATTGTTAATAGATTTTGCAACGAAAATTTGTACTTTTCACAACGAAAGTGTTTATTATTAAAAATAAAATTTGTTGAAGATCAAACACCTTATTTGAGTGACTTGAAGATTGTTTTGATCACCGTGAAGTTGACTTGGTAGGAAAGTTAACATGCGGGCCTAAGACCTCTGTTGCGGATTGAATGCATTGATTTGTTGATTTTTGCAAAGAATACCGAAAATTTTGCCTTGATGATTTTTGCATTGACTTGAGAGAACCTCAAAATTTCCTTCGACTGCTCTAGCTCTAGAAGACTTGAAGTCCTTTTTCAACCCCAAATGACCCCCATTTTATAGGCGTTGTATAGGGCCTTTCAGATTTCTACAGACTTCTTCGATATCTATCTATTTAATACAAATTTATTTTAAAGAGAAAATATCATTTGCGTGTCATTATTTGATTGGTCCACTTGCCCCATTGCTCCACTTGTCACCATTTGATTGATTTTGGACTTTTGGACTGCACGACTTGATTTTATTGGCCAGGACACTTCATATTGACCCTTAACGGCTTCTCATTTGTCGGTGAAATAAATATTAAAACATTACTTAAAATTAACTCTTTCATATTGAAATTAAATTTAGAAAAATTTGAAATGTAAATAGATAATTTAATTAATATTTAATATTTTAATTTACATTTGAAAAATTTTTATTGGATGAAATTTAATCGCCAACAAACACAAATTTCATGTCTTATTGAATTCAAAGATAAGAAAATTTGTACAAATTAAATTTCAAGAATTTAATCAAACATTGTAGGTATGATATCTATATTTGATTCTCCGATTGTTCCTTCAAAGTTGATTTGATCTTTAATAACATCAATTCATGGATTTAACACCTTGTTATGAATTAAACGTCGGGACTTCGATGAACACTGTGAAGAACGCCTTGAGTCTTGCATTGAACATAGTTAATGTTGATTTGACTTTACCTTGGGAAAAATACCAATACGCAGGCTTAGCATATTGATTGCAGACTGAACACCTTGTTTGGATTATCTCTGTGAAAAACGATGGAAACTACACTTGGGTCATCGCAGATTTGACTTGGGGAAGTGCCAATACACAGGCTTAGCACTTTAACTGCGGATTGAACTTCTTGTTTGCATGATCTCTGTGAAGAAAGTCAATAACTTCATCTTGATCACTGTGAATTTGACTTTGGAAAATAGCAATATGAAGGCTTAGCACCTTGATTGTTGATTTAATGCCTTGTTTGGATGACTTCTATTAAGAACGTTGGCGACTTCGCCTTGATCACGTTGAATTTTATTGAGAGAATTCCAAGACAATATTGAGTGAAAACTCCTTGTAATACTTTTGTTGTGTCTTTGGCTTGTGCAGAGAACTCCTATTTTGGTGTAGGAGAGAGTCTTTTGTCATATTCACCTAACGAGATAACTCAATTTGATTGACCCTTCAATATTTGCTAGCAATAGACTACCTTGATTGCAAGATGTAATTTAAATTGTCAAAAATATTAATATATGGCTTCTTTGTTAGCAAGATATGACTTTTATTACCAAATATTTTAATGTAGAAATATTTGATTTAATTATCAATTAAATATTTTATTTAATTTTGAAATTTAATGTGAAAGACTCCAAGATATAAATAAAAATATGATTAATTATCTTTTTTTTTATATAAAAAATATACATCTCAATTTATATTTAATGTAAAATTTTAATGCCTCCACACTTCAATTTTGAAAACCAAAATAATGGGTCGGCTGGAAAAGATTCGCCTTTCCTCCGGTTTACAACACCCCCCCCCCCCCCCCCCCCCCCCCCCCCCCCCCCCCCAAATTCTGTTTTTTTTTTTTTTTTAAACGGCCTTTCCTCCGTTTTATCTGTCAAAAATGAGGACTATACTGATTAACCATAGGTCGAGAACATTATTTAAAATTAAAGCATCAATCCGAAATTATGTAAAAAGTAACGAAAATTAAGTGCTTGGTTTTTATTTGTTGGGCACTTGAAAGACTTCCAACTTTGTTGCCAACTTGAACTTTGAACTCCTCTAAATAAAAATATGTAAACTTGAACTTTGAACTCCTCTAAAGACTTCCAGCTTTGTTCCAAACAAATATAGAGGATAAGATAGACTCTTAATTTGTTTACACATTTTTATTCAGTATTATTATAAACCCAACCTCGCCAGTTGTGACTCTGCTGATGATGATGCTGCGGACACATATATGACATATTCAACTGAAAATTACAAAATTTTGAATAATAATAATAAATATAAAAGCTTATCCTAACGATTATATTAACATATATATATATATATATATATATATAAATTAGTCATCGCACCTGATGGGCAATTAGATGGTTAAATTACACTTTCAGTCCTAATACATTTGGTCCTATATGTTGGTTTGTGGCATATTTGGTCCTATATATTTCTAATTTTCAATATATTTGGTCTTGGCCTAACAAATTTGATCTTAAGGCCTAAAATTTTCGTTCTGACCTGAAAAATTTGATCTTTAATTTTTTCAAAGTTGGTCCCACGCCAATATTCCGACCAAATTAATATTGTCCGATGCAAACAACAAAGGAAAATTAGAATTTTTTTTGTCCCGAAGTTAAGAGAAACAAAAACAAAAACAAAAACGAAAACAAAAACAAAAACAAAAACAATTCAAGCAAACAGATGAACCTTGTAATTTTTACAAGAATAGAACCTCCTTCCAAAGTTATCATCAGTCGAAGACCACTTTAGATAGCTTCTTCTTCCACGATTTCAACGCAAAACTTCCACATTATCCGTTAAAAATTGCCTCTTCCCTGATAAAAATTCCTAAGCCCTACGCTCGAAAATGGGTGTAATGGTTATTACTTGTGAACTCAATTTTAAGACAGGAGCTCCAATTCTCAGAAATCACCTCATCATGGGAGTAATGGTTTTTTTAAAAGGGGAAGAATGGTGCCGGAAATTTTCAATTTGGCCAGAAATTGGTTGAGGACCAACCTTCAAAAAAAAAAAAAAGGATTAAATTTGTCAAGTCAGAACCAAAATTGTTACGCCTCATAATCAAATTTGTCATGATAGGACCAAAATGTATCGAAAATTGAAAATATATGGGACAAATATCTCAGAGACCAACAAATAGGACCAAATGTGCCAAAATGACAAAGTTGTAGGACTAAAACTGCAATTTAGCCCAATTAGATTGAGGGACACAGCTGCACAGAGATTTCCTCAGACTGTCCATGTGTTTTTGGCAGAATGTCAGGCTGACTTAACGGATTGGTAAAAATGGTTACGGTCAATACAAGTAAATTGAACATGATAATTTATAAAACAGAAAAAAAGTAAACAATTTTATTTATATATATATATATATATATATATATATTATACGGAATGCATATGTACTTGGCAGATTACTTAAGAATCTCCACTTGAAAGCTTGGATTAAAATGGCTAGACTTTTGGATGTAAAATATGGTGGGATTAACGGTGCGAGTGAAGCAGGTCTCCTATCTGATGGTTCGGAGTTTGTGTTCATGATTGGGATGATAGCCATGTCCATTTCAATCATGGCTTTGCTCATCTTTGGTTGCGCCGACTGCGTCGAGGACCAATCGGAGAAGAGCGGCGGACATAAGCAGGGCGGAGGGGGAGCGACAGCAGCAGCAGCAACGGTAGCAACAACAGGCGGTGGTGGGGGTTGTTAGATATATTATTTTGTGTATGGTTAGTCTATTGGTGATCAACATACATGAGGAATATATATATATATATATATATATGTAAGGGTTGCATGTATATGTACGTATTTCAATAGACTAACTATGTTTTATTCTGACCTAATAAAGTATGTTTGAGGATAGTGATTGTGAATTTGTGATATCGATTTAAGATTTTTAGCTATTCGTGCATCAATTTTCTTGCAAAATACACAATTTTTCATCCTATAATTCTGTAACGGAGTTTTAGTCCTTTTGAGTAGATAACCTTTGTTTTAGTCCTAGAATTTATGAAAAATAGCAACTTTCCTTCAATTTTCGCCGGAAAACCTTAATTTCATAAGTCACGTCCGTCGTGGCACTAAATTGAAGAATTTTCAATTTTACCTCCAAAATTAGTGTGAGTTGGAACATATTTTTTAAAAGAGGAAAGAAAGAAAGAAATTGCCCAACAAGGGGTGGTCATAGTTCGATTTAGGATTTTTTTTAATGTAATTCGAAACTCAACTACTACAGTTTTTAAAAAAAATATATTTAAATTCCGTTTTTATAATGTAGAACCAAAGGAGCGGTTTATATCGATTTAGGGCGGTGTGTCAAATTTAAACAATTGAAAAAAAAATACACAGGAAGTAAGCAAAATAAAATTTTTGAATAGTAAAATATTTGAATTGGTATTAAGAGATCACGTGGACATGATAATAAAGAATTCAAATTGAGAAATACGATTATAAATAGATAATTGAAAATTGAATTACTGTTCGTATCCATTTCTATTTAAAGTGGATATTATCCGTATCCGATTATATATATCTGATTATAAATGGATACGGATATAGGAATTAGATATCCGATCCGTTTAATTTTCGCTCCAAATACATATCTGTTTAGATGTTCAATTATTTATAATTTAATTGTATTTATCAATTATATCCAAAAAATAATGTTTGAAAAAAGTAACGTATATGTATACTAAACTTTTTATGTGCTTTTACTAATATTTCATTTTTTAAAATTAATTGATTTATTTATTGATATAATTTTGTAAAATTCATTTTGCGGTTAATACTTTTTGAAAGATTATATTTTGAATAATCATATGCATTATATTTAATATATTATAAGATATATAGGGAAAAGAAATAAGTAGTTAATATTGTTTGAATGATAAATAATAAATTGTTGGTTCAAATAAACATATATGAACTTTAGGTGTCACTCGCCGAACCCAGGACGCGGCGCGACGATGCCCCTTAACCCGAAAGGACGTAGAGATACCAAGCTACGGATATCAGAGCATACTCAAAATCATAAAATGTCCAATAAAACCTCAATTAATATTAAAAGACAATAACCCTAGCTGTTACAACTCCCGTTCAAAAACATAAATAGAAAATTAAACTATAATAATCTCCATAAACAAGGTCTTAAATAAAATGACGTAACTAATAATAATACTATGCTCTTTAGCCAATAACGTCTTCAATATGATCACCAACCCCAAAATTGTCCCTCATCACTCTCGTCAGTACTATCCTCTGCGAAATAGTTATTAGTGGTGTGAGCGCACTCGCCTAGTAAGGGATTTCTTAACCGTCTATTGGATTTGAGCAAGTTACATATATTTACAGCATACAATTAATCACACTTTGCAAACATAGCCAAGATTCAAAAATTAATGTTTTCCACTTTCAAGTAATAGAACAGATAACAAACAGAACTAGACAAATTCATTTATATATTCATGCTCGTGAACATTCAAAATCTCTATTGGCCAACTTGATCAAGCCCTAACTATAACCCCATTAAGTGGGTTCAGACACTATTATTATTATGCGTAAGACGGTCTTAACTACAACCCCGTTAAGTGGGTTTAGACACTACTATTATTACCCGTAGGAGGGTTTTAACTATAACCCCGTTAAGTGGATTCGAACACTACTATTATTACCTGTAGGAGGGCCTTAACTATAACCCCATTAAGTGGTTTCGGGCACTACTAGTATTATCCGTAGGAGGCCTTAACTACAACCCCATTAAGTGGGTTCGGAAATTGCTACCGTACCCCATAGCTCAGTCGAAAATTTCGAAACTCATTCCTACCGATAGAACCTAAGTGTTCAGAGCATGTTCACATATACACATATAGCACAGCACAAAACAATTTTAACTTTAGATTGAGAAAATTCGTAATATAGCATGCTCAAATCCACTTTTTATATAAGAAAAAAACTTGTTTAACAAAGACATAAATTTAAGAAAAACATATTTTTATAAAATAAATAGAGGAATAAGAAACCACTTACCTTAATCAATAGGTTCTTAAAATTCCAACAACTTTGTAGTCAAGTCCTACTCCAGATCAATCAAATCTAATAATATATAAAAATTTCGGACAAGGTAATCTATAATGATATACTAAATTTGAGTATAAATAACCTATTAATAATTGTATTCTAATTATCCATTATATCTAAACCTCTATTCGTAGATGGCCTAATGAATCATTTGAAAAAAAATAGTTAATATATATGATCTAAACATATAAACATTAGAATGTACATACACATTTAAGCTTAATCAGCTAGTTTTGCCCTCATCGTTACCTAGTATAGCAAAGATCCGTGAACATCATTAACTTTTGGTCATGTTTTGCAAAAGATAGTATAATCTAACAGCCTACACACACACACATATTATATATATATATATACATATATATATCCCTATGTCCCCTAAACTATGTTTATATATCTATACATGTCTCATGGCCAAATACATTAATGCACGAATTCCCAAAACATATAAAGTCTAATTGTGTACTTACATACCAAGTGTGTGGGTGCACGTGTACACAAATTTGACAAGTTTAAACAATTATTCATGTCCATGTAAGTAGAAATCATATTGGCCGATCCTATACCCTACAAGATTGGTGAGAAACTTACAAAGTTACTGAGCCAGAATTATGACACCGAGCCTTGCGTCTGCTGCTCTCGACTTTTCTCTTATCTACGACATATTTTCTATTATTGTGTATATATACAATACTAATTCCTAAACCTAATAGCATTAGTCCAATAGTCCAAATCTAATGTGATTGGCTCAATAATCCTAAGCCTAATAGGATAGCTCAACATCGCTAAACCCAATAGGATTTAACTAATGTTAATAATATAAAAATAGCAATAATAATGAAATAATAAAATTATAATCCCAATAGTAATAGTAGTAGTAGTAGGAGTAATAATAATAATAATAATAATAATAATAATAATAATAATATGTCTATAAATACGGTAATAGGGCTCGGGTCTTACACTCTCCTCCCCTTATAAAAGGTTTTGACCCAGAAACTTGTCGTACCTTAGGTTTCGAAAAAGTGAGGGTAGCGGTTGCGAAAATTCTCCTCCAACTCCCATGTTGCTTCATGTTCTGTGTGATTTGACCATTGAACTTTGACATATGGTATCTAGCAGGGAAAACTCCTTATAACTCAAATCTTCTTTGACTAATAGGAGCTCGGGCTCTACTACGTGACTTGGGTCTGTAACATATTTTCTTAATTGAGACACATGAAACACATTGTGAACTCTAGATAGCCCCGAAGGTAGTGCAAGTTGGGACGCTACTTCTCCGACTCTATCTAGTACTTCGTATGGCCCCATATACCGTGGACTTAACTTGCCACTCTTCCCGAAGCGCATAACCCCACATGTCGGTGACACCCTTAGATACACTTTCTCTCTCTTTTGAAATTCTAAGGGTCTTCTTTTGTTGTCAACCTAACTCTTTTGCCGGTCTTGAGCTATTTTAAGTTTCCCACGGATTATAGTAATTTTCTCTGTTGTTAGCTGGACTAAATCAGGCCCCATGATTCTCTTCACTCCCACTTCATCCCAACAAAGTGGTGGCCTACACTTTCTCCTATATAAAGCTTCATAAGGGGCCATGCCAATGCTATTATGGTAGCTATTGTTATATGAGAACTCTATGAGGGTTAAGTAATCACCCCAATTGTCTTTAAATTCTAGAACACAAGCTCTAAGCATATCTTCCAATGTTCGGATTGTTCTCTCAGATTGCCCATCCGTTTGCGGGTGGTACGCCGTACTAAGCTCCACTTTAGTCCCCATAGCTTGCTAAAAAATTTTGCAAAATTGTGATGTAAATCGAGGATCACGATCTGACACAATACTCACTGGAATGCCAGGTAGTTTAACTATGTTCTCCAAATACAGTGACGCTAGCTTATCTAAGGTATAAGTGGAGCAAATTTGGAGAAAATGTGCAAACTTGATAAGCCGATCAGCAATCACCCAAATAGTATCACAACCCTGTCGAGTTCATGGCAATCCCACCACAAAGTCCGTTGTAATATGCTCCCATTTCCACTCTGGAATCTCTAAAGGTTGTAGTAATCCTCCTAGTCTCTAGTGCTCGGCTTTAACCTTTTGGCACACAAGGCATCTCGCCAAGTATTCAGCCACTTCTCTCTTCATGCCACTGCACCAAAAACTCTTTTTTATATCTCGATACATTTTTGTGCTCCCAGGGTGTATGGAGAATTTCGAATTATGGGCTTTCAATAGAATCTCCTAGAGAATTTGTAACAATGTCTAGAGTTATGAAAATCATAGCACTAAACCCTTGATTTATTATACCTGCTTGAATTTAGCCTCCAATTTCTTCCTCCACCACGCAACGGCCTCTTCCTTGATTATCATTTAGCCTTTTCTCTTCTCTATTGTTTTGTGTATTGTTACCTCTTCTTTTACCACGAGCACATCGTCCACGTTCTCAGCCTTTTTGGGACATACTACGCTTTTCATCTCTCTCTTTGAAGGAAAGCCTTCCTTGCAAAACTTGCTTCACCAATTCTTGATTTGGTTTCTTAAGTTACTCCTTGTGGGCTTGCAAAGATCCCGTTAATTCCTAAACAGTCATGGTGTCCAAATCCTTGGACTTTTCAATGGCAATGACGACATATTTGAACTTTGAATATAATGATTGTAAAATTTTTCCAATGACCCTATCATCTTTTAAATATTCTCCATATTGTCTCATTTGATTGATGACAACCATAACTTGAAATATAATCTGAAATTCATTTGGATTCTTTCATGTGCAGCGATTCAAATTCTCCTCTCAAGATATGAAGATGAACCTTCTTTACTTTATTGACTCCTTTGGAAGAAGCTTGGAGATATCTCAAGCTTGCTTCGAAGTGGTTGCACCAACAATTTTCCCAAACATCTTCTCGTCTAAACTTTGACGGATGAGAGTGAGGGCCTTTTGATCCCTATCTACGGCAGTTGCATCAGCTATATCAACAGCCTTATCAATAAGGTCCCAAACATCATAAGCTTCAAGTAAAGCCTTCATAGTAAGTGGTGGAGCTTGGAATGGGGGAACAGTAGACTTCTTTCTCCAAGTTTAATTGTCTCCAAACAAAAATGGCTCTGATACCACTTTGTTAGAAGTGGACAGTAATTATACAACACAACACTTAAAAATACAAAAAGAGTGGAGAAAACAAGTGACTCTATTTCACTTGAGCTTAACTTGTTACAAATGACTAGATAGCATAGGGTATTTATAGGATTTTCTAAGTATGAATCTAGTCTAATACATGTATCACAATTAAATGTGATTCATCCTCTTATCTAGTACATGAACATTAATTAAAATAAAATACATGAATAATGACTAATAATTTAGATTCATGTACTAACTAAAACAATGAACCAAGTAAATTCATGAACATAATAAATAAATGAATTTAGTTTATTTAACTTTTCAACTCACTCTGCCTCCATTCCCAAAGAAAGAATATATTGCAAAAAATAACCTATCCAGTACTCAACCAAAAAAAAAAAAAGCAAAACAAAACAAAACCAAATAAAAAGAAGATAGATACACGCAAACACCATCACACAATTAAAATTAATCATCCAAACTTTATGGGATTCCAAAATTGATCAAATAATCTATTTGCCCATAATAAGGAGAGGTGATTTATGGCAAAAAATTGAGAAATTTTGACTGGAGGAGACGGAATGGTAGCAACGAAGTGCGCGCTCCATTGCCGCCGTTCCACCTCCTCCGGCCAAAACTTTTCAAATTTCTTTACATAAATCAACTGCTTTCGTCATGGGTTAATAAATCATGTATTCAATTTAACATTTTAACCAATTTGTATTGTTTAATTTGATGATGTGTGTGTATTGTGCGTGTTCTTTTTTTTTTTTCCTTCTCTTCCTGTTTCTTGTTTGTTTCCTGGTTTGGGGTTGGGTGGGGTATTTTTCTATTTTGGTTATTTTTTCTTTTTTTATAAGAAAAAAACTTGTATTTAATTTGGTATTTAATTTTATGCCTAGTTGGGAGATTTGCATTAAATGGGAAGATTTGCATTAATTAAACCTTGGTCCCCAAGTCTTGTCTTCTACCCTCATTCTCCACTATAAATAGGACCTCCCACACACTTCCCCACCCCAAAAACGTCCACACACATACACACACTATACTCTCTCTAGTTTCTTCCACAAACACACAAATCCGGCCTAAAACACACCCTCACACTTACTCTACTCTCAACACCCAAAACACTTCCTATTTATAGCCTATCTTCCACCCACATATATGTACACACAAACTCTTCTAGTTTTATCCATATATACCTAATAACCTTCCATATAGCCCTTTATAAACTCTCTTTTTTTCTAAAAGCATTTGAAGGTAGAATTATTACCTTTCTCATAAGTAGTTTAGGCAACATGGTCTTACATTATTTTCATAAACAAGGCTTTAACTTGGGTTTACCAAAATAATGGTAAAATACCAAGTGATTGCCTATGTTCACATTTTATGATTTTATGCTTCAAATTATTTGCTATACATATTAATATCATGATAATTGTCTTTGTGCTATTATGCTTTCGTAAAGATATATGCATAAACATGATATGTTTATTTATGCTTTGATAAAAATCTATGTGTTATGAGAAATTATTTCTCAATTGTGTGTTGGGCCCAAAATATTGTGGAATGGATGTAGTTGAGTTCCGCCGGGACATTCTATTGAAGATGACGGGAATAAGTGTTCCAGCCCTCCATCTCCTAATCCCTCCTCATATGGACGGAGTGTTCCATGTGAGAGTGGGTCGTAGGAATTCGGCATATGCCCGGGATATGACCACTGGTGTGACTCGGTTGGGATTGGTGGAATCTTGGAGTGACTCGTTTGGAATATTGATTGATTGATCGTGGTAGGAGTTATAAGGTATTACGTCATTGTATGTGACGAACATGGAGTATTATATGATTTTACATGTGTATGTGCAATTTTCACACACTTGCACCTTATGTGATTATGTAATAGTTCTACTCAACCGTTGTGTTGACACGCTTTATGAACATTCTTTTAGGTAAGGATGTTATATCAGAGTGTGCAGCGGAAGACCACCAGGCATTACGACGTTTTACAGTTACTTTTTTATTATTTTATAAAATGTAACTTTTGTATTTTGGAAATATATTTATGTAAATTATTTATTGTCATAAAATAAAAGGGTATTTTTTCGGGTCGTGACATCTCTCTCTCTCTCTCTCTCTCTCTCTCTCTCCTCTCTCTTTCGCGCGCGCGCGCGCGCACACACACGCACAAACAAGGATGTAAAAGTACGATAAGTAATAACTTCAAGTAAAAATATATAGATAACAAAAATTTTAATTAAAACATCATATGATGCCATCAATTTAGTTATAATATAGAAATATTAGAAAAGTCAATGTGAACATAATGTCATTTATGAAATTTTCTCCACAAAAAATTAGTTAAAACATTCAATAAAAAATTATGCAACTCAAACTTGAAAAATATTTTAAATACTATATGTCATATCATCAAATTAAAATATAATTTTAAAAGATGAAAAAGAATTACAATGGGGAGACAATATCATTTACAATATATTTTTTCATCTTTTTATGTCCATCATTTATTTTTGTATAGTTCGATGCTACATGAAATTAGTTTTATTACATAATGTCTCTTTGTGCATTGCCATATATTTATCTCAATTTTTTTTTGTATTGGATTGTCGACATATCTAATTTATTTATTTATTATTTTTTTCTATATAAGAGTTTATTCATTGTTCATTATTGCTTCCTTTTGAATTTTATTATTTCACTTTGTGGTTTATTAGATATACATTTTTTAAATGTACATTATAAATTGTTATAGCTACAAACCAAAATGATTATTTTTCTTTCAGTTTTTATAAAATTATTAAATTTGATGGAATCTTTTAATCTTTGATATTGATATTTTTTTCATTTTTAGCTAATTCAATTTCTCATATATTTTGTTTCCATCATTTTTCAAAATATTTTGCTTCAAGAAAATCCAAGAATTTGAATATAGACAAAATATTAATTGTTTGATTTATACCTTAATATTGTTTCCTCCTAATTTTACTTTCCTTTATTTATTCTATAATTTTTTTTTTTGTGAGTAATGATAATGAAATACACTGATTTAAATAACAGTAAGGTAAAACATAAGTAGATAAAATATATTACTTTTTCCTGCTTTATTTTGAATGGCATTAATATTAAGAGATATTAGAAATTTCCAGAAATTCCTTCTTTACCTTTATGAAGTTGGAATCTATGGTCTATGCTCAAAAAGTAACATGAAAATATTTGAAAATAAATATATCTAAAATATTAAGATGTTCTCATGATAATATTAATGCATATTAACTTTTTTATTTATTCTACTTATCATTTTTTTTTCATATTTGTGATCTATATACTTCTTTATCTTATCTTTTATGCATTTATAGTAATCAAATTTAATATATATTCATAAGTTATTGATGACATAATGCATTTAAAATAATATCAAGCATAGCATGAATTCTACGCTAGTATCTAAAATATCAAGGGAATTTTCGGTTTGCAAGACATCATTCAAAACAATAGAGTTAACAAATTCTCCATTGTAATTTTTTTTATTTCAGTATTATAAAATAGTTTGCCTTGTATTTTAAAATGTAACGATATAATATTTTGATTTATAATATATGATTTAAAGTAACAATTGAATCAAAAATATTCTATTGTTTCCCAAAAAGAAAAAAAAAATGCCAATGGCTGCTCACAAATATTCAGCATATTAGCTGCCAGTCAAAGTCAAAATTTGAGAAATCAAGTGTATCAAAAGTGAAGCTCGGATACTGTAGCGGGCTGGGCCGACCCGGGACCGTCTGGAGGTGGGCCGGGCCTGGGCTAGGCTTGGAGCGGCCCAGCTCGCCCATAAACCAAAGTTTAGTGGGTTGAACTGAAGTTGGGCCGGACTTTTGTGGGTTGGGCCTAGCGGGCCTAACCGGCTCTGCTCGTTGGGCCAACCTTTTTTAGTGTTTCACTTTGAGAAAGAAAAATATTTTCTTCCATATTTTATGCTCTGTATTTAAATATTAATGAGTATTTTTTTTTTTCATAAACTCATTCAAGCACTTATTATTTTTTGTTATAGTTTTCAATAATAAAATGAAAATGAGCTTTATTTTACTATATATGTCAATATATATCATATATATATATATATATGTTAATATATGTATGTCAATATGTATGTATTGTATTATTTATTTATCTATATATATCTAATCAAATATATACATATATAATATACTATATATATGTACGTATATAACTGATATATATATATATAACTATTTATATATACATACATATATAAGTATATCTAACCATATATATATATATATCTAATCATTTATTATATATATATATATATCAATATATATAATATACATGTATTAATATATTAAAATATATTGTAAATTAATATAATAGACTTGGGTCGGGCCTGGACTATTTCTATTAAGCCCAATAGGAATCCAAAACAAAATCCTCAAATCGGGTCAATCCAACTTTTACTGTCCATGGCCTAGGCCGGACTGGACTGGATTGGATTGGACTGGGTTGGGCCACTGGATTTGTGGGCCGGCCCGACCCATTTGACATTTACATTAACAACCTAGAATATCACGTGAATCATTGCCTTCTATTCATAAATTTGGTCGTTTTCGTACACATGATAAGCTTGAACTATTGTTCTCTCTCTCTCCCTCTCTCTCTCTCCCTTCGTACACATGATAAGCATGGGCTATTGTTCGCTCTCAAGATCTCTCTCTCACTTGCAATCCTAATCCCATATTAGCAGTAGCACAATATAATTTCAGTTGAAAAGGTAAGAATATATGAGATTTGATTCAATACTTGCAATCCTAGTCCCTACACACGGATTAGTATAATTTAATTTAAGAGGTACTAATTAATGGAAAATATCGACGGTCGAGAGAGAAGATAAATATAATATTTTATGTTAGGTACTAATTAATAAATAACTTACAATTATAATATTTGACTCTATATTATAATTTATAATCCAAAACAATGATAGCTGTCGCTTTCCAAAGTAATAATAGATAATATATTGGAAAAAGCTTATAATTTAAAAAATGAAAAGACAAAAAAAATTACTTTTATATAAGATTGAAATATCAGCCGACTTATTTATTTATTTATTTTTTCTTTTTGCGTTCCAGAAACGATGATAAATTAAATAATATAGTGAGTATTTTTCTTGAAATCATGATTTTCATATAGATTTATATTATTTCATGCTGTTAATTTAATTTGTATTTCTAATCCCTCTATGTTTGCTTTGTTAATTTTTAATATAAAATATTATTCTTCTTTTTTTCTCTATTAATAGAATATCGTTCGGGAATTGTATAATCGAAAGCAATTCAACAAATTGAAGAATGAAAAAAAATATCAAAAAAGAAAAGACAAAGCCCTATAAGAATAATCTAATTTAAAATAAAGTGGTCAAGATTATGTGAAACACAACCAATTAGGTGATTGATTTTTGAAGATCTTTCTCTAAGTTAATTTTCATGGGGCAATTGCAACTGTCTAGAAGGTATTTTCAATGATGAGATTATTATGAAATGGTTTGAACATACAAAGAAAATTATAGAAAGCAATTGTAATAAAAAATATTGAACTAAAGTAGTTTAAATTTTCACTACAACAAAAAATAATATTAGTGAACAGATATAAAAGTAAGAATATAAAGGTGTTACCGATAAGTGTACTATGTAACAATATTTTTTATTTTGTGCCAATTGTTCTTTTTTTTTTTTTTTTTTGTCATAACGACTTTTATATTGTGACAATATCAATCAATGGCGATAATAATTAATATTTTAATTGTCACAATTAATAATTAATGACATACCTCTAATGATTTTTTTTTTTTTTGATAGGTTGTGACACTAATCATAAGTGATCAATTTTATACTATATTGTCACTATTGACACGGTTGAGGAAGAAAAATTAATGAAAAAAAAATAGTGTTTTCCCCCCAAAAAGCTGAAGTAAAAAAGAAAGATAAAAGGTAAATTTTTAAAAAACTATTCTGGGTGTTTTTTGAGGAAAAAAAATATATTTTACTATACTTTTAAATTACTTCGTTCAAATACAAAATAATTTAGTTAGACTTTATTATGAAAAATATGACCCCACAAACACTTCTTTTTATTTTTTTTATTTTTTTATCCACACAGGTCCTAAATCAAGCACTAATAAATGCCGATAAAAATATAATTCATGAAGTTTTAATATATTTTAACAAAATATATGATATTTAAAATTTTATTCCGTAATTTACTCCTAGAATCCACACTTGTTGCTGTATTTTATCTCCGAGTACAAGTCAAGACCCCACTCATTTTTGCCCAAACAAAGAAAAAAAAAAACGTTGCACAATCCACAATATCCACTACAGTCAACTTTTAGCCAATAAATGATAAATAGGCCCACACGACACTTACTATTTTCTTTTTTTTTTTAGATCAAAATACTCAGTCTGGCAGACCAATAAACAATTCCCAAAAAGACTTATTTGTGAGAACTGAAGTGCCAATTGCCATCTACATTACACAGAAATGGTTGAATTTGAAGAAAAAGATGAACGCTCATATTCGTATCCTTTGCTCACGGATGTTGCATCTTCATCCTCAGATTCTCATGCTTCCCTCAAAAGAACAGGTCGCTTTTTTTAATTATCTTCCATGTAGTTTTCCAAGTATTGCTCATTTTCTAATTAATATTGCACTTTCGTTGTTTTTGTGACATTTTCTTGGTTTACTTTTTGTGTGGAGGAATTTTATTTTGCCCATTAATGAATTTCTTGGTTAGTGAATTTTTGATGTTGTTATGATGGGACTTCTTCATGTTTTATGGGTTTTTTTTTTTTTTTTTGCCTTTTTTAATGAGGAAAAAAGAAGCAAAGAAACAGCTAAAGACTATGTTTGGTTCTAGGATTTTGTTAGAAAAAGGAAGATGATTAGGTAAACTTAAAGAAATCCAAAATCCTATAATTGTTGGGTTTTTAACGAAAATGGTAGTACATTTTATCTTCCTTTTTTTTTTTTGTTATTTCAGAGAAATTATTCATTGAGTTATCCAAGTATGCTTTTTTCTTGATTTTTCTCATTTTCCTCACTAACTTTTGAGGAGGAAAAAAAAATGGAATTTTCCTTGTTTAAACAACTTTTTATCTCTAGTTTTACCATAAATAATTTTCTTTTAATTTATTTCCTAAAATTCTTGTACAATGTTTGGTTTTTGAGTTGATACTGAATGAATTTTTGTGCTTTGAATGTGAAGGGACTGTTTGGACAGCAATTGCCCATATAATAACTGGAGTGATAGGATCAGGGGTGCTGTCACTGGCATGGAGTCTGGCTCAGTTGGGCTGGATTGCAGGCCCTCTATGCATGGTGGTTTTTGGAATTATCACCATTATCTCTTCAAATCTTCTTTGTGATTGTTACAGATATCCTGATCCCGAAGTGGGCCATATCAGGAACAGGTCCTATGCTGAAGCTGTGAGATCTTATCTAGGTAAAGTGCACAATGCATATTTTATTCCCAAGATTAATTAATGAGAATTCAAGCCCGAGCCCATGATTTGAACTCGAACAAAGCCTCGAGCAGCCATTTTTTCTTGGCTCGTTGAGCTGGAGTTTGAGCTTGAAATAATGCATTATTTACAGTTAGACATGAACTTGCATATTTATGTAAGGGATAATTACCAAAACACCCCCTAAGATTTGCCTCAATTACAGAAAAAGCCTCTCGATCTATTGAAATTACTCTAATTATTGAAATTACAACTACCCCAAACACTAACAGAAAGAGGGCCTTTTTATAATTGGGGCAACTAGCGGCTGATGTTATTTTTAGTATGTAAGCAAACCTCAACGGGGCTAGTTGTAATTTCAAAAGGTAGACTTTTTTTTTTTTTTTTTTTTTTATTTGGGACAAACTTCAAGGGGTTTTTGGTAATTATTGCTATAAGTAAATATAATGTAGTAAAATAATTCTGTTAGAAAAGAAGGCTGGCCTGTGAACAAGAATTATTTGGCTCAAGCCTTGCTTGAAACCTTGTATAGGCTCATGCTTGAAACTTTGACAAGCCAACTCATTAGGCTTGCCAACAAGCTTACTTTGTTTGCGTCCTTTGGAGAAACTGCATTGTCATAGCAGTGTTTGAGATGAATTCAAGATTTTAAGGTTTCCTTGAGCAATTGTTATTTGCTAGGGAAGAAGAGCATGTGGGTGGTGGGCGTATTTCTTCACGAAAGTTATTATGGATTCGGGATTGCCTATACCATAACAGCTGCCATCAGTATGAGGTACTCTATATTATTTCATCTAAATCCATTTTTTTTTTCTTTTATACAATTTTGATAAATGTCTCCTACTATGCTTTTTTAAGATACCAAAATAAAATGGTATTGAATAATTTGCAAGTTCTTTGTTATTTTCCCTCTTTTTTTTTTTTTATGTAGGGCAATACTGAAATCAAATTGTTACCACAAGGAAGGGCATGATGCTCCATGTGAATACGGAGACAATTTGTTCATGTTTTGGTTCGGAGCAGTTCAGTTAGTATTCTCTCAGATACCCAACTTCCACAACATGGAGTGGCTCTCGATAATTGCTGCCGTCATGTCCTTCGCATACACCTTCATAGGACTTGCACTCGGTTTTGCAAAAGTAGTAGGTAACTTTCTTTTCAATATTGATTTAATATTATAGTATATTTATGTGTGTGTTCATTTCTAGTTTTCTCTAAATATGTGTTAATAAATATGATTATGGTGGCAGATGTTATCTGTTTCACAGTTGGCTTTTGTTTGCTTGATAAAACTGAATGTAAAGAAAGAATTACAGTTTCCGCCCCTGTTATTATGCACAATTATTTCAAACAATTACACATACCTCCCTTTTCACTTATCTCCTCCTCACAGTTACCCCCTCTGGTCGGTAATCTACATAGCTAACTGATGTCACTTTCCAATTTTTTTATACCCTTCCTAACTTGATCTTGCATCTATGAATTATGTTCCCTAGGTTTCTTGATGATTTCTGTCAGTTGAAGTTTTAATTAGATTTCAAAAGTCATAATGTTGTATTTGTAATTTTAAAACTAAAAGTGGAAGTTTAAGTAGTTACACATACTTGTAGGGGATGAAAGTGTAATTGAGCCAATTGACATATGTTGATAACTGTTGGCCAATGCAGAAAATGGAGAGATCAAGGGTAATTTTAGCGGAATTCCTACAACTACATTAGCTCAAAAAATATGGCTCTCGTCACAAGCACTTGGAGACATTGCTTTCGCTTTCAACTACAACATAATTCTTATGGACATTCAGGTTGGGAACACAAGTACTTGCTGTCACCTCAACAATTTTCATAGTTTTAAATATTGTAATAAAAGCTCTGGAATCTAAATGGTGAAAACTTGCAAAATGAAGGATACTCTTAAGGCACCTCCTTCAGAAAACAAGACGATGAAGAAGGCATCGACTACAGCAATACTTATTACGAGCTTCTTCTTTCTCTGCTGTGGATGCTTTGGATATGCCGCGTTTGGCAACCAAGCGCCGGGAAATCTCTTGACGGGCTTTGGATTTTATGAACCATATTGGCTCGTTGACATTGCTAATGTGTGTATTGTTCTTCACCTTGTGGGAGGGTATCAGGTAACTCCATTTTCCTGTCTCATTTATTTGATTCTTGAAAGATTAGAATAATGTTTATTTTGACTAAATGAAGCGTTTATTGAAACGACAAACATATAGAGGCGCGTTAGAAACAATGCGCACATACACACAGAACTGCACGTTTTAGTTCCCTAGCTAATTTAACCGGCGCCTACTTTATTGAGAAAAAAGCATGAGCCGAAACTTTGCCCACATTTATATATGTTTTGTTGTAGTAAATTAATATATTATAGAAGTTAATTTAAATGGTTCGCCTTATAATGAGCTTCATATATCATCATAATCCTGTACATTATTTGAAACAAAACTGGATGGAGGTTGTGGATGCCTCATAGTTTGGTTATGTTTCAGCGGAAATATTTTCATTTTGCTGGAATTGAAATTCCAAAATCATATCTTTTCTCCAAAATATTTTTAAGAAATCATTAATACTTCAAGTCATTGCATCAATACTTAGATTCATATCTTTTTGCTCATTATTTAAATAAAAATATTCAATTTCTAATTAGTATACTACTATAGTAACAACATATTATAACATAAATATTTAATGTGACACCACTAATCATAAGACAAAAATGACATGGGAAGACGTGTGTGTCTCCTCCCAAGATAAAACCAAACATTTCATTTTTCACACATTTTCAAATATTTCCCAGAAAACATTTCCCTTAAAACAATTGAACACATAATCAGAGGTTGCCTATATATTTGATTGTACAATGACTTTATACGCAATCCCTTATGTGTTCTATTTTTCTGGATATTACTATTATGAATATTTACTTGCAGATATACAGTCAGCCATTGTTCGCAGTAGCCGAAAGACAGATTGCCAAAAGCTATCCTAACAGCGGATTCGTTCACAACGAATACATAATTAAGCTCCCTCTCATGCCGCGTTTCAAGTTGAACCCTCTTCGGCTATGCTTTAGAACTGCTTATGTAGCGTCCACAACCGGACTCGCTATGCTCTTCCCCTACTTCAACGAAGTTTTAGGAGTTATCGGGGCCTTGAATTTTTGGCCCTTGGCAATATACTTCCCTGTGGAAATGTATCTGGCGCAGAACAAGATAAGATCTTGGACAGGTACGTGGATAATTCTTCAAGCCTTCAGAGTGTTCTGCTTGCTTTGTACAGTTTTAGCTTTTATCGGGTCGGTTGAAGGGCTTATAAGCAACAAATTGAGCTCGGAGAGATGGATGATTCTTGTGAGTTGATTGCTGGATGACAACAATGAACTCTATGCTTTGAACAAGTATTCTGGGTTTTGCCACAGATGTAATAGTAATTGTAGTGTGATTCAGCTTTCTTGTTGCAGCCTGTTGGAATATATGCCATAAACTTATGACCTCAAAGCATGAAAGTTACTTAAATGCCGTGTTTCGACATAGATTCGAGGCATGAGGGGTGTATTTTATGCTATACTTGGTGGAATACATTGGGCGATTTCATCGATCGTACATGTTCGAGTTTGACATCATAATTTTAAATTGATTAAAAGTAACAGAATGGTCAAATTTAAACAATGATATCTATCCATCTAGTGCGCTTCGCCACCGAGAGTGCGGTGCTCAATAGACATGTAAGATAAGTCAAGTTAGTTCTGAAGCCTTGCAAGTTGCACTATAAGAAAATAAGTAAATTAGTGACAATATGATAAGTAATAATGAAAAAGTTGTGATTAACTTTATATATATATTTAGTGAAAATAAAGTTATGTTGTCACAAAATATAGTTTGTACAATATTAACGGTAACATGAATTTAGTGTAAAAAGGTGATAATATTGTATAAAATTGATAATTTTTCGACATCATTAGTTATTAAACATATTAATATAAGGGTTACATATAATATTGACATATAAAATAACAACATTTATCATATTTATGCATATGCGATATATAAAAATTTATTTCTAAATATAATGAAGTTAAAGAAGTATATTTGGGTACAAATATGTAAAATATTTAAAAAAGTGCTACAATTAAAAAAATATATAAAAAATGATACTAAAAAAATAACAAGTTATTCTTTGTTTAAAAGAAACGAATATAGTGGGTAATAAGTTGCTTCTAAAAAATTCAACAAAGTAATTTTTAATAATAAAAATATTTGACATAAACCCACATAAAAATATATAATCAAAACTCAAAAAGCACGAAAATAGATTTTTTTTTCACCCTCTTGCTTTTCCACTATCAAAAAAATATAGTAAAAAACTCAAAAAAACATCTTCTCTTATCTCTTTTTTCTCCCTCATCATATTCTCCAAATCACGCCAATTAAATTTCAAGTCTCAAATTAGCAAGATTCATTCAGGTTCAATAGTCCTAACAAATATTTATCAAGATTAGTGAACTTTAATATTAAACAACGATGACGATTCATTAACAATTTTAAAATTCAAATCTCTATACAAAAATTAATTACAATAATAATAATAAATAAATAAGTAATAAATATATAAATTTCAAAGTCAATACATAATACCTTCTTGTACGTTGCTTTTGTAGAAAAAAGTTTAATTTTGTTGGGAGTGTTTATTGTTAGATTCTTGTTTGAAGAGGAAGATACAAGAGAAAATAGTATAGGATTTTTAGTATTTTAATTGGAATAGACGAGAGAAGAAAATTCTAATAAGATTTTTAGTATCTTAATTTGAAAGAGAGAAAAAATTAATTATTAAGAGTACTAATAGGAAAGAGAAAGAATTTAATTGATTATGGTAAATGAGATTGGATAAAAGGAAGTCACCAAAGAGTAGAGAAAATTAACTATTTTATTATATAACTTATATAAAAATGATTATTTTCTTTTATGAAGGGGACACAAATTTTAAATTCTAATAAATATATATACTACTAAATGAATTTTTAAAAAATTGAGGGGCGGGAGGGGGTTCCTCCCCCCCTCTTACGTTTGTCACCATTGAGTGAATATTGTGACAAGATATAAATTATTGTCATTAAAGAAATTTAATTAGTGACAAAATATAAGGTATTGTTACTTGAGATAATTATTGGTGATAATTTTTATATTTGGTTATTAATATTACGTTTCTTGTAGTGTCGGTTTTGGTTAGACTTGATTGGAGCTTGAGCTCTTTAACGAGTCAAAATTGAGGTCTAATATGTATAGTTGTTTGAATGCTTTCGAACCGATTCACAAGCCTTTATTTATTTTTAAATTTTTTCACTATATTATATTATCTGACTGTTTTTTATTGAAGAACTGCAAATTGTTTGTAAAATAGAATAAGGATGTGTTCCTCTTCTCCATCATAATAAAAAGTTTGAAGTTATATACTCTTTTGTTCAATCGTATAAATATTAATGATGATAAATATGATAAAAAAATATTAATTTTATTGTGAGTATTTAGAATTAATCTAAATACTCTTTCGTACATAAGGTTAAGCTTGAGTTCGAGCTCAAATTTAATTTTTAAAGCTTGTTGAACAGAAGCAGCATAGTTTTTGCTCGAGCTTGAGAGTTTCTTAAGCACAACATCATCAACCAAATCCACATTGTGCATGTGTAAATAGATAATCAAAAATTCTATTACAGTTCGCTTTTGTATGTGTGTATAAAATGTATTATTCGTATCTATTTGAAATGGATATTATTTGTATTCGATTACAAGTATTCGGGTAATAAATAGATACGAATATAGTAATTAGATATCCGTTCCCTTTAATATCTACTTTGAATGTATATCCGTCAGATATGTTCACATAGTTATATCCGTCGCAGCAGTGGTGGTATATATATACTTGGTCCATTCGATGCCGCCACAAGGGTGGCCACCCAACTCAATCAAATTTGATAACTAGTACCATTCTCTCTAGTTAATTCATTTTTGGTCAATTTAGTTTTCCTTTTCATGAGACGTTCCTTTAAATAATTTTTATTTTTTTTGTTTACTTAATAGTTTTCTTTTCATTTCTTTTTTATTAAGTTTTCCCCCTTTATTTTATAAACATTAGGAAATAAAATTGGTGTCTCATATTTATCACATAGTTATACACAGACTATAATAAATTGTTGATTGTGTATATTCCTTTTTGCCTACTTACTCATAAAAGGGGGAATAATTTTAATTAACTCTATGCAATTTGATTGTATATTAAAACATCTAATATGCACAAAAGATTATAGCAAATTATTACCAAAGGTGCATAAAAGATTACAACAAATTAAAACATCTAATTTCCTACAATTTCAATTATAGAAAAATAAGATTTATTATCAAATTTAATTGAGTTGGGCAGCCGCCACCCCCAATGGTGGCACCGAAGTCTCCATATATACTGATCTGTTTTTACTTGTGCTTCAGTTACATTATTTATATATATTAAAGTAAAAACAAATACATTTTTAGTAATTAAATATTTTAAGTTGACTGTTATTGAAAGAAATAAGAATAAGTAACACATACTACACTAATTACAGTAATGGTACTATATATGATGAGGTCGGATTCAGTCCTATGAACAGGTCACTCCGAACAAAGGTATGGTTTGAGGGTGAGTGTTCAAGGTCCTTTCAAATTCCGAGCAAAGGTGTACAAGTTGCTGGTCGGGGTCCTATTCTGCAAGGAAGGAACACACGTGAGCCTAGCCGGATGTGTCCCCGGCGAAGACCCTCCGACGCTCAAGTCAGTATTCGAGCAGGTAATCGGAAGGTAATAATGTATGAAATTCGTGTGTAAACTTACCGTATGAACAGTAACGGTGTGCTATTTATAATGATCAGGAGACGAGTGGGCCGAATTAGGGTTAGACCGGCCCAGCCTTATTATCCGTACAGGAATATTCCCCGGCGCGTGCCGGGGATGCGTCGGGTACACATTGTGTCAGAGGAGTACACCCGGTGTCAGAGGTCATTATTACTGGGACCACATCGAGGACGGAGTGGAACCGTCCGAGGATAGAGGGGTGTTACCGGATCCCCGCAGGAAGGTCCGAGGACTACGGAGATGGGGACAATAGTCCGAGGAGGTCTAAATCCCGAGGAGCAACATGGCTCCGGGGAAACACATGGGCGATATGGCGTTTTGGCGTATTCTGATCGGACACAGATGGCAATGATGCAATCCTGATCGGACCGATCTGACACATGGCAGCCTTAGATCGGCGGATTAGGCTGAGGCGGCGCCGACGTGGCCTCGGGCATATTGGGCCACATCATTAGTCCCCCCAGTTCGGGTCTTGCTCGAATATACGCAGATCGAGCAGGTCGTGAACTTTCTGGAAGGTGCCGTTCCCATTCTCGACTCTCGAGCATAAACTTCCCGACTAGGCGCTGGCGGTAATTTCGAAAATTTGACCGTTGGGATGTGACCGTTGGTAATAATTACGGGCGACGTTTGGACCTTCCCGAGGAGCAATTTTACCTGCCCTATAAATAGGGGCTCCGGTCTCGACTACGTGCGCCTTATTTCCACATCGAGCTGAGATTCGAATCCGAGCATAAGTTTGAGAGTACCGAGCACGCCAGACATACTCCGAGCGTCCGAAAACATCTTCGTCCAGCCCAAACCTAGGTACCTTTCCTTTCTTTGTCCTTGTTCTTTTCGTTCTTCCCTTTTCATTAAAATTCCCTAGGCAACTAGGCAACCATGAGCGGGTCCGAGGATGGTTCCGATAGCCAGAATAGGGTAGCTGAATACTCATTTGGCGAGGGTTTGAGCGACGTAAACTTGTCGCTATCTCTGGAAGCCGGAACTTCCGTCGAGGGGGCGTCATCTCGATGCCGGGGCGAGGTTAGTACCAGCTGGCCGAGGAGAGGCGGCAAAAGCCCGAGTAAGGTGGAAGAAATGAGGCAGCGCATGATGGCCGAGAGTGGAGCGGAGCTCCCTCCGATGATCGGCACGTCCGACGTACCCACCCCATCGCACAGGCTAGTCGACGAGGAGGAAGATACCTCCGATCGGGAACCTCGTCGGAAGAGAAGGAAGGCTATCGCGGGCAACCAAACGACGGCGAGCTGGGGAAACATAGTCGCGCACAATACTGATCGGGATGTGGAGAAAGTGATGGGCCATTACATCCGCGAATCGTTCAGCATCATATAGCCGAGCAGAGAGGACTCTATTACGGATCCCCCCGCGGGGTGCGTTCCTATCCACTATTCTCACATCGAGAACGGCCTCCGATTCCCCATACCATCCTTCATCTCCTCGATTCTTAACCATCTGAATATAAGTCCGATCCAACTGACCCCAAACTCATACGCCTCGATCTGTGCCTTCGTTGTTTTTTGCCACTGTACCGACCAGCATCCCACTCTGGCTAACTTTTCCAACATTTTCCAAATAAACCTCTCGAGTAGGTCCTCCCCGGACGATGAGTTCAACTGCTTCTTTATAAGCGCCAAGAACGGGAGAAAGATCATCGAGACAGCCTCGTCCTCTTATGGGAGTGACTGGAAGCAAAAATGGTGCTACATCCAATACGATGGGGAGTGGCCGGTGAGGCGAGTGCATAATTCGGAGGTAAAGAAGCTCTCCCTGGTCGGACAGGGGTCGAGTAGCTGGTCCCGGGAGTGGATCAATGGACATAAGGCGCAGGGGTTGCTGTGTCCGATCTTCATGACCCAGGAGCGGTTCCTAGTAAAGGTCGGGCTCTCGCCGGCTAGGTTGGACATCGAGGACATCACTTTTGGTTGCCTACCTTTTTTTTGTTGTTTTTTTTTATTGTTATTTTATTGTGTCGCCTCGAATCCCCCATGTTTCTAACTGGAGTTTATTGTTTTGATTGTGCAGATCTAAGCGTACTGGAGATGGGGAGACTCAGGCACATGAACAAGGTGGCTGGTGAGAGGAGGAGGCCATCTCCCCCCCCCCGGAGGATAGGCGTGCCATCGAGGATGCACCCTCGACGGCGCCAGCGGTGATGAGGGCGTCGCACCAGGCCCCTGCCCGAGCCCCAGTGGCTATCAGTTGAGATCGAGGAAGAAACTCCGCTTGTCCGAAAGAGGAAAGCGGCCGATCCTGCGCCGAAGAAACCCTCCGGGCCAGCCCCGAAGAAGAGGATCCTAGCATCGAGCAAGGGCAAACGCCCCGCGGATGGCTCCGATTACACCTCCGAGGAGCTGGAGGTTTTGAAGTACGTGGACGTCCCCGAACTCCGATTTGGCCCCAAGTTCGGGGATCTTTCCAAATCAAGTGTCCTTGGCGGGGAGGGCGACAGCCGAAAGATTGCCATGAGGAGCTTTCGGCGTAGCATCTTCAGGGCCGACTTGGCCTCGAGCATCGCGGAGGACATGAATGCCCTCCAGCAAAAAGTTTTCCATGGCCTTCGTCGGCTGGATGTCAGCCGCGCAAGGTGCGAAAAGGCCGTGCGGGAGGCTCGAGGAAGCCGCCTTCAGGCGGATCTTGACAAAGAGCGACAGAAAAACCAAGTCGCTCAACGGGAGATCGAGGAGGAGAAGGAAAAATCCCGCAAGTTGGAGGAGCGGGTGGGTCAGCTCGAGCTTGAGTTCAAGACTAAACAATCCGAGCTGGAACAGGAGATAATCGCCCTGAAGGAGAAGAACAAAGATGCCTTTGCTCGAGGTGAAAGCAGGGGTGATCGACAGGCGAGGGCTGAGATGAAGGCTCGCATCCCTGAATTCGAGAAGGAGGTCGTGAAGCGTTTTGTTCGCGGCCCCGTCTTCGAGTATGCGACAATCCTCCTGTGCGCCGAGGACGCCCATCAAGCGTACCACCGGGGGTTCAATCAATTGAAGGCCCGGGGAGTCCTCCCCGAAGGTTTCTCCCTGGAGCGCTACGACATGCATTTGAACGACGCCGGGGAGGAAGAGGCCGAGGAAGACGATCCGGAACCTGCCTGGCAGGGCGTAGAGTTCGCCTTAGTTCTCTCGATCGTGCGAAGGCAAGTCCGAAACGAGCATCACAAGCGTTTAGGCCAGCCTCTTTCCCCGAATGTGGAGCCCGATGATGCGATCATCGTGGAGCAAGGGAGGCCTGATGTGGGGACCTTGAGTGCCCCGGCGGCGGTCGTGACCGGCGCTGAGGCCGACAAGGCATTGGAGGAGGCGGTCGAGGAGGTGGCCGAGAAGATGGGGGGCGCATAGGCCCATTGTACTTTGAACTTTTTATTTTTATCAAATTGTAAGCCCGAAGAGGCAGTTTCTCGGGCAAATGTACTGTTTCTTTTGCCATTAGTCAATGAAATTTTATTTTTACGAAACATCTTTGACTATGAATTTTGTCTATGAATTTTCGTCGAAATATGACTTGTTTTATGCAATATGTGATGATTCGAGGAGGCCTTAGATCCGCATTTAATTTCAATGTTCCTCGTCGGAATGTAACTCGAATTGACACCCTTCGACGAGGAACATTGTATAACGAGAACCGTGTAAGATGAGCTGCAAATAATTCATTCACGGAGGCCGAATAGCATTTCCAGGCGTCCAGGATCCGGTAGGTAACCTGCCCGACCCCTGCCGGAGTGGGGAACTTCATCTTTAAGTGATATGTGGATACCACCGTGCGGAACGCGTTAAGGGCGGGTCGCCCGAGGATGATGTTGTAGGCGAATGGGGCATCCACTATCAAGTATGGTATCATCAATGTTTTTCTTCTCGGTGCCTCCCCCAGGGAGGTAGGGAGCTGTATCATGCCGAGTGGTACCACCTCGGATCCCCCAAATCCGACAAGGGGCGTTTGTACGGGGGAGAGTGTGTACTTCCCCAAGTCCATTTTCGCGAACGTGCTGGCGAAAATGACGTTGGCGGAACTCCCGTTGTCGATCAAAGTCTTCGCAATGGAGTAGTTGGCTACGTCCAGGCTGATGACCATGGGGTAGTCCGGTGAATCCTCGAGGCCCTCCGTCTTAGGTATGTGCTCGAGGTCTCGATCAGAGAACTCGAGGGCTTCCTCAACTGATGACCTGGCCTCCGAGGATGGCATTGACGTACAATCTCTCATGGTGGTAGCGCTCCTCGATGTGGTAGCGGGCCTGGTCGAGGCGCCTTTCCACCTGCCTGCGGTTGCCTTCACCTTTGTGGCCTTGCCCCTTCTTCTTGACGAATTTCTTAATTTCGAGGGCAGCCGGTATCGATGAGGCGCTGAATCTCTCTCTTGAGGGCGTAGCAACCCTCGGTGTCGTGGTTACCTACTTGCTTGTGGAAAGCACAGTATTTATTCCCCCTCGGGGGGGCTCCATCTTGTCCTGGATCTTCCTCGGCCTCCGGAAGATCGTGGGGTCGTTGGCGTTGATGGTGGCGAAAATTTCCTTTCTCGACATTACCAGGGGGGTAAGGTCGTTGTCTCGTCTGCGATCCTTCTTCTCCACGGCGTCCGGTCTCCTCTTGAATCGCATGTCCTCGACGTTCATGTATTGCTGGGCGATGGACATGACCTTTTCCATTGTGGCCAGGCGTTTCCTGACCAGGTGGTCCGAGCATGATTGATTCCGGATGGCACCCATGATGACGTCGAGCAGGAAGTCCATCTGGACGCTCTCGACCTTGAGTAACTCGGTGTTGAACCGATTAAAAAAGTCTCTTAAGGACTCATTGTCCTTTTGTCGGATTTTGTGGAGGTGGGACGGTGGCAGTTTGGCCAGACTTTTGGTCTGGAAATGGTTGACAAACTTTATCGCCAGGTCGGCGAAGCTCCTGATCGATCCGGGGGCTTGCCGGACGTACCACTGCGAGGCCACACCTAGGAAGGTAGTGACCAGCAGTTTCGCAGCGAAATCATCATCGATCATGTGCACCCGCATGGCGTGTTTGAACTGTATGAGGTGCTCCTTGGGGTCGGCCTCCCCGTCGTATCGGGGCAAGTCCGTGGGGATCCGAACACCCCGTGGAGCGCGGGCCCTCTGGAGATCGGGGCTGAGGGGATCCGTCTCATCGGGCTCGAAATAACGCTGAGCCAATCCCTGGTCGGATCTGTGCGATACCTCCTCTAGCCTTCGGTGGAGGTCTTCCATTCGGTGAGACAGCTCACCAATGTCTTCTCGGGCCCTCTCTCCACGGCGGACCTCGTCGATTCGCCGCTGCAGCTCAGTGGCCTGGTGGGAGGAGGAGGCCATCTCCCCCCCCGGAGGATAGGCGTGCCATCGAGGATGCACCCTCGACGGCGCCAGCGGTGATGAGGGCGTTGCACCAGGCCCCTGCCCGAGCCCCAGTGGCTATCGTTGAGATCGAGGAAGAAACTCCGCTTGTCCGCTTAAGGGCAGGGGCCTGGTGGGAAATCTCCTCCAGGCGTTCCCTCTGGTTTCGGGCCGGGATCCCGGACGAAGCGCCCACGGAGGATTCGTCAACCTCTTCGTCGAGGCGGGGCGGCAGGGGCTCGTCTTTCCCTCCGGGGCTCCCGGGGCGCTGGTCCCCGTTCACGCGCCGGAGCATCATCCCGCGCGACGTCGGCTAACCGAACACCGCGCGGGGGGCGAAAATCCTCCCTCTGAGTGTGAGGGTCTTCTGCGGGTGCAGGCAGAGCAGGGTTTGGTTCCCCCCGTGCCCTGATCTCTCGTAGGAGTGCATTGAACTGGTCGGACGTCAGAACCACGAGGCTCTGCCCGACGGTTGGTGAGGGCGTCGCCCCGGCAACCAGGGGCACAGTCGGGGCCCGAGCGTCAGCTCAGGCCCTGGGGCGTGGGTAGGTAATTTGCGGAGGCGGGGGGTTTGTCGAATCCCCTAGCTCCGTTTCGGTTCGTCGTGCGTTAACCATTTTCTCACTTATCGGAAGAGGGGCCCTCCTTCTAGCCCCAAAAATGATGAGGTCGGATTCGGTCCGATGAACAGGTCACTCAGAGCAAAGGTATGGTTCGAGGGTGAGTGTTCAAGGTCCTTTCAAATTCCGAGCAAAGGTGTACAAGTTGCTGGTCGGGGTCCTATTTTGCAAGGAAGGAACACACGTGAGCCTAGCCGGATGTGTCCCCGGCGAAGACCCTCCGATGCTCAAGTCAGTATTCGAGCAGGTAATCGAAAGGTAATAATGTATGAAATTCGTGTGTAAACTTACCGTATGAACAGTAACGGTGTGCTATTTATAATGATCGGAGACGAGTGGGCCGAATTAGGGTTAGACCGGCCCAGCCTTATTATCCGTACAGGAATATTCCCCGGCGCGTGCCGGGGATGCGTCGGGTACACATTGTGTCAGAGGAGTACACCCGGTGTCAGAGGTCGTTATTACTGGGACCACATCGAGGACGGAGTGGAACCGTCCGAGGATAGAGGGGTGTTACCGGATCCCCGCAGGAAGGTCCGAGGACTACGGAGATGGGGACAATAGTCCGAGGAGGTCTAAATCCCGAGGAGCAACATGGCTCCGGGGAAACACATGGGCGATATGGCGTTTTGGCGTATTCTGATCGGATACAGATGGCAATGTTGCAATCCTGATCGGACCGATCTGACACATGGCAGCCTTAGATCGGCGGATTAGGCTGAGGTGGCGCCGACGTGGCCTCGGGCATATTGGGCCACATCAATATACTTTAAATAAATAGATAGAAAGAAAATCTAATTGCCCCATATTTCTATAATGTACAACGAAATAAATACATAGTAAATATATTTACTTTACTTATATCAATAAGCATATACTATATTCTCTCTCTCTCTCACCCCCCCCCCCCCCCACATATATAAATAAAATTTCAATTAGATAAGTTATATAAATTTTATTTGATTAATAGAAATGGATTCGAATATTCAATCGCATATTTAAATTACGGTAAGTAGAAACAAATTTTTGGATATTTGGTTATATGGAACAAAAATTTCACAGATTATAACATATGGGATGAAGAACGATATTCCTCCCTAACTGTTACATTGATAAGATTTTAAGTTATCCATTCATCATTTTTCTTACAGAAATGAATTCAGGGGTTGAATTCTTTAGAGTTAATTACACTTTGCAAACGTAAAATTATATCACATGTTGCATTTAGCACCTTAAGTTACAATTAGCCCGTGAATTAGAGATATTATGAACTAGTTTGTTTACGCATTTTACACTCTTAAAGGATTAATTTATTATATGTTGTAGTTTCGAGAAGCAAATACAATATAGGGATAATTGCTTTTTTTGTCCTCTACATTTAGGGTGTTTTTGATTTTGCCCTCTCCGTTTCAATTTTATCAATTTTACCCTCTCCGTTTATAATTTTTTTTTCATTTTTGTTCTCTCCGATGATCAATGTTTCGATTGTCGTCCAATTTTGGATATATCTTCTCGCCGGTGATGACGTGGCGATTTTTTGGCCATTTATGGTGATGATCGGAAATTCGCAATTTGTGGCCAGAAAATCACCACATCATCACCAGAGAGAAGTTATGTCCAAAATCGGATGAGAATTAAAATATTAATAATTGGAGAGGACAAAATTGAAAAATTTGAAACGAAGGGGATAAAATCAAAAATAGACTAAACCTAGAGGACATAAATTGTAATTATCCCTACAATATACATACAGCTCAGGAATACAAATGATGATTATCCTAATTATTTATTATGATTTTGGAGTCAAAACTAAATATTTTCTGTAATGAGGGAACTAGATATAGAAAAAAAGAAAAGAGGAATATCATGCCAAGATTATTACCATTACTTGTTATAATCCCGTGCCTTGGTTTTATAAAACGAAAATATGTAACATAATCAAATAATAATTTAAATAATTTGAAATGTAAAAAAAATACTTAAAAATGTTGATGATGAGAATGGATGTTGGAAATTTTAATATGATAAAAAAGGAATTAAAATTCTTGTCAATTTTTTAACATGATAAATTATCAAAATGTATGGATAACTACATAGAAGAAAACATTTGATCATACATATTTTATATTCCTTGTCTACAAACTTGAGTTTTGAATTGACATTTGAGAATCAACAAATATTTTGAAAACCAACGATAAAAAGTTTAAAAATAACTAAAAGTTATTAAAAAAAATATTAAATTAAATTAATTAGCAACGTTAGGTATCTTGAAACAAAAAGTCAATCGCCATATAGCTATTCTGCATGCTAATTCGGTTTAAGTCTTTTTAAAAGAATTTGATTTTGAGTTTTCAAATTACTAAAAACGCTAATAGAATGCAAATTTCAATTACAAAAAGATAAGAAAAAACTATCTTTTCCATTTATATATATATATATATATCTATACCGTTATAAAAAGAAAGAAGCTATTTTTGTCTCACAAATGACAATTTTTTTTTGTAATTTTACAAAATTTGCCCTTCAATTTTATGTGAAATAAATATAGAGCTATGTAAAATTGCGGCTAATATTGAAAATTCCCATGAAATCAATTCAATTCGAATACCAAATTTTGATTTGTCAATTTTACCCTTTTAATTAGTAAACACATGCAACAAAGAAGTAAATAGAGAGATAATTAATCGTGTTAATTGGTCAAACTTTCAAACAATTAAATTTTCACCCGATTGAACTGTTAAGAGGTTTGGATTTAATTGTTTCAATTGATCAATTATACTAAATAAAACTAAATAATTTGATAATTTAACATTTTTTTAATAACTTGTTAAATTAAATATTGAATTGTACAAACTAAGGATAAGTAATAAATTAATAAAATGATAGTTTACGAAATAGATATAAGTAAAAAACAAAAATATAAATGAACAAAGATTCACAATGGCCTAGTGGTAGGAAGGAGTCATGCCTTTGTGTGAAACGTGGGTTTGAAACCTACCTAAGGTGAAAGCCTATGTTTTTTAAATGACATGTGTGGTCCAAACCCATGGCGCAAGCCTAGGTTCGATTCCAAACCGGCGTAAGTGGGGTTTATTTAAGCATTCACATATGAAAGAGTTGTGATTTGATATTTTAGTCACTAAGCTGTGATTGATAAATTAGCCACATGTTGGTTACTATTTGTGACAAGATTAACAATAAATTATGTCATCTTCGTCAATGAAATTGTGATTGAAATTTAAAAAGTTGTGACTGATATTTTAGTCATTAAATTGTGACTGATCGAAAAATCGATCACAGGAAAAATTTGTTACGAAGGTGTTTCTGAACCTACACATTCGGTCTCCAATCAATAACTAATGTTATTTTGTGATCAATTTTCCTTACTTGGTGATCGAAAAATCAGTTACAAAAGCCTTTTTTTTTGTAGTGTGACAAAAGATATTTAAAAATAAAATTTCTAAAGATATTTAAAAAATGATTGTAACTCCTCTAATCTTGGATACACTACTAGAAAACAGCGATTTAGCCACGGACGAAATCGATTGCCAGTGGCTACAGAAATGGCCACGGATTAAAGAAAAAAACGAAAACATATGGCCACGGATTTATCCGTGGCCATATAATTTTTTTTTAAAAAAAAACATAAATGTTTTTGCAAAGAAATAAATTTAATATTTTTTAAAAAAAAAGCGGGACTTAGCCACGGATAAATCCGTGGCCAAGAAATAAATTTATTTGCCTTTTTTTTATGCAGCGTGGCCACGGATTTATCCGCGGCCATATTAATTTTTTAAAAAAAAACATAAATGTTTTTAACCTAGTAATAAATTATAATTTTTTTTAAAAAAAATGGACTTGATCCGTGGCCACAAAATAAATTTATTTTTATATTTTTTTAATGCAATGTGGCCATGGATTTATCCGTGGCCAATAAATAAAAAAATATTTTTTTAAAATAAAATCGTAGTGGCCACGATTTATCCGTGGCCAGTAATTAATTTTTTTTAAATTTTAAATAGCTCGTTTAAATCGCGCGGCCCGACATTACGGGGCATTAAAAGGTTTGAGCCATTTCAAAATCGTCAAATTTTCGTCACGGTTCTTATATTTTCTCTTCTTATGCGTGAAACTTGCGGTTGGAACAACGAGAATTCTTTTTCTCTTTCAGTATTATATAAGAATGACTTCGTATTCCGGTGTCAATGTACGCTAACGTCAATTAACTTATATAGGAATCATCAAAAAAATGGACGTTAGAGCAGATCGATTTGTGTTGAAGTTGTATTGCTCCAATCGTATAGTTCCGTCTAACCTAATTAACGAAAACGCTTGATTCGAAAAAGTCAACCATAAGTTTTGACCCGTGTCCGTGGCCAAATAATAAATTATAATTTTTTTAAAAAAAATGGACTTGGCCACGGATTAATCCGTGGCCAAAAAATAAATTTATTTTTATATTTTTTTTAATGCAGTGTGGCCACGGATAAATCCGTGGCCAATAAATAATTTTTTTTTAAAAATAAATGCGTAGTGGCCACGGATTTATCCGTGGCCAGTAATTATTTTTTTTTTAAATTTTAAATGGCTCGTTTAAATCACGCGGCCCGACATTACGGGGCATTAAAAGGTGTAAGCCATTTCAAAATCGTCAAATTTTCGTCACAGTTCTTATATTTTTCCTTCTTATGCGTTGAAACTTGTAGTTTGATCAACGAGAACTCAGTTTTTCTCTTTCAGTATTATATACGAATGACTTCGTACTCCGGTGTCAATGTACGCTAACGTCAATTAACTTATATAGGAATCATCAAAAAAATGGACGTTAGAGCAGATTGATTAGTGTTGAAATTGTATTGCTCCAATCGTACGATTCCGTCTAACCTAATTAACGAAAAACGCCCGATTCGAAAAAAGTCAACTATAAGTTTTGACCCGTGGCCGAATTTAAATTTATAATTTTTTTTAAAAAAAAATGGACTTGGACCACCGATTAATCCGTGGCCAAAAAATAAATTTATTTTTATATTTTATTAATACAGTGTGGCCACGGATTTATCCGTGGCCAATAAATAATTTGTTTTTAAAATAAATGCGTAGTGGCCAGTATTTAATTTTTTTTTAAATTTTAAAGGGTCACGGATTTATCCGTGATCCGAGAATAAAATAATTTTATTAAATATTACTTGGGCTACGGATTTATCCGTGGCCAACATCAAATTTTCCATGGCTAAGTGTTCGTATATAACAAACACTTAGCCATTTTTTTCTTGTTTCAGATATGACCTACTCTTACTCCCCCCCACACCCAACCAGGTAAACTGACCCGCGCGCCACCTGCCCCCTGCTCCCCCACCCCCCCGGGCCGTCGACGGCGGCGTCCCCACCGCCCTCGCCGTTGAATCCCCCTCCCCCGGCGCGGTTCCCCTCCCCCCCCGATCGCGGTCCCCCCTCCCTGCCGGCGCGCGACCCCCCCCTTCCCCCCCTCCTCCTTGCCGACGGCCGCCCCTCCCCATACGCGCCAACAGCCCCCTACCCCCAACAGCCCCCCACGCCCAACAGGCCTCCCCCCCCACCCCCAGCAGCCCCCTCCCAAAGACACGTTTCACATGCAAGTTATTTGTTATTTTGTCTTGTAATTTTTTTTTTTTTCGTTGAGTTGTAATTTAAATTGTGTTTGTTGTTTTGTTGTTGTGGGATTATTTGTAGGTTGATATCATAAACATAATTTGAGCTGGTGAAGTTTAAGCAAGGTATGAATTATTATGATTTGATTTGTGAATTATTATGATTTTTTTTTGAAACGCGAATTATTATGATTTGATTTATGAATTGTTATGAACAAATTTATAAACATATTTAGATTATATATTGTTATGAACAAAGTTATTTGGATTATGAATTGTTATGCCGACGTTTGTTTGGATTATGGATTTTTATGCCGACGAGGAGGATGAATTTGATGAGGAACTTGATGATGACGACGACGAAGGGGATTATGCGATTGAATACAACGATGATGATGAAGAGAATGGAGATGATGAATAGGATTTTTATTGTAATGGTTCATGTAGTTGATGGTTTCGATTCATTGTCATGAATTCTTATGTGAAATGTTATTATATAGTTGATGCTTGTGAATTATTATTTTGTATTTATTCATAATTGATATGTGATCTATTGTTGTGTAGTTTGTTAATAATTTATTAAGTTTGTTGATTATTTGTTGAGAATTCTGAAACAGATGGCCGGGAGATCGAAAAAAGGCAAGGAGAAAGTATCGGACTCAGGGTCTAATCGGCATATGCCTCCACCGACCAATCTCAACATCCGTTTAGGTAGTTCGAGATCAGATCCTCCATCCCCTGCCTTAGGGTCCGCCCCATCGACGCCGATGAATGAAGGTCGATCCACCGATATGTCTCAAAATAGTGATACCGGTGGCCATCAGCTTCTAATAATGCCACGAGGAAGAAAGTAAGTTAATTGATTTATATAAGTTTGCTTCTTATCAATAAATAGATATATATTCTATATATTTTATGTGCATTGCAGTGTATAATATTATTTTTTTCACTTGTACAATAAGTTTGATCTCGAGGAGAAATGCGTCGAGGAGATCGGGCAGATACTTGAGAATGGTTTCAAGTGACCGTGGCCTACTTGGAAAAAGATCCCCCTAGATGTTCGTGAGATGTGGTTTGCCCAATTTAAGGTATGTCTATTTACTTAACTTAAATGAAATTTGACTATTATTACAATTTGTTCGTATATGATTTTTTTTACTTATTTTTTTGTTAGAGAAAATTCTTTTGGCGGCCTGATCATTCTAGCCAAGTTTGGAAGAACTTCGAGCATAAGGGTTCGGAATTTTGAAAAATAGATTGGCTAAAGCTCGTAGGGACAACCGTAGGCTCAATTGGATAGGTGAGGAATCTTGGGATGCTTTACGGGCCATATGGGCCAGCCCAGAGTTTTAGAGGATACGCGAGCAGAACATGGCAAATCGAGCATCGACATGTGACGGAAGGGGATTCCCTAGCCATAAGAGAGGAGCCAGATCTCATCTAAGGTGACAAGATCATTTGGTTAGTTGTTACTTTTCCTTGTAATTTATTTAATTAATTGATGTAGTGTTGATTTTTACGGTTTAATCTCATTACTATCCTTATATTTACTTTATTTTTTTTGCAGACGGAGAAATATGGACATCGACCTACAGTAGACGAGACATTTGCAGGCTCTTCATTATTCAGTTGACGATGATGGAACTGAGCATTATGTCGATGACCGAGCAAGGGCTACTATCGTAGTTTTTTAATAATTTATATCGTCACTTAGTATTTTTAAAAATGCTTTTATAACAATTATGTATGTTATTTTTTCAGGAGAGCTTCAGAGCAAATTATGACGAAACTTGTTCTCGAGCCACCGAAAATGCACAGGGCGGACCTATTCAGCAGCCCGACAAGTTGGAGGTAACATTCACAAGTGTATTTATTAGATATATGTAGTTATTAATATATATATTTATATATATACTTTATTAAAAATATATATACGTTTTAGATTTAGAAGTAGACAGTCGGCGGTCCAAATAAGGATCGTTGGTATGGGGTTGCCGGTGGACCCTCTACCGTGACAGTTGAGTCTTCCGGCTCATGGACCGACTTAAATACTTGGGTTGACCCCAAGACAGAGGAGCTCACACAGAAGATGAATGATTTAGAGGAGAAACACAGTCAGAAGATCGCCGAGATGGAAGAAAAGCATAGTCGAGAGATCTCCGACCTTCAGAAAACTATGTCTCTAATGGCGGCCTAACCTAAAGAAACTCACGCATCGATTAGCTCTGTGGCGTAAGAAGGGCTCTACTTCGTCTGCTCCTGTTGCTCGGGATGAAAATGAAGGCGACGATGACGACGATGATGGAGACGATGATGTTCCGACATTTGATCTTTAAAAACTTTTATATATGCATTATTGTATGAATGATTTTGTATGAATTCATGTATTAAACTAATAGAATAATATTAATTATTAATTATATATATGCTATATGGATTATTAGTATTACATTGATACATAGGTTTGTTGGTATTTTGAATTTTGGAAAAAAAATGCAGGTTTTGGGGTATATTATAACAAATTAAATGTTGAAAAATTATGTAAATATAGCAACGGATTTTTCCGTCGCCATTTTGATTATTTAAAAAATAAAAAATATGGCCGCAGATTTATCCGTGGTCAATTTAATAACATTTTTAATTTTTTTTTTATTTTTAGTCACGGATTTATCCATGGCCATGTTTTTATTTATTTTTAAAAAAATCAAAACCTGGCCACTGGAAAAATCCGTGTCCAAGTTAATAATATTTTTAATTTTTTTTAATTTTTGGCGACGGATTTATCCGTGGCCATATTTTTATTTATTTTAAAAAATAAAAAATATAGGCCACGGATCAAGCAAATAAAAATTTTAATTTTTTTTTACTATTGGCCACGGATTTGTCCGTGGCCAAATTAGTAATATTTTTAATTTTTTTTATTTTTGGCCACGGATTTATCCGTGGCGGTATTTTTATTTATTTAAAAAAAATAAAAATTATGGCCACGGATAAATCCGTGGCCAATAGGAGAATAATCCGTGGCCAAAGTCCGTGGCCAGTTTTAGCCACGCCACATTTGGCCACGGATTTTTACTGTGGCCAAATCCGTAGCCTTTTTTTTGGCCACGATTTCGGCCAAAATCCGTGGCCAAATCATGGCCAAATTCCTGTTTTCTAGTAGTGATAATTCATAATATCTATAATTTAAGATTATGTCACACCGCAGGTCCACGAGTTAAAACTATGGACAAGTTGCTTAAAAGGAAATTCAATGATTGAACTTGAATTCTTTAAGAAGAATTCTATTTTTCAATGTATTTTGATTGTGGGATGGAAGGCCACAAACTAATTTGTTACTTTTTGCAATTTAAGCGGACAAACACAATATATGGTATAATTTGCAGTTGCAAAGTGTAATTAAACCCCTAAAAATTCAACCCCTGAATTTAAATTCTGCAAGAAAACGGATGCATAGATAACTTAAAATCTTAAATCGATATCTCAAGTAGGGGAAATATCATTATTAATCCCGTATGTCATTCTCCTTTGGATTCTGGTCTCATTGAATATCAGTATGTTGCATTGCATCCAGTATCCAAATAAGTTATGTTGAATTTTTAATAATAATGCAAGCGTTCACCGCAAAAAATTGAAATTATTAGGAAATAATTATGCATTTTCTGTTAAATATATAGTAGAATTTAGTTGGCAGATCAAAACAAAGAAAATTTAAAACACATATAACGAATATGAGACATTCAGAAATAATTTTTAAATTACCCTTTTTTAATTTCCAAATTTTTAAAATAACCCACTTTTCTAAAATATTTCCAAAATACCCTAAACATTTTGAAATTACTGTTCATGTGGGCCGCGTGATTTCTTAAAAACCCACCTTTTATTCTTTATTTCATTAAAACCCATTCCAAAGTATTTTTGATCAATTTAGTCCATTTTTCCTATAAAGTTTCTTCAAAACATAGGTTTGAAATAAAAAACTTCAGAACCATCCTTATTTAAATTAAATAAACTCAAATCATAAATTTTTAATTATTTATTACTTTTCTTAAATTTGTTATATTAAATTAAGTAAAACCCCCCTTGCTTATTTTGGTATCAGAGCCATAAAGATCAATAAAAACTTATAAAATGGAATATTTAGACTTGATAAAATTATCAATCATCACTCTTTTAATAATTAAAGAACTGTTTATTTATTACAAGAAATAAATGATAAAGAATTTAGTGATAACATAAATATAGAAAGTTTATCTTACGATTTCTCATGTGATGAAACTGATTGGCAGTTATCTTCACCATGAAGAATAGACTGTTTCGACAAACTAAAAGGTATCCAAAGGTTGAGAAGTACTACAAAATCTTAATGTCCCTAAAGAAAGAAGCGAAAGCACATAAAGATGCTGATATAAGAGCATTGTATTATACAAAGTTAGAAGAATATAAAAATCGTAGAGCTGTAATGATTCTACTTAGTAATGCCTAATTATACATTACATAGGCTTCAAATAGAATTGTATCTATATCAAAAGGAGTTGGATTATATATATAGAAAGCCAACTTATCATAGAGGAGATGCTTTTAGAATTAATTTCTTGAAAAGCAAAATAACACAAATAAATGAAGGACTTGATGTTCTAAGTCGATTATGAAAACCAATAAACATCTTAAATGATGGATACATAATATAAATCTAATTCTAAGCTTAAATATAATTCTTGAAGAATATAATCGGGAATATGAACACATTAAAACAAAAGAAAATAAAGCAAAAGTACAAAGTTGCAAACAAAAGATAAAAGCTACACAACAAAATGCTCAAATAGCTTGGAATAGATATAAAAAAATATAAATGGATAAAATAAATAAAAATATTGAAGAATTAAATACAGGAATGAATAAAATACTTGAGGCACTATATATTTTAAATCAAGAACTTAAAGAATTAAAAACAGAGGTTCAAATCTTAAAGATTTGTAATTCAAATGTTGAAGATTTAATAAAAAATACTTGTCTTGAGAAAAATAAATTTGACAAGAAAATAAAAGAAAGAGAAATTATAATAAACCAATAAAAACGAACAAAGACACGGTGCATCCAAATTCTTTTGATGCATATATGATCAATGTTAAATTACCTGAAATATTAGCTGAAGAAGAAGCCCTTAAAATGGACGAAAAAGGTAAAGACATAGCTACATCATCTAATTCTCCTAAACAACAACATTCCGAATCTGATACAGATAAAGATGAATGATATTAACGAATTAATAGATCAATTTGAAAAAATAGATCTGTCTGAAATAGAGGAATATGAAGTATTAGTTAACACTAATAATACAACTGGAGGCCCAATTGGTTCAATAAAACCAGAAAATATGGAAATAGAAGAATCAGAAATGATGCCTATTCCTAAATATAGAAGGCAATATTATGATCACATAAGGAATACTAAAAAGGAGAACCTAATTATGGAGAACCTATAAATCATAGAGGTTCAATCTCATAATTAAACAATTCAATAAATTTACTCCGGATACTAATTATGGAGAACCTATAAATCATGGAGGTTCTAAATTAAACATAGATTGCAAAGAAGATACTAAAAAGGCTATGATTTCATGGGCAAATACTATGAAAGTTTTCTTTTTATATAACGCTGATGATACATGGACAACTAATAGACAAGTAGATTATTTACTTGCTACATTTGATGGAATTGTTTTCAATTGGTGGCAAGGATTAACGGAAAATATTAAATCTATAATAAAAAGAAATGTACAAACTAAATTAATAGAAAATACAGATAGAGGAATTGAAATCTTAGTTGCTTATCTTTCTGATGAATTTCTAGGAGAACAGTGGCATGACCCTGATAAAGAAGGTACTAAAGAAAAAGAAGAAGCTAGAACTAATTTAATAAATCTCAGAATATGTAGTATGAAGCATTTAAAATAATATACTTGTGAATTTAAAGAATACTATTATACTCAGTATTACAGTAATGAAGATCAGAGTATATATCTCAATATGTACTTTTTAAAACTTCCACATCCTTGGAATAAATATATAATGAATAAATGGAAGGAAGAAAATAAAGATTCAACTTCAACTCTAGGAAAAAGAATTAGTTTTCTCTTTACAGAATTAAGTAAATTATGTAAATCTCAAGATTTATATAGAAGAACTAAAAAAATTTTACCTTTATATTGTAATGAATTTGAAGTACCCAGCCAATGGGGATGTAATAAAGAAAGAATAAATAAAACAAAAAGAAGGTTTCATAAAAAGAAGTATAAAAAATATACTAATTTTCAAAAGAAAAATATAAAACCAAAAAGAAGATATTTTAAAAGAAAACCTACCTTTAAAAGAAATAAAAATCTTTCACAATGCCAATGTTGGAATTGTGGAGAAATTGGACATAAATCACTTGAATGTAAAAAACCTAAAAAGATTCGAAGTATAGAAGCTGAATTTATAGAACTTCAAGATGAATTATCTGAAGTTTCAGATATAGAAAATTATTTAGATAAAGAAATATATATAGAAGAAGAACCATACTTTAGTCATTCTGAAAATGAATAAAGATATAATTGAAACTGAAGATTCAGATAAAGAAGTAGAAATATATGAAGGATCTGAAGGTTATGATCAACGAATAACCTTTGATCAAGAAACATTAGTAAAAATAAAAAGATTAAAACTTGATGCTACTAACCCTACTAAAAGTATTTTTAAGTCTTTTGGTGATTTAATAAAAAGAGAAAAAATAAACATATATGATTACCATGCAGTTGAAAAATCTATAAATGTTGAACATACTAGAGGGCAAATTAGATTAAATTTGCTTACTAAATCCGCAATAAATCAAGCTTTAAATAAAATCAAAAATAAAGATGTAAGAAAGAAGATAAAATATGTCTATCTTGGTAGGATTCAAATCCTAGTTAAAGCTTTATTTAGAGATGGAATAGATAGTCCTATGGTTATATCACTTCATGACCAAAGGTTTACAGATGCTAAAAATAGTCATTTGAGAACAGTTGAAGGAAATTTAATATATTCACAATTTCGCTTTGATTGTTATCCAAAATATAGTGTTGATATAAATGATCAAAATATAAATAATACTTTAAGTTTACACTTTCAACTTTTGAAAGATTTAAAACTTAGAGATAAAAGTCAAGCATTTACCTTTTACTATAGAGCAATTTATGCTTTTACTAATAGTAATTACGGTAAAATATATCAAGAGAAACCATATATTGAAATTGATAATGAATGCAGGGAAATAACAAAAATAAAGTTACCAATGATAGAAGAAATTAAAGAAATAAAAGATTATGAAATTAAAATAAACAGAAAACCCATTTTAGAATATGGATCTAGTAGTGGTTCAATACCACAAATAGATTTTGGGAAAAATACTATATCTAGAAAAAGTATTAGTAAGTCATTACTTACTAATGTTGAATTTACTAGACAAGATATAACCAATACAATGGTTATAAATGCTAAATATTTTAATGGTCAAGAATATATTGAAGGACCAAATATATTAATAGATACAGGAGCTAGTGGCAATCACCTTGCAAAACATAAAAATAAAGGTTTAATTGCAAAGGTTGCATCTACAATATTTCAATATAAAAACTTTGAAGGACAATTAATAACTTGTGATCAAGAGGTACAAGTTTCAATAATTTTTGAAGAATTAAGAATAATTGTACCTTGTTACATAGATAGTGATATGACAGGAGACTATTACGATATAATTCTAGGTAATAGTTTCTTAAATCAATGTGATTATTATAAAATAGAGAAACATGGAGTTACATTACAAATTGAAAATATAAAGATCTTTTGTAAAAAACATGAAGGGAATTAATTTTCCTTTGAGTGTCTTTGTACAACTAACAGTACAAGATACTAATATAACAACATGCGCCTTAATAGATAATGGTTCAGAAATAACTTTGTTTAAATCCTTTCTCTATACTAAATGGCAAGAGAATGGGAATATAAAAATAAGGGGTGTTACGGGTCAAGCCGAACACATTAATAAAAAGGCAGATAAAGTAAATATTATATTAGGAAGTAAAATTATTACTATAAATACTATATATGATTATAACTCCCTTGAAGCTGACATATTAATAGGAAATGATTTCCTACAACAATTTCAGTTTTACTCACAGAATCTTTATTCTGTTATTCTAAAAACTAAATGTAATCATTATTTAAAATTACCCCGAATCAATGAGCCATTCAGAGTTCAGCCAGCGAAGCTTGGTGGATCGTATGCCACAATTCCAATAAAAATACACAATATAACAATAAAACGGATAACTTTGGAAGATGTAATAAAACAACTAAAAGAAAATTATAATGATCATCCTCTAGCTTTTTATAAAGAGTCAGATTTAAAGGCAAAAATAGAACTAACTGAAAACATAGTTATAAAAGAAAGACCTATGTTATATACAGAAAAGGATAGAAAAGAATTTGATAAACAAATAAATGAATTATTATATAAAAATCCACCTTTGATTAGAAGAAGTAATAGTCCTTTTCGTAGCCCAGCTTTCATGGTTGAAAATGAAGCTGAGAAAAAACGAGGAAAACCTAGAATGGTAATAAATTATAAAAGACTAAATCACTTTACTAGGGCAGATAGTTATTATCTCCCTAATAAAGAAGTTTTACTAAATCTTGTTAAAAGAAAGAAATATTACTCTAAATTCGATTGTACTTCGAATTTTTGGCAAATAAAAATGGAGCCTGAAAGTATACAATACACAGCATTTAGTTCCCCTCAAGGACAGTTCGAATGGTTAGTTATGCCATTTGGATTAAAAAATCCACCTTCTATATATCAAAGAAGAATGGATAAAATCTTTAATAAATATAAAGAATTTCTTGTTGTTTATGTTGATGATGTTTTAATTGCTTCTAATACTTTAGAAGAACATAAAACTCATCTTCTACAATTTGCTAAAACTTGTAAAGAAAATGGTATAGTCCTATCTGAAAGAAAGACTATAATTTGTAAAGAATAAATTGAATTTCTAGGATTAAAATTGAATCAAGAAGGAATTAAACTTCAACCCCACATATCTAAGAAAATTTGTGAATTTCCTGATAAATTGGAAAATAGAAATCAAATTGAAAAATTTCTCGGTTGTCTAAACTATGCTGAGGGATTCATAATTAATCTTGCTAAAAAGAAGCATGAGATTCAAAAATTGCTTCGAAAAAATAATACTAAAGGTTGGAATAATCAACATACAGAAATTGTTAAAAACCTAAAGGAAGAATGTAAAACTTTGCCTGAATTAAAACTCCCTGATGAAAATGATAAATTAGTAATACAAACGGATGCGTCAGATCTATATTGGGCAGCATTGCTTAAAACCGATCTCAATGAGATATGCAGGTATACAAGTGGTACTTTCGGTCAAGCTGAGGTCAACTATACAACCCATGAGAAAGAACTTCTAGCCATCATAAAAGGAATTCAGAAATTCTCTCTCTTTTTATATCAAAAGCCTTTTAAAGTTCAAACCGACAATACCCAGATACAATCCTTGATTTTCAATAAATTACCAAATACACCCCAATACAGAAGGCTACATAGATGGCAAGTTTTCCTTTCCTTTTATAGTTTCAAAATAGAGTATATAAGAGGTTCAGAAAATTTTCTAGCCGATTTCATTTCTAGAAACACAGAATTTGGAAACGGATGAGTTCTCCAACTCTAAAATGGATAAGATGGGTGTGCATTTCCCTATAAATGCAAATAGAGTGATTGTATGCACTATACACACAGCTAGTCCACTATCTAACGGTTGGTGGTAAAGACTTATCAAATCCGTTGATGGGTGACAATTTCCCAAAAATTGTACTGATGATACAGATCATCTTATAAAATTCCTATTTTTCTGCAGGAATAAAATAAAGAAAGATGGATCTTGAAGAGCTAAAGAATGAGATAGACGATATTGTCTTGGTCTGTCAAGATATTGTTGACAGTAATAAAGCTCTGAAAGATTTGATAGAATTAAATTTTAAAACAGTTACAGATATCTCTCAAGAAGGACTTAGGAGAGCCCTTTTCCTTCAAGAAAGTCTAGATTTGTTCCTTGAATCTAGAAATAAAGAAAAAGAAACAATGAGTGAAGAAAAAAATGAGAGTGATAAAAGAGAAAGCAATAAAGGTAAAGAAAAAGCAGAGTCTTCTGGAAGTCAAGGAACTAAACCAGTATCTGATAAAGACTTTTTAAACTCCATGAAAAATAAAGAAAAAACTTCTAAATCTCAAAGTGATGTTGAAGTTATCGATATAAAAATCAATAAACCTGAAAGTTTCAACAACAGGGGATCCAATGAAGAGTTTGTTCCTACAAATAAATGGGAACGAGAATATAAAGAAGTTGCTGAAGAAGCTTATAAATGGGAGAATTCCAGGACACTATTCTACTCTAAAAGATATAGTGTTCATCCAAGAATCACCGCCATATTTGGAGCTGATCCTCATAAAGTTTTTCAGCTTGCAAATTATGGATTTCTTGATCTGTTATATGTTGGGAAAGATCTAAAGGAGATTTCAGAATTTGATGACCGCTTTAAATCCCAGGTCAGTCAAGTTGCTAGAAATAGAGAAGTCGTACTCAAGTTCTATTCTATAGCTCCAGAACCTGAGATGCGCATTTGGCATGAAGTCCAACACATGATCACTATAGATGTTATAACTACAAATTTAAAGATCGAAACTGGTATAAAGAATTTTAGATCTTTCAAATTCACCAGTTCATGGATCACAGAAAGAAGAGCCATGGGCATTAAAGCCATTCAATCCATTGCTGAGTCTCTATGGGAACGACAATATGAAACTCTCATGCAGGCTAATAATTGGATTCTACTAAAGAAAGGAGGACAGATAAAATCTCCATTACTAAAAGAGTTCCTCAATAAATTTTTCAGACATGAATTTTATTGCGCAGAGACTACAAGAAAGAAAGCTTGCAGAATGATTGGTTGTTGTAAGTCATGATGTAAGCGCTTACGTCAGTGCAAGGAGTGACGGATGCCATGACGTCATCATCCACTAAAAACATTATGGCAGACAGCTGTGGACGCAACTTTTGACTTCTGAGGCTAAAGACGATAAAGATCCAGCTCATGAAGAAAGGGACAGCGGACGCCAACTAAAACTTTGAAGTCCAAATAGTTAGATTTCTAGATCTATAAATTGTACTTAGATTTCAATTGTAAGGCATTCGAAAACTCACATTCAAAAAACATTCAGAAAAATATCCATAGAATAGGAAACCAGCTTTTCTAAATCTTTGTAACTATCTTCTAAATCATGGTTGTATAAATCCTTGTTTGAAGGAAATAAAGCCAGTTTATTTTCATAAATATTCAAGTTTAGAAATCTTTCTATAGAAATCTTTTAAGCTTATATTTCTCCTAAATTTTCCAAAATTCTCTAACCCTACTAAGGCCGTAGTGATTACACCGTTCGAGACAGTAGCCGTTTGGAAGCGTAAGTCCCGTGAAGCCAGGAGGGCGTTTGGGCAAAAACCAGTCAGGCTTGTCAAGGTGATTGAAGACGAGTCCAGAAGGAGGATTAAAGAATTAGGATATCAAGGAGGTAATATACTTTTAAAAGATTTAAATAGAAATATTTTTCTACTTGATGCTATGAAAGTATGTGGTTTTAAAGTACTTCATCAATTATTTATGAGAGTTATGCACATGTATGATTATCGTTTGGTTATATAAGATATAAAATAATGGGAAAAGATTTTGATATCATAAAGAACCAATTTAAAAGAAAAAACAATACTAAAAAGAAAATAGCAATTTTAAAACCACTAGAAGATCTACCCGAAGAGTTAAGAATTCTTATTGCGACATATAATAATAATAAAGATTATGTTTTTGATCTAATCAATAAAACTATAAATCACGAAATCCTTAAAAATTATGTTAAACAATTAGAACAAATAGACAGAGAATTAAAAGAACTTTGGGAAGCAGATAGAACACTAGAAAACTATATTCTTATGCAGTGTAAAAATCTAGAAAGAGTAAAACTAATAAAATTTATATATGATGAAAATTGGGATATACCGTACTTTTTCTGAAACTTAGAGGTATAAAACCATAAACAAAGCAAAAGTTTGGATCATAAAGTAAATAAAGAAATCTTAAATAGTGAAATTACTATTCAAATAGTAAAATTACTATGCAAAACGGGTAAAATGAAAAACCTTTTTAAAAGAAGGACATTTTGAAAATAAACATACAAAAGTAGGGCAAAATAAAAATTAAATCGAGACATTCATGTCTAAGGGACCAAAAATTAAATAGTGGGACTAAAAATAATGCTTACGCTCACAATTCTTATTGCCAAAAATGCAAAAAGTACTTTATTAGGACAAAGGAAACACAAGATTTAATTGCTTACTTATGCATGTACAGTATAATATAAATTTCCTCGCTCTCTACCTGATAAACTTTAAACAACTGTATAATAAAAGAGAGAAATGTTTATCAAATTGTATAATAAATTTCCTAAACTTTAAACAACTGTAACTGTTGCAGCGCCGCCGCCGCCGCCAGCACTACCTGCCGTCGCAGCTGTTGTGGCCGCCGTATTCGCTGCCGTAGTTGCCGCCGTTGTGGCCGCGCCGCTCTTCCCGGACTCGCCGAAACAGTCCGCACAACCAAAGATGAGCAAAGCCATGATTGAAATGGACATGGCTATCATCCCAATCATAAGCACAAACCCTGAATCATCGAATAGGAGACCTGTTTCACTTGCCATAGCCAAAAGTACTCTTGCCATTTCAAATATACCTAGCTTCAAGTAGAGATTTCAGAGGGTTTTCTCAACTACATATGGCATGCCTACATATATATATATATATATATAGGGATTATTGTATTTTACGTTGTCTAAGAATGGAGTAATTGAGTTTTAGTTCTTTATGTATGATTTTTTCAATTTTAGTCCTTTATGTAATAAAAATTTCAATTTTAGTTCAATTTTGAATTAAAGTGACTGCACGCCGGAGCTGACGTGTCAGGTTACGTGGTCGGAATTAGCCATGTTGGCGCCATTTTGGTTAATGTGGCGATGATATAAGCGCCATGTCATATTTTTATTTTAACACACATATTTAAAAAAATAAAAAAATCCACATATACACACTTATTTCACACACACACACACAGACATATATATATATATATATGTATTATAAATTAATTAATTTTTTAATCAAAAATAAATAAATTAATTAAAAAATAAAAATTATAAATTTGAAATTTAAATATTATTATTATTATTATTATTATTATTATTATTATTACACTTCTTCTTCAAAAAAAAATAAAAATAAATTATGTATATGACATCTTTAAAAATAATTAATATGTCATCTTTATCCTCCCCTCCCAACCACCCACCCCAACCCCACCTCACCCAGCGCGCCCCCCTCCCTACCAACCAGTGCTGCCCCCCCCTCTCCCCCCACCCCACCCCACCCCACCCCACACACTAGTGCCCACCCTCCCCCCAACCGACCCCCGCCCCCACCAGCGACCCCCTCTCCCCAATCGGCCCCCCGCCCCCACCAGCGACCCTCTCCCCTCGACCAGCCCCCCGCCCGACTAGCTCCCCCCTCCCTCTACCAACGCTCCCCTCCCCAGTTGTTAAATGTCCTACATCGGTTAAGTACAATGATGTGGAGTAGTTTATATTGACTTGTGCAATCCTCCCCTCATGAGCTAGTTTTTGAGAATGAGTTAGGTACAAGTCTATTTTCTTCAACATGGTATCAGAGTAGGCAAAGATCCTGCATTTAAGTCTTTCCACCAGTAGATGTTTATTCCTACAAACTTCACGCTCCAGGTTTCCCTCATATATCCGGCCTTGGGCATGAAGGGGGTGTGTCAAATGTCCCACATCGGTTAAATACAATGATGTGGAGTAATTTATAATGGCTTGTGCAATCCTCCCCTCATGAGCTGGCTTTTGAGGTTGAGTTAGATACAAATCTATTTCTTCAACACCAATTCCCCACCCTCGATCCACCACCACCCCCCCCCCCCAATTTCTGTATATATGTATATATTTGTGCGTGTGTGTGTGTATAAACCCCCCATTTCTCTCTCTCTCTCTCTCTCTCTCTCTCTCTTCGCTCACTCTCTATATATGTATATATATATATGTGTGTGTGTGTGTGTATATGTATATGTACATGTGTGTATATATATATATGTGTGTGTGTGTGTGTGTGTGAATATGTATATATATATATTAAATGCCATGTTTTATATTATTTTTCTTTTTTCTTTTTTTTTAATATAATGAGTTGGTTGCCACTTGGATAAATGGAGGGAAAATTGCAAAATCCCCAAATTAATTTGACACATCAGTGCCAACATAGCTAATTCCGGCCATTTGACCTGACACGTCAGCTCCGGCGTGCACTTTAGTCCAAAATCGGACTAAAATTAAAATTTTCGTAACATAGAGGACTAAAATTGAAAAAGTTATACATAAAGAACTAAAACTCAATTACCCCATACTTACAGGATAAAAAATACAATAATCCCTATATATATATATATATATATATATATAAAGAAGAAAGAAAAGAAGTTCATGTTAATATATTAGTAACAACGATCATGGCAAGACAACATCCTATCCCTTGAACAATAATTTTTAATGTATACATTCCATTACGTACAGGGATGCCGCCAAAAAAATTTGTTTGGGTGGAGATATCAAATTTTCTATGAAATATTAAATGCATTTTTATGATTTTGACGGGTAGAGGGGTTTAAAATTTTCAAAAATATTAATATTATAAATTTTAACTAGATATGAACTTTAAGGGGAGGGATTGCCCACCCTAGCCTGTATGGCTCCGTCGCATATGGTTGCTTTCTCGTAGTCAACACAAAACCTCACTGATCACGTCACAAATTTTATTGTTGTCGCATTGAAGATTTTTGCAAGTTTAATAGCAATCACAAATTATTATGCTTTAATAAATAATGTTAGTAATAAATTATAACATATATCACTTTTCTATTATTATTTATTTTATTATTATCAATAATACCGGTTTTCTATGATGTGATATAAATTATAAGTATAGAGACGTAGATAGATATCGTTTTGAGGTCATTTTCACGTCCAAGTTACTTGTATTGACCGTAACCATGATTCTAGTCACTTTAGGACTAGTCATCAGCGTAATATTGTCCAACAACATATCAGCAGTTTGAGGAAATTAATTTCTAATCCTCTAGATCCTGCATCGGGTGTAATATATTAGATTGATTGATTGATCAATGAATAACATGCATGTATTTAAATTTCATTTTTTTCTTTGTTTGTTAATTAAATTAAAATTATTATATTATTTTTGCACACATGCATCGAGTGTAGAATTTATGATTGATTGGATGATTAGTATGTGTGCGTTTGAGTTTAATTTTCATTTTTCTTTATTCACTAAGTTCATAACATCACTTCTGTGCCCATGTCCTCTGTCCAACTATTCAATACATACATTGTCCAATGTGTAGATGGAATACAACTTTCATATTAATTTTTTGTTATTTTGTTCTTTTCTTACCATTCATTTGAATATGATGTATTGGCATCTTTTGATTGGTTGTATTATATTGTAATACTAAGAATAATCCATCTAAACTTTTATATTTGATTCTTGATATTAGTAAATATTGAAATGCCTCAATCCATGACACTATGGATTGAAGCCATCATTTAAGCCTATATTCAGTATTTGGGGAGGAGGTGCGGCTGGAAAAAGTTAACATGTGCTACTTAATATTCTAAAATTGAATTTACTAAATTGTTCTTACTATAAAACGCTCAAAAATCAATGAGAAATAATTTTATGGGCAAAATGGAACATTTGCTAATAATTCAATGTAGTCCATAAAATCAAACGAGATTGGCAGTACTATTAAAATTTGAAACACAAATTAAATAATTATAATTATCCAACCTAATATCCACACAAATACTATATATACATCAATTCAATCTACAAAATCAAAAGGGCCATTATGTATATGTTCATATATAGTGTCATCAAAAGGATCAGGACTGGCGACGTGTTGGTATGCACGTAGCCGGTGGAGTAGGGACTCCTGACTATGTTGTAGAAGCAAATTCGATTGTATTTCATGTGGGGCAGTAGGGGGATGAATAAGGGTTTGAATTGAGATGTATAGAAGTATTATAAAATTTTGATCAATACAAATCCAACACGATAAGGCTCAACTCAGTTGCGTGCCATCCAAAAATTTTCATATGAACCCGCTATTTATAGTCTCAAATAATGGGGTTGGTAATACCTCTAAAATTGTCACAAATAGAAATAGTATATATATTAAACACAATAACTTTATTATGTAGTGTATATATATATATATATATGCACTATGCATATATACACTACAACAAATTACACTTCAGGTAATGCAAGTTTTTATTATAAAAATGTCAATTTTTTTTACCTTTAAGTATTGGTAACGAAGGTTTCCCTACCTATATATGATTAGCTAAAGCTCGTCGCCAATTGTAAAAGGTAACGAAAATTTTAACTTTGTTACCATTGCTGTTAATCAACAATGGTAACTAATACAATGATTTCCAATAGTTGTTTACTGGTTTCAAATGCCCGTTCGTTAAAATTAATTTTGAAACTATGACAAATTATTTTGTTACCATAAAATGATAAATTTCATTACCAATAAATAATATTTTTATTTTATATATTATTTTTGAAATAAACCGGCTTCCAAAGCCATAGTTCGCCAATCTGAGCCCACGTCATCACACGGGACAACCTGGCACACACAACAAGTGAGGGATAGCTCAACCCAGACCTCTTCAATGGACAAGGGATGATGTCTTTCCACTTGATTGGTGTGTTAATTTATTAATATTTTTTTATACTTATCATATTTTTGTGAAAATATTAATTTATTAATTTAATTTTTTTAAATTTACTATTTATCCTTAGTTTGTACAATTTAACATTCAATTGAAAATTACATGATAATCAAATACATGTGCAATAAAATTATTGGAATTTGTACAATTCATATTATTAACTGAATGAGGGCAATTACCTATTGGAATTAAACTAATTATAAGTGATAGATAATCATAATTATTAGCCCCTGTATACACATATATTTATATATATATATATATATTAAATTATATATGTGCACAATATTACTGTATTCAATTAAATATACAAGTCAAATTATAAAAAAGTCTTTTCATTATGCGAACTTAACTAACTGAATGAATTGGATTTTTTTTCTCTTTTTTTTTTCCTTCAAAAATATAGTCTCAAAAAGTATATAATATAACTTTTTAAGTTTATATAAATATTATCGATTTTTTTTATCATATTCACTTACATATAGATATATTTGTAAGTCCAACATATCATATTTTCCTTTTTCTTGTTTTCAATATAAATTTATAAATTCTTAATTATTTTTAATGTACTTAATAAGTTAAATATAATTAAAAATAAATTCAAATGAAATAGAGCTATGATGTCCAAATCGTAAATAAAAGAAAATTTCAAAAATGTTAAGGGAGATGAGAGATGAGAGAGAAAAGGAGCAAAATGTTATAAGTGGGAGAAGAATAAGACAAAAGAGATATTAAAGAAACTACAGTGAAAACACTAAAGATAACAATGGGCATCAAAGCATTTCCATCAACATAATCGAGTCAATTAGAAATTGTTCCCAACTGAATTGAGAAAATTGAACATTTTTCCTAACTAATTCAAGTCAATTGGACATGTTTTCCCCAATAATTGAGATGGTAGCACATTTAGCCCATTTTAATTGAGTAAATTTGACAGTTTCCCCAATATAATTGAAAAAAAAAATTGAATATTTTCCCCAACACAATTAGGCTACATGTACATTTTTCTCAATTTAATTGATAGTTGAACATTTTTCTCAATTTAATTGATAGTTGAACATTTTTCTCAATTTAATTGATAGTTGAACATTTTTCTTATATCATTTCAGAAACTTTGACATGTTTTTCAAATCAATTGGGTCAATTACACATTTATTGAATTAATTGGACATTTCTTCCAATCTGATTGAGTCAATTGAGCATTATTGTTTTCCCTAAATGAATTGAACTAGTCAGACATTTTTCACAATGTAATTGTAAAAATTGAAGATTTTTGTCAATCCAATAAAGTTAATTAGACATTTTTTATAGTTTAATTGAGATAATTGAACATTTTCCCCAAACCAATTGAGTCAATTGAATACTTTCCCCAATTCAAATAGTCAATTGGACATTTATTTCAACTAATTGGGAAAATTGAACAATTTGTCAAATTTAACTGAGTCAATTGGATTTTTTCCAAATTTAATTGAGTTATTAAATGTTTCTCCAAGCTCAATTGAGTCGATCAGACATTTTTCCAAATCTATTCATCGGACCGATGAATTTTCCCAATTTAATTGATCCATTCGCCAACTAGTGAATTTTTCGAACTCAATTGATCCATCCCATCCCAAATGAATTTGTATAAGGTATGTGGTAACCAAATTAATACTTTTTCTTGTCTTTGATAAAATTTGACTTGCTAAGGTGATTTTAAAATTATACTTGCATTGTAAGATCAAGGGTTTAAACATTTTTGGCACTATTACAATTCTTTTACAAGATGATAATATTATATTGCAAACATCAACTATTATTCTTTATTATTATTATTATAGATTTTTTCTAGTTAATGACTTTGTATAAATTTGTAAAAGATATACGTAAAAGATTAATACTTCTTGTTGTTTAAAAAAATTGACTTGGTATGTTAGTTTGAGAATTATACTTGCATTGCAAGATCAAGAGTTTAGACCTTTTTGGGCACAATTAGTATCAGGGATAAATATTTTTTTACCCTCTGAACTTTTTGCGTTGTTGGAATTCACCATATAAACATTTTTTTTTACCATTTGCCATCTGAACTTTACGATTTTTTGACATTTGCCATCTAAGCTCATTTCCGGCGGAATATTCCACTGAAATTCTATCACATGCATGTCATGTGACATAGCTGAGGGCAAATGCGTCATTTCAATTGATTAAATCCTTCTCAAAAATGTTTTCCTTTGGCAAGAGTTCCTAGGATGTCTAAGTGGCAAAGCTTTAAGCCCCCTCCTCCACCACTTGGACAGATTAAACTTTATTGAAAAATGGGGTTTTAAATTATATTTGTACTAATAACCTAAGTTCAAATTTCAAAATTTATTTATCAAATTTTAATATTCTTCCTTCAATTTGTTTTCCAAAGATATATAACATATGAATAAAATTATGTAATAAATTATTTTTTCAATTTAAAAGGACAAAATCAAAAAATTTAATATATAGATAAAATTATTAAGTAAATTAATCTTTTAAACTCATTAAGTTCAATTTTCAAAATTCATTTATCTACTTTTGATATTTTAACTTCAATATTTTTTAAAATAAATAATTTTTAATTCATAAGCATATATATGCATTGAAGATAAATTATCAAAATTATATAAATAAATCAATTTATTGAAATAAATTATTTTTCCCCTTTTAACTTGAAAAATAATTTAAAGGCAACATATCAAAACTAGATATAGATGTGGAAATTCAACTTAAAAATCAATATTTGTCGAAATAGTTTAGGTGGCATGCTATGTACCCATCAATCCGGGTTCTACTCCCATTGATAGCACAACTTTTTTGGGGTGAGTTTTTCAAATGTAACTATTTGAAATGACATAATTGCACTTAGTTATGTCACATGACATGCATGTGCTAGAATCTCGGTGGAATATATTCTGCCGGAAATGAGCTTCAATGGCAAATGTCAAAAAATCGTAAAATTTAGATGGCAAACAAAAAAAGAAAAGTTTATATGGGAAAGTCCAAAAATGGACAAAGTTTGGAAGGGAAAAAATATTTATCCCTTAGTATTATTTTACAAAATGATAATATTACAGGATGATGTGGTACACATCCTTTTTTTTGGACACGCCATCACTACCAATAGGGCAAAGCCTCAAGTATGGAGTTAAATGTCCTCGAAGTTAGAAGATGCCCTCTAGAGAGGCTATACGCTAAGAGGGAGGCCTCTGAGTGAGGTGAAGCCCACGAAAGGGAGTTGTTCCCCAAGCTTACCTTATACAGGTTCGAGGAAAATGCCCTCGAATGAGGCTCCAATGAGATCGTCGAGGAGTTTAGATCATTGGGGCGAAGACCTAGGAACGATGAGCAACCTTGAAGAGTCTAAGAGATAGAGCAACATCAGGGGGTGAAGACCTCTTTGAGGGTAGGTACCACATGACCCCTCAGGCAATGCAGTTGACCACTATCATGTCTAAAGCGAGCTCCAAACAACCCACTCAGGCATGGACAACCACTGTCACCTAACAAGTACTGACAGGGTTGGGGGGGGGGATATCATTTCACTTCCAAGTGCCATTAATGCTCCATCTTAAAGGCAATTTTTAGCATTAAATGCAAATTCATGCCCCATTAGTGAAAGTGAGGCCCAGTCGTCATGGGGAGTCCAAAAAAAGAAAAAAAAAATATGTCCACATGTATTTTACATGTCATTCAAATGACCAACCCCCCCTCAACCTCGTCAAATCAAGGCATCTTTTATATAAATAGGCTCCTGGCCCCCAAAATAGGTATCTCACTCTATTTGAAAAAGAGTAACAAGCAACATTCATCTTCGTCTTCCCCTTTATTCAAACTTTGAGTTTACCCTACGAATTTTAGCATCGGAGATCCTACATCGGGGCATAAATAGCTAGTCTCAGGTTTGCTTGTCCCTTTGGACAGGTGGGCTGCCAACAAATTGATCGGAGCACCCAAACTTCCGTACATATGTCAATCTTCTTCTTCTTCTTCTTATTATTATTATTATTATATAGAATTTATTTAGTTAACGCCATTTTATGAATTTATAGAAGATGTATCACAATTTATTAATGCTTTTATCTTTAAACAAAATTTGACTTGTATCTTGATTTTGGAATCATACTTTCATTGCAAGGTTAAGGGTTCGAACATTTTTAGGCACAATTAGTATTCTTTTGCAAAATGATAATATTGAAGGGCAACATCAAATATTATTCTTTAGTTATTGCTATTATTATTATTATAGTAATAATTCTTTTTATTAAAGAATTTATTTAGTTAGTAAACTTGTATGAATTTATATTAGATATACAGTAAAAAATAAATACTTTTTATCTTTCTAGCAAAATTTGACTTGGTATAGTGGTTTCACAATTATACTTGCATTGGAATATCAAAGGTCCAATCATTTTTGGGCACAATTGATATTATTTTTCAAAGTGATAATATTATTGCGCAAATATCACATTGTGAATGTCTCCATTAATTTTTTATATTTATTATTATGTTTTTAAGATTGTAGGCTTTGCTTTAAAAAATTGTAAAAATATTGTTATTGTAGAAAAGTAATCATAGCAAATAAGTACTTTTCATAAGATCTCTTAAGCAAGTTCAAAATGGAAAATTCTATATGGTAGCAATATTTCTTAGCACTAATATTCTTTTAAACACGAATGGCGAACAATAAATATATACATTTAAATGTAAACCTAAATTCGTAACTAAATTATTTGTTACAAAAAGTGCTAATAGTAACAAATATTTTAGTGTTACGAAGTGTTAAAATTTGGTTACAAATACTTGTTTGTATTTAGCACGAAATATTAATAGTAACAAAATTTATTTTATGTAACAATTTTTATATTATTGTTATGATAAAATCACTTTTTGATAACGAACAAATATTAATGGTGACAAACTGCCTACTTCGTTACCAAAACGTTGATATATGGTAATGAATAAATACTTTTGCTGTCATAAACTATTATTTATAACTAATTTTGTATTCGTTACAATAACTTTGTTATCTAAAGTGCAATTTATTGTAGTTATATTTACATATATACTCCATACATACATATATATATATATATATATTATAGGAATTGATAATGGCACTCTAAAAATTGTTATTGAAGCTCTATTTTCTTTCTTTTATCAAGAAATTGATCAAATTGTAACCAACCTTTATAATATTTGTTCCAAAATTTATATTATTTTTATTCATAATTTTATAGTCATGATCCATCCAACCCAAATTCAAAAAGAAAAAAATAATTATATTTTTGATATTGCACTATAGGATATAGAAATATATAATGAAAAACAAATGTACAATTCTAGTATCAATAAAATTCTAACTTTTTTCCCCAATCAAATCAACCGAAGGACGAAGTTGTTTTTATATAAACAAACTATTTTAATTTATATTTTATTATTATTTTTCACTAACCATAACTTAAAACTTATAAATATATATATATATATATAAGTTAACTAAATGGTGAATAGTGTTTAGGGCATATTTGTTCAATTTAGCAAATCAAATAATATTCAACAAATAATGACATTAAACAAGACGGAGATGTATCACGCGTCCGTGTAATACACTGATCTAGTCCTACTATAGTCAACCTTCGGTTGTACGCAGGGATCAGATCCTACAAAATGGTATCACATAAGAGGGTCCATTGATGGTTTGTTCTGCCCAACAAATCCCCTTTATATGTATTGGGGGCATTTTCGAGGAGATAATCTTGACAAGACAGATATGGCCCACAATTTCAGGAATATCAAACTTTTCGGATATAGAAAACTTATAATTCGGAGCAATAATTCATTGCAACATAGAGTAGAACTTATAATGAACCAAAAAGATGAATCAGACAGGGTAGGCCATACGAAAATATTTATAGCATATAGTTCAATGACTTAGAAAAAAATAGACAAGACACTTACCTTAAGGGTTCATTGTCTCACCAAGTTTATGGATTAGATTAGCTATGCTGACTCAGTGACCACCTAAAGTTTGCATTAACGGCTAAGGTTAAAATATTATGCCATAATTGCTCATGACTAGTAGTTATTAATTAGGGATAATATAACTAATTCTACTCTTGAAGTAATATAATACTTACATATAACTTGGCGGTAATAAGTAAACTAACTTGTGCTTAGTAACTACTTTAAGAAAAATATTATACATAAGCACATGAATAAGCAATATTTATGCATAGATGCACATATATAGTTTTCAAAATACCTTTTTTTACATGCATGCATATAGTTTAAAAGAACAACCGTAGTTTTTCAGATATGCATGCATATGCATGGGCATAAAGGCTAGTTTTAAGTTACTACACTTATGCATAGGTAAAACATGAACATGAGTGCTTTAATAAAATAACTAAACATAAACATGTGTACATATATGCATGAATTAACTACTTAAAGTGAATGAAATTGTATCTAGAACACATAGGGAGTCTAGGATGGATATATATATTCTAATAGTGTGTAACTGCTCTAGGGTTTTTCTTCTATATATATGTGAGTGTGTGTGTGTGTGTGCAGCAGCAACTGCTGTGTGTGCAGTGTGTATGCACGCGCGTGTGCGTTGTGTCCTTGTGTGTTGAGGGTGTGTTGTGTTTTCCAATTGTGGGGGAGACCTCCCTATTTATAGATGTTTGCTTATGATACAAACATTATTTAATTAGCAAATCCTTGATCATTTTCAAGACAATTGTTGTGGCAAATTTTTAAGTTATCTAAGTGTACAAATCAAGATTTGATAAGGGTTTAGGTGTTAAGAATCCTATCTTTTTCATATCTAAATGTGGGTTTTTGGCTAAATCATGGCCATTAATTTTTACTTAAGGACTAAGGCCAAGATTATAGCCCTTGAATTAAGATAAAGACTTGTAGGTAACATCAAAATGTTATGATGAAACAATCCTTCTAAGTGCACCAAGGGTGTTTTCTTCTTCAAGTAATATACACAAGTGCCCTAGGGTTTAAGATGATGAAAACAAGTGTCCCTACATGTGTCTTCTATGTGTTGAAGATTACCTTATCTTAAAATAATAGGTGCAAGTGTCTTGAAAATAGCAAGAACAAGTGTCTTGAAATTTTTAAAAGATCAAGATTCTATACCTTACCTTAAAATTCATAAGAACAAGTGTCCTATGACTTGTCTTGATGATGAAAATGACAAGTCTTCTATAATTTATAAGAATAACATGTATACCTTATCATATCTTGCTAATGAAAATGATACATGCCGTAAATCTTGTCTAATATATAATATAAACAAATATCCTAGCACATGCAGTAAATAAAACAATTCCTATGGTTATTATAATTATTTTTGAAATATATATATATATATATATATATATATATTTATATAATTTTTGGATTTTATGCGTATTACACACATAATTTCAAAATTTATATGTACAAATATATTTTCGATTTTTATACACATATGCTATATAATTTTGGTTTTTTAAGCATGTATATTATTGGAACCGATTTTTGCAATCATAATATAGTTACTATATCTATTTTGTGTATATAAAAATTGGGATGTCACAAAATCGATGTATGAAGAATTGATTAAATTGATTGTAACGCCCCTTCCAAATAATCAAAATGATGATAATCTTAAACATGCCCAATCAAAGAAGTTTTGATGTGTGGAATTGGACTAGGTACGTAACAATTGATTTTAGAAACTTGCAGAATAATATCCAATTTTTACAGAATTGGAAAAAGAGCATAACATATAATCTTAGAAATTTACATTAGTAATGTTTGTCCAATGTTTGCAGACTTAGAATGAGTACATAAAGTATAATCTAATAAACTTGCAAAATAATGCCTAATGTTTGCAGAATTGCAATAACCACATAATGCATAATTTTAGAAACTTGCAGAATAATGTCTAATGTTTGAAGAATTGAAATGAGAATAGAACATATAATCTTAAAAAACTTACAGAATAATGTCTAATGTTTCTAAAATTGGAATGGCCACATAATGTATAATTTTAAAAGCTTGCAAAATCAAGATGATTATATGAAGTTTATCATCCTAAACTTGTAGAATTGGAATGATTATACCTAATTTCATCAATTGAAATGGGGATTATGCTCAATTTGATAATTAACTTGAAAATTATGCCCAATTTGATTACTTGAGATGGGATTTTGGTTAATTTGATCATTTGACTTGGGAACTATGCCCAATTTTATTAATTGAGTTGCGATCATGGTCAATTGATCAATTGACTTGGCGATTATCCCCAATTTAACTTATTGAATTAGGGGTTAAGCTCAATTTCATCAATTAACTTGGGGAATATACCCAATTTAATCAATTGAGTTGGAGATTATACTCAATATAATCAACTAACTTGGGGATTTTGATCAATTGAGTTAGAGAGTATGTCTAATTTGATCAATTGAGTTGTAGATTATGGCAAATTTCATTAATTGGCTTCGAAATTATGCTTAATTTCATCAATTGAGTTGGAACTATGGTCAACTTTATCAACTAAACTAGGGATAATTCCCAATTTGATCAATTAACTTGGGGATTATGAATAAATTCGTCAGCTCACTTTGTAATTATTATCAATTTCATCAATTAACTTCGAAATTGTGGTTAAGTTGATCAATTAACCTAGGAATTATGACCAATTTCATTAATTAACTTGTGGATTATGCTCAAATTCATTAATTGAGTTGGAAAATTATGCCCAATTTCATCCATTGGGTCGGTGGTTGTGGTCAATTTGATCAATTGAGTTGGGAATTATAGCCAATTTCATCAATTAGGTTAGGGATTATGCTCGATTTCATCAATTAAGTTGTAGATTATGGTCAATTTCATCAATTGAGCTGTGGATTATGACCAATTTGATCAATTGACTTAGGAATTATGGTCAAATCAATTAATTGAGTTGTGAATTATGCCCAATTTCCTTATGTGAATTATGGATTGGGGTAAATTTGATCAATTGAGTTGGCAATCATGCATATAAAAAATATAAATCGATAAAAAAATTAATATGAAAATGCATCATAAATATATTCATAATTTGTGTATGCACACAACATATATATACTCTACATAAATAAATTACACACTTACATATATGTATATATATAGAATATATACACCTTATATATGTATAAATATAGCGGTGGGTTTGCGTGTTGGGTAGGTTTTAAATATTGAACCCGCCTTCCAATTGAAAGTGGTAGGTTTCAATGTTACTCAACCACGCTTATAATTTAAAATTTTACAACTGATGATTTATACGTGGATTAGGTTAGTTTGAGCGGGTCGTGTGGGTTAGGTAGGTTTACTTACATCCATAGCCAAAGGGGCAATGTTGCAATCGATTGCCTATTGCACTGCATGCTAGTATGTGTGAAGATCAAGAGTGCAAAGAAGATATCTTGTGGTATAGTGGGTCACAGTTACTGCCTCAAAGTTCAGGGCAAGGTTCATGTTGGTTGGTTTGTTGATTGATACTAGTTTAAGTTGTGTATAGTTTTTTAAGTGGTTTATTTATAGTTATGCATCATTTTTTAAAGCTTTGTGGAGGTGGAAAAAAGTGGGGTGGGATGCTTAATACATACTACGGTAAATACACAAACTATGCATGTGCAAAATAAAATAAAATATAATTACTTATTTAAATTCATTGTATAAAATACAAATATTAATGAAAATAACTATAAAAATTTCAACTAAGACTTAATTATATAAATAAAGTAAATATAAAAATGAAAATATAAGATTAGGTTGAACAATGGAATAAAAAAAACAATGAATAAGGGATAGGAGAGAGAGGAGAGTATAAATAGTAAAGAAGAGAGAGAATTAAAATCTAGGCCAAAGATGCCAAGCAATTAATAGATGGTGTTGGTGCTTTATAAAAGAGTACAGAAATATAAATGTTTACCACAATAATTATGAAAATTTCAAAAAAGACTTAATTATATAATAAAAAGTAAATAGAAAAAAGAAAATATAAGATTAGGTTGAATAGTGGAAAGAAAAATAAAAGGAAAAAAAACATTGAGTAAGGGATAGGAGAGAAAAGAGAGAGGATAAATAGTGGAGAAGAGAGAGGAAAGAGAATTAAAATCAAGATCAAAGACGCTAAGCAATTATTAGATGGTGTTGGTATTTTATAAAAGAGTATAGATATACAGACATATATATACACACACACACACATGTGTGTGTGTGTGTGTGCAAACGACATGTATATTATTTCATAACAAAGTTAGAAATTTTAATTTTTAAAGAGATGAATTTAGATTTTTATAGAACAATGGATTAGTTTTATTTATCTACAGGATTCTCATTATAATTGCATATGATCAGCGCAGATTATTGTATGTAAAATTCATCTAATTTTAATATTTGTGTTACTTGTCAATCCTTTTACAATCAACTCAAACAATGTTTTTTAGGAAGCTTATTTTTCTTACAAACATGATCTAAGTGGATTGTTGTATTAAAAACTTTTATCTTTATTTTGGTATAGAGAATCTCTCAAATCCTTTCATGAAGTATATAATTGTAGTATATATGAATCCCAATTAAATATGATCTAATATATTCTATTAGATTGTAATATATGGCAACATTTACTTAGTTTCTTTATGTGAACTCAATTTTTGACTATTTTAGAATATGATTGAAAACGTCTTGACTTTTGTAACCATGCAATTATCACAAATTTCACAAGGTTTATTAACAATAATATTATTCAGATTACCTAAATTTATTACAATTTGTCACCTACTTTTCACCATAATCATTTTAGCGACTTGTGGGCATATATTTCAACTATATTTATATATAACTTTTATCATATATTTCTCAAACAATTTTCAAATCATGACTAAATACTTTTTACTATTTTCATCCTTTCATCGTATCTTTTCTTGCTAGCAAACAGTTGTTTTCCATATAGCAGGAAAACTGTTTATATTCATAACGACCTTCCTGAAGGCACTCTGTTGGTGGTACATTGCCAGTCTAAGGATGACGACCTTGGAAATCATACACTGAAAGCAAATGAAATTTATTTCTTTGATTTTTGTGTGAAACCTTTTAGTACTTTATTCTTTTGCCGTCTGCAATGGGGTAATAAGGGAAAAACATTCGACGCTTTTAAAGCAATGTGGCTTTTGAAGTATAAACCATGTCACGGAGATACATGTAGATGGGCGGCATGGCCTGATGGTATTTACTTCTCCGGACAAAAAAAATATGATTGGGAATAAACAAAAAAGGAAGAAAAAGAAAGGATATATGATCCTATATCTGTATCAATACTTTTTTTTCAAATTTATTTGATATCATAAAATCAATGAATCATATTTTTATATTGCAATAAGTATCATACTATAACTTAATTTATGCCAATTGCATACATAATTTGCATCTTATACATGTGAAAGCGTATAAGATATGGGATCACAAAAGATATTGTAATACTTAAATTATGTAATCTTCTTTTACTCGAAGGGCCACTACATTGTTACTGGTATATTAACAAAAATTCAAGGTAGTAAGTAGATTAAAAATGATGATGCCCAAATCCATCGCCGAACATAGAGGCCTGAACCTACGAGGTATTGTCCCGCACCTTGGGAAGGTGGGGTTGTCCTTTGATGAAAAGGCGCCTCGCAAGGTGAGGGGAGAATTAGAGCTTATAAGTTTGCCAAGTCCCTAAACTCCTTCCGACGTGGGACAAGAATATGGTATCATCGTAAGCCCCCAATCAACGGACTTGGAAAGAGGCGCAGGGCCATCGTCCCCACAAATGGTGCCATTTGATAATGCCCAAATCCGTCACCGAACATAGAGGCTCGACCCTGCGAGGTATTGTCCCTCACCTTGAGATTGTGGGGTTTTGTACTTTGATGAAAAGGTTCCTCGCAAGGTGAGGGAGGGATTGGAGCTTACAAGTTTGCCAAGTCCCTAGACTCCTTCTGATGTGAAACAAGAATATGGTATCATCAAAAAAGAAATCAAAATTTTTATGTCAGAAAAGTGTATATCTTTTTATGTGTGAAATTATATATACAAGTTAAAAAAAATTAATGACATAAAATAAATTATGTTACCTCAACAAGTTTTAATTCCTATTTTGAAAGGGAGTACGGGCCAATGTGTTGCCTTTAACGGCATGAAGCACCTAATATTAATTTGTATAGCATTGATAGTAGGGACAATGGGAATATTGTACCATCTAAACATACTTAATTTGTACTACACACTCTAAAATTGAAATTTTGGCATTTCACATCCTTGAAAATATATTAGCTTGGCACTTTACACCATCCACCCATTCCTAGGAAAATTTTCAATTGGAAATAATATTTCAGCCAAAATTAAAAAAGCAAATGTTATATTCTCTATATAGAAAAATAAATAAATAAGATAGCCAACTCAAAGTCGACTTCTTCCTAAAGATTAGGATACACTATAAAAAAGTTTGAGACAAAATAAATGGCAAATTAACTTCCCATGATGGCTTGAGCTCTTATCGATATCCCTTCAAATTTTCACCTAGTTTCTACCAACAAATTGAAGAATCTTGATTATTGAAGTCGGGTAATAACAATTATGGGAATATTAAGAGAAGAGCATGACAACAAAGGAGCCTTTACATTGAGAATAGACCATAAAATATTTCTTTTTGGCTACCTTATATTAGTTGTGTTTTTATTAAGTTATGCACTATCACACACAAGCTCGCATTTTTGTAACTTAATGACAACTTTGTTTATTGAGGTTGTGAGGTGATTTTAAAGTGATAGTAGATGTGATCGTGCTGATTTGAATCAACATTTTGCTAGTGAGTGTACTAAAGTTAGGATGAATTATTGGTAATATCTAGGCCGAGTTTTAAATTTATGAGATTATCTTTTGGTCTTTTTAGATTACCTTCTGAATTCTTGAGATTTTTTGATTTAGGCCTGAATATAATATTTGGTGGAAATTTTTAAGGAGAATGTGTGGAGAGTGCAAAGTGTCAAACTAATATATTTTCAAAAGTGCAAAATGTTGAAATTTTAATTTTAGGGTGCATGATGCCAATCAAGTGTGTTTAGAAAACGTGATGTGCCAATTTCCCTTGAAGGTGGTGGCAAAATGCAATTTGTCCTTGTTTAAATGCACGGTGGTGACAAAATTATCTCAAGAACAATGGGCCACAAAGTCAGAACACATTAAAATTTATAGAAAAATACTAAAAATTTCTTAGAATAAATTTTTTTATCTAAAAAATCTATGAAACTGAATTTTAATCTTATAAACCCATTCCACTTATTTTTTATTCTGAAAACCCTCGTAGTCAATTTTTTGACCGAATTACCCTTAACCTTTTATACTAAAAAAAAACCTTAATAAATCATTTTCTAATAATTTTGTTTAAAATTCTTTAAACTTATATGTACCAATTATGATTTAATAAAGTAAATTTGTAAATTTTTTAATTATAATATATAAATTATTAAAAGTTTTTTTTATCTCGAATTTAAAGATATCTAAATTAAAAATTAGAAAAGTTTTATTTTATAGAAATTACGTACTGAAAAAGCTGGCATAATAAACAACAACACTTATAAAATCTTTAAAAAAATTATTTTCAATAAATAGGTTTTTTCTACTTCTCTATTAGCAAAGGTAAATGAAATTAATTTATACATAAATACCAAAAAACAAATGTAAGAAATTTAAGGGTACGGTTTTTTTTTCCAAGAAAAAGGTTAAAAGTCAATGATTGGGTTCTTTAGAATGAAAAATTTATTAAATAGGTATATAGGATTGAAAAATTTATTCATAGATTTTTTAGATATGAAATATAATTTTAAGGATCAATTGCGTTGGGGATTACTCAAAATTTCATCAATTAAGTTGGAGATTATGGTCAATCTCATCATTTGAGTTGAGGATTATGACCGATTTGATCAATTGACTTGGGGAGTACAACCAATTTGAATTGGAGATTACGACCAACTTCATCACTTGACTTAGGAACTATGACCAATTTCATCAAGTTGGGGATTTTGGTCAATTTGATCAAATAACTTGAGAATTATGATTAATTTCATCGATTGAATTATGAATTTTCATTAATTTCATCAATTGACTTGGGAATTATTCCCCATTTCATCAGCTGAGTTGTAGATTATGTCCAATTTTCTTAATTGAATTGGAAATTATGGTCATTTTGATCAATTATTATAACCAGATTCATCAATTGAGTTAGAATTATAGTCGATTTAATCAGTTGAGGTGGGGACTATAGTCAAATGAGTTGAGATTATAGTCAATTTTAGTGATTAAGTTTGGGATTATAGTGAATTTGATCAATTGACTTGTGGACTATGACTAATTAGTTCAAAATTATGGTCAACTTGACCAATTGACTTGGGAATTATGTAAAATTTTATCAATTGAGTTGGGAATTATGATCAATTGAGTTTGAGATTGTGCCAAATTCTGCAAAATTGATATGTGTACTACAAGTTTTGGGATTGTATAGTTCAATATGCGAATTCTAATTTTATCACTTTAGTAGGGGATTATGCCCATTTTATCAATTGAGTTGGGGATTACGCCCAATTTGATCAATTAAGTTGTTGATTATGCTCAATTCAATCAATTTACTTGGAGATTATATCCCATTTTGAAAAATTGATATGTGATATGCAACATTTGGATTATGTTCTTTATATACTCATCCAAATTCTGCAAAATTGATATGGGCATCAACTTTGATATTTACTCAACATTTGAGGCATGAGGATATAAAGGAAAATGCTCACAACCAATGTCAACCATTTGAGTCCTTTATATCCTCATGCCTCAAATGTTGAGTAAATATCAGAGTTGATGCCCATATCAATTTTGAGGATATTGACATTGGTTGTGAGAGTTAGTTGGGTTTATATAAACCCCTACCAAAGCGGCAATGCTGCAATCAATTTTCGATTGCCCTGCATGCTAGTATACTTGAATATTAGGAGCACGAAGAAGATGTCTTGTGGTATAGTGTGTCATAGTTGCTGTCTCCAAGTTTAGGACAAGGTTGAAGTTGGTTGGTTTGTTGATTGATACTAAGCTTAAGTTATGTATAGTTTCTTTTAGTAGTTTATGTCTAGTTATACATCGTTTTTGTAGCTTTCTGGAGATGGAAAGCAAGTGGGCTGGGCTGGGGTGGGATGCTTATACATATATAGGCGACATGTATAATTCTAAACAAAGTTAGAATTTTAATTATTTAACGAGAATTTAGATTTTTACAGAATAATATATTAATTTTATTTTTCTACAAGATTCGCATTATAATAGCGTATTTAGCACGAACTATTGTATTTGAAATTGATCTAATTTTAATATTTGTGTTACTTGTCAGTTCTTTTACAATCAACTCAAATAATGTTTTTTAGGAAGCTTGTTTTGCTTACAAACTTGATTTGACAAACACTTCTAGTCATTTGCATTTGAATTAAATTAATTTGGTGTATGATAGATTATATTGAAACATGTATTTCATAATGTTTTTCAAACATTTTATTTTAGTAATCATATGTATATAAGTGTGCAAGTGCGTGCGTAAGATGATGTCCTAATCATTTCGCCTTGTCAACTGACTTATTTTTCCTAAACAAAAGAATTAATAACTTATCCATAAGAGACTCATTTTCATATTCAAAGTGGATTGTTGTATGAAAGACTTTTGACTTTATATTTTTACAGAGAATCTCTCAAATCTTTTCATGAAGTATATAGCTGTAGTGTATATGAATTCCAAATAATACGATCTAATCTATTAGATTGTAATATATGCCAACATTTACTTAGTTTCTTTATGTGAACTTGATTTTTGACTATTTTAGAATATGAATGAAAATGTTTTGACTTTTAGTGACCGTGTAATTATCACAAAATTCACAAGGTTTTATTAACAGTAATATTATTCAGATTACCTAATTTTTTTACAATCAGTCTCCTACTTTTCTCTATAATCATTTGACATGTGGGCATATATTTCAACTATATTTATATATAAATTTTTTGATCAAGAAACGAAATCATATATTTCTCAAATAGTTTTCAAACCATGCGTAAATACTTTTTACTATCTTTCATCCTTTCATCATACCTTTTCTTGCTAGGAAATAGTTGTTTTCCATATAGCAAGAAAACTGTTTCTATTTATAATGACCTTCCTGAAGGTACTCCGTTGGTGGTGCATTGCCAGTCTAAGGATGATGACCTTGGAAATCATACACTGAAAGCAAATCAAATTTATTACTTTAAGTTTTGTGTGAAACCTTTCAGTACTTTATTCTTTTGTCGTCTCCAATGGGGCAATAAGGGAAAAACATTCGATGCTTTTAAAGCAACGTGGCTTTTGAAGTATAGTCCATGTCAAGGAGATACATGTAAATGGGCGGCATGGCCTGACGGTATTCACTTATCTGGGAAAAAAAAGTATGATTGGGAGTAAAAAAAAAGAAGAAATAGTATCTATGATCCTGTATTTGTCTCAATACATTTTTTTCAAATGTATTTGATATTATAAAATTAGTGAGTTACATTTTTATATTGCAATAAGTACCATACTATAATTTAATTTATGTTAATAGCTCACATAATTTGCATCTTATGCATGTGAAAGGGTCTAAGATATGGTATCACGAAAGATATCGTATTACTTAAATTACATAATATTTTTTTATTCGAAGGGCCACTACATTGTTACTAGTATATTAATAGAAATTCAAGGTAGTAAGTAGATTAAAAAGAAATCAAAATTTTTATGATTGAAAAGTGTATGTCATTTGAGGCATGAGGACCTAAAGGACTACCACTGGTTGATTTTTTTAACTCTTGGTAAAAAAATTGCTTTACATTGTTTTTTAGGTGTGAACGTGGTTGGGTTCGAGCTATTTTGAGAAAAAAAAAATTAACTCGATCTGACATATGTGGGTTAGAAAATTATAAACTCTAACCGTGCAATTATTTTTTCAAACCGAGCTATTCGATCTGTGTGGGTGCGGTTTATATAGTTGTCCGGTTAGCATGTTTTACACACATTATTTGCAGTTCAATTTATTTTTATTTACACATCTAATATAAATGGCAAAAAGAAAAAATAGAGCTTATTAGAATTGATATTCGTTGCAATGTCAAAATGGATAGCAAAAATAAAGTTCCAATGGATGGAGAATATAATATAAATGAATTCTACTCAATAAGTAATATTGGAATGGTTTTATGCATATGAAAGTATAACTTGGTCAAATAAATTTAACATGACAATGCATCATGAATATATTCATGATTTGTACAGGCACACAATATATATATATATATATACTCTACAAAAACATATTAGACACTTACATATATGTATACATATTTCTATGTACATCATATATAAGTATAAATATAAAGGTGGGGTTGTCGGCTGAGCAGGTTTTAAATATTGAACCGGCGTTCCGATAGAAAAGTGGTAGGTTTGAGCTGGGTGTGAGGGTTGGGTGGGCTTATATAAACCCCTACGAAAGGGGCAATGCTGAAATCAATTGCCTATTGCACTGCATGCCAGTATGCATGAAGATCAAGAGCTCGAAGAAGATATCTTGTGGTATAGTGTGTCATAGTTGTTGTCTCCAAGTTTAGGACAAGGTTCACACTGGTTAGTTCATTGATTGATGCTAAGTTTAAGTCATATATGGTTTGTTTTAATAGTTTTTGTCTATTTATATATCATTTTGTTAGCTCTCTAGAGGTGGAAAAAAAAGTGAAGTGGGATGAATATTTCAGAACAAAGTTAGAAATTTTAATTTTTAATGAGATCAATTTAGATTTTTACAGAACAATATGTTAATTTTATTTATCGACAAGATAATCATTAGAATAGCATATTCAGCATGAACTATTGTATTTGAAATTGATTTTATCTTAATATTTGTTTTAGCTGTCAGTTCTCTTACAATCAACTCAAACAATGTTTTTTGGGAAGCTTGTTTTGCTTACAAACTTGATATAAAAAAAACTTCTAGACATTCGTATTTGAATTAAATTAATTTGGCATAGGATAGATTATAATTGAAATAAGTATTTGATAACGTTTCAAACATTTTATTTTAGTAATCATATGAATATATGTGTGCACGCACGCATGTAATATGATGTCCTAATCATTTGAGCTTGTCAACTGAGTTATTTTTTCAAAACAAAAGAATCAATAACTGATCCATAAGAGGCTCGTTTTCATATCCAAAATGGATTTTGTATTAAAGACTTTTATCTTTATATGTGTGCAAAGAATCTCTATAATCTTTTCATGAACTATATAATTGTAGTATATATCAATCCCAAATAAACACGGTCCAACCTATTAGATTGTAATATATGCTAACATTTATTTAGTTTCTTTTTGTGCACTCAATTTTCGACTACCTCTAGAATATGATTGAAAATGTTATGACTTATAATGACCATGTAATTATCACAAGATTCACAAGGTTTTATTAACCGTAATATTATTTTGATTACCTAAATTTATTACAATTTGTCAACCAATTTTTCACTAAAACAATTTTAGCCACGTTAGGGCATATATTTCAACTATACATATATGTGTGTGTGTGCATAACTATTTTGATCAAGCAACAAAACCATATATTCCTAAAACAATTTTCGAACCATGACTAAATACTTTTTACTATCTTTCATCCTTTCATCGTATCTTTTCTTGCTAGGAAATAGTTGTTTTCCATATAGCGAGAAAACCGTTTCTATTATGAATGACCTTCCTGAAGGTTCTCTATTGGTGGTACATTGCAAGTCTAAGGATGACGACCTTGGAAATCATACGCTGGAACCAAGTCAAAATTATAACTTCAAATTTTGTGTGAAACCTTTTAGTACTTTATTCTTTTGTCATCTCCAATGGGGTAATAAGAGAAAAACATTCGACGCTTTTAGAGCAGAGTGGCTTTTGAAGTATAGAACTTGTCATGGAGATACATGTAAATGGGCAGCATGGCCCGATGGTATTTACTTCTCCGGGCGAAAAAAATACGATTGGGATTAGAAAAAAAAGGAAAAAAAATAAAGGATCTATGATCCTGTATTTATATTAATACATTTTTTTTATGATTGGGACAAAGATCGATATGTGATATGCAACATTTGGATTATGTTATTTATATGCTCATCCCAATTCTGCAAAAATTGATATGATCATCAACTCTGACATTTATTCATAATTTGAAGCCTGACGACCTAAAGGACTGGCATTGGTTGGTTTTTTAAGTATAACTCTTGGTAAAAGAAAGTGATTTTTAGAGGTGTACGTGGTTGGGTTCGGGCTGTTTCGAGAAAAAAATTTAACCTAGTCCGACATATGCGAGTTAATAAATTATAAATCGTAACCGTACAATTGTTTTTCCAAACTGAGTAGTTCAAATTGTGTGAGTGCAGTTTATATAGTAGCCCGGTTAGCGTGTTTTATGTACATTATTTGTAATTCAATTTATTTTTATCTACACATCTAATATAAATAGCAAAAAGAAAATAAATAAAGCTTATTAGAATTGATATTCATTGAAACGTCAAAATACATAGCAAAAATAAAATTCTAATAGATGAAAGAATATAATGCGAATGAATACCACTCAATAAGTAATATTGAAATGTTGTTGTGCATATCAAAATATAACTTGATAAAAAAAATTTAATATATATAACCTTTTTGAGCAAGAAGCAAAACCCCATATTGCTCAAACAATTTCAAACCATGAATAAATACTTTTTACTATCTTTCATCCTTTCATCATATCTTTTCTTGCTAGGAAACAGTTGTTTTCCATATGGCAGAAAAACTATTTCTCTTTGCAATGACCTTCCTGAAGGTACTCCGTTGGTGGTGAATTGCCAGTCTAAGGACGACGACCTTGAAAATTATACATTGGAACCAAATCAAATTTATTATTTTTATTTTGTGTGAAACCGTTTGGTATTTTATTCTTTTGCGGTCTCCAATTAATGGGGCAATAAGGGAAAACATTGAGCTTTTAGAGTACAATGGGTTTAAAATGGACTGAGTGGCTAGATGGTGTTTACTTATCCGGGCTTAAATGATTGGGTTTAAAAAGAAGAAAGAAAAAAGAAAAAAAAAGGAAGAGAAAGAAAGGATCTATGATCTTATATTTGTTTCAATACATTCTTTCACATGTTTTTAGTATCATAAATTAGTGAGTTACGTTTTTATATTGTAGTAAGCATCATACTCTAACTTAATTTATGTCAATAGATTAAATAATTTGTATCTTATGCGTGTGAAACCATATGAGATATGGGATTATAAAAGATATTGTAATACTTAAATTACATTGAAAAAGTTATTGATGTTTATTAATTTAAAATTTTAACATAGAAAGGGCAAATAATTACTGGAATTGATAAAAATAAATCACTATAAAACTTGTGGGATCTCGTAAAACTTCAATGTGGAGAAAAGATACCTGAAAATCATATGCAACCTCAGATTCAATGAAGACAATTAAAAATCTTTTTGTGTGCACACACACACACACACACACTATGTTAAAGGTACGAATCGTCTACGCATATGTATAATATTGTACACTCTGTTAATTTATTAATTATTTAATTTATAGTAACCATTTAAATTTCTCTTTAATCTTCCATAAGAATGTTAATGGATGCTTTTTTTTTTGTTTGTTTTTGGACAAAATAGATTTAATGATTTTTTGTATAAATCTTTAGTCAAGTTGAGTAAAGAGTTAATAATCTTCCTTTACTCAAAGTGCCCCTACATTGTTACTAATATATTAATAGAAATTCAAGGTAGTAAGTAGATTAAAAAGAAATCAAAAGTTGTAAGACTAATGTATGCCTTTTTATGTGTGAAATTATATAGACAAGATAAAAAAAATTCTTGAATTCAAAATAAATGATATTATCTCAACAAGATTTAATAATTGAATGGAGTATATTTTGAAAGGAGGCAGGGGCCAAAGTGTTGCCTTGTTGGGCATGGGGCATCTAATATTAATTTGTATAGAATTGAAGTTGGTGGCAAAATGTTATTTACCCTTATACATTAAGCCAAGAACATTAAGCCACAACATAAAAATATACATTAAAATTCATAGAAAAATACTAAAAATTCCTTAAAATAATTTTTCTTCATCTAAAAATCTATGAAATATATTTTTAATCTTATAAACCCATTCCGCTTATTATTTCATTATGAAAACCCTGAAATCAATATTTTACTATATCACCCTTAACCTTTTATACTAAAAAAAAGTTAAAGAATCAATTTTCTAATAATTTTGTTTAGAATTCTTTAAAATTATTTGTACCAATGATGATTATAATAAAGTAAATTTGTAAAATTTTTAATTATAATATATAAACGATGAAAAGGTTTTTTTTTTATCTCAAATTTAAAGGTATCTAAGTTATAAATTAGAAATTTTTATTTTGCAGAAATTACTTTTTAAAAAAATTAGACTAATAAACAGCAACACTAAAATCTTTAAAAATTATTTTTAATAAATAGATTTTTATACATCTCGATTAACTAAGGTAAGTGAAATTAATCTATACATAAATATAAAAGAAAACAATTTAAGAAATTTAAGGGTAATTTTGTCCCATAAAAATGTTAAAAGTCAATCATTGGGTTTTTTAAAATAAAAAATTGATAAAATGGATTTATAGGATTTTTTTTTTAAAGAAAATGATTGCATAAGTTACGAAAAATTAGCATCCTATAAGATACAAGGTGCCACATAATCAGGGAAAACAAAGTCCCCTTATTGAAATAACAAGGCATATCTAGCTAAAGTATGGGCAGCCCCGTAACCCGATCTATGAGTGAAACAAAATAAAAGCCTAGCGAGATTAACATAAAGTCGGTGGATGTCTTCAATAACCGAACCAATACTGGAGAAATCAACCTGCATGGAGCAAAGTTTGGTAATATGGTTTTGGCAATCCCCCTCAAGAATGATGTTGTGCCATCCTCAATGGATAGCAAGCTTTACCGCCTCAAACGCCGCCAAGGCTTCCATGTGCTCAGCATCAAAAGCACCAGTGCTACGGATTGACATCCACCCAATACATTCTCTAAGAGAATTCTGAGCAATAACCCCAACGTTATGTGCTTGTTGATCCTGGAAACTTGCACAATTCACCTTAATAACTCCCTCTAGCGGCAGATACCATCGAGAAGCTACGCTTCTTGGTGTCTGTGGGGTAGCCGCGCCCGTCAGTTGAGTTGTGCTCACTCTCAAGAATACATCAAGATATGAAGAAGCCAACTGGATTGTGTCAAGTGGGGAGACCGGAGCCGAACTGTCCAACCATTTTCCATTTCGACTCTACAAAATCGACCAAGCAATAGTGAGAAATAAGCCAAACTCCTGAGAGTTCATACCATTAAATACATGCAGGATCCACTCTACCAACGAGTCCCTTAGTTGACCAATAATATTCCATGGCAAAGAAGATAGTGCCCATACTTGCCTGCTGAAAGGGCAACGAATGAAGATGTGAGCCGTAGTCTCGATCGGATCTAGACAAAAAGGGCAAGGGAAGTCTCCTCCATTGTGGCGATGACGCAAATTGACCGTTGTAGGTAGAATATCCCAGCTAAAGCGCCATCCGAACACCCTAACTTTCGGTGGGACATGAGCATTCCATAGAAAACACTAGTTAGTTCCAGTCCCGATAGATGCAATGGCCAGGGATCCATCCAAATCCAAACAAGCCTGTCTATATGCACTGCGTACACTGAACCAACCATTCTTCTCAAAGTGCCAAACCAAAAGGTCAAGCTGGGACTAGTCACCTAATGGAATACGTAGAATTTGCTCAAATCAAAGTTATCAAAGAGAGCCGAGATAACTGAATTATTCCAATGTGGCTTGTCTGAATATCGTAGTTGATCAACGGTACTATAAGGACATTGGCTTGGTTTAACAGTGATGGGCTGAAACGTATGTAGGCGTGGGATCCAGGGGTCAGACCATATGTTAACTTGATGCCCGAACCCAATTCTCCATCGACAACCCTTATTTACAAGAGGAATCACCGCACAGATGCTCCACAACGTAAAGCTCGGATTCAAACCCGGTACTGCGTGAAAAATATCACGAGGAAAATATCTGGCTTAAAAACCCTACTGAGTAAGTTTTGAGGAGTCGTAATAACACGCCTGACCTGTTTAGCCAACATTGCCAAATTAAAAGCTTGAAGCCTCTGGAAGCCCAAACTGCCATCCCTTTTACTAGCACAGAGTGACTCCCAAGTTACCCAATATAGCTTCTTTTCGTTGCCTTTATTCTACCAAAAGTTAGCCACCAAAGATTTGAGTTCTTGAAGAAAAGTGTCCGGTAGCTTGAAACAACCCATCGCATAGGCCGGGATCGCCTGGAGGACGGACTTAGTGAGAATCTCTTTCCCCGCTTGTGAAAGAAGCTTCTTTGACCACCCTTCGATATGTTGCAACGCTTTGTCTCGAATTGAAGAAAATACCTCCTTCTTAGATTTATCTACAACAGAAGGTAAGCCTAGGTACTTTTCATGTTCGCCTTGAGGGTCACCCCCAATCTCGCTGCCATCGCCTCTTGGTCCGCCATGGGAACGTTACGGCTAAAAAAAACTTTAGACTTCTGAAAATTAATCTCCTGCCTCGATGCTATCCCATACCTCTTCAAAATTTGCACAATACTATCCATGGATATTGACGAGGCTTTGCAAAAAATGAGCGTGTCATAAACAAATAGTAAGTGAGACACTCGAGGGGCCCACTTGCAGATCAACCCCTCAATTTTCCGCATGCGCTCCTGCTTGTAAAAGACTCGATAACACTTCTGCGACACAAAGGAAAAGGTACGAGGAGAGCGGGTCTCTGTCTGCTGAGGTATGACCAAATTGAAATCCACTCAATATAAATGAATAAGACACAGAAGAGACACAAGACATAATCAACTGCGCAAAACTAGAAGAAAAACCTAATCTCACCAGAACTCGCTCGAGAAAACACCATTCCACCTTGTCATATGCCTTGCTCATATCCAATTTGAGGGCAAGATACCCCTCTTGACCACTCCTCTTATTTTTGAGAAAATGATCGAGTTCAAAAGCTACTAAGATATTGTACGTAATTAAAAGGCCTTGAACAAAACCAGACTGAAAGGGAGAGATAATATTATCAAGAACCGATTTAATACGATTAGCAATAGACTTGGAGGTAAATTTATATACGACATTACATAGACTAATAGGCCGATATTGAGTAATAAATTTAGGATTAGAGCACTTGGGAATAAGCACTATGTGAGTATAATGAAGTTTACTATGTGAAACACGATTATTCAAAAAATCAAGAACACACTCTATGATGTCAGAACCAACAATATCCCAAAAGTTTTGGAAAAAGACAGGGGGCATACCATCCGGTCTTAGAGATTTTATAGGATACATTTGGGAGAGCGCTTTAGAAACTTCTTCAGCTATGAATAGCTCTATCAATCGACTGTTCGTCTCAGCATCGACCTTGGGTGCCAATGACTCCAACACCGCATCAATATCGTGGATCAAAGGCTAGCTAGAGGAGAAAATATCATTAAAGTAATATGTGATAACATCTTGCATCCACATCGCCTCTTCCTGCCATCTACCACTGTTGTCCCGAATCCTCTCAATCGAATTGATTCTGTGCCGCTGAGAAGCATATGCTTGGAAAAAATTTATTCTTATCCCCTTCTCTAAGCCAGTGAACTTTTGCATGTTGTTTCCACTTTATCTCCTCGCTCGCTAATAAGTCCTCCATTTCAATTCAAAGCGCTCCTTCAGCAAGTTTCGAGGACGTTGAGACCACACCTTGATGGAGTTGCGTGATGTGGTCTGTCAGCTCATGGATGCACTGTTTAGGGTCAATCGTATCGCCCCTGTTCTAGTTTAAGAGACCAAAGCGACAGTAACTGATTTTAGACCTAACTTTGTCAAGACTAGTGCCACTACAGTCGCTCGACTTCCAACAATCTTTAATGACAATGTGTATATCATCTCTGCATAACCACATAGCCTCGAATCGGAATCTTTTCCTTCTCCCCAACTTAATCGGAATCGGACTATGGTCTGATGCTATCGTTGATAGATTGGAGACCGAATAACTTGGAAACTTTTGAACCCATTCCTCCATAGCCACTGCCTGGTCCAACCTTTCCCGTATCGTGTCCGGTACTTCTCTATTACTACACCATGTAAACTTATTCTCCGTTTATACAAGATCACTGAGACCACAAGAATTTAAACAACCCCGGAACATACTAATGACGTTCAGATGCAGTATAAGCCCACCTTCTTTCTTTTCGTTATTAAGAATCTCATTGAAATCACCAACACAGAGCCAAGGGCTGCAGGAAACTTGACTCAACTTATGTAATAATGCCTAAGAGAAAGACCTGTAGCCTGAAATAGGACTGTCATAGAACCCCGTAAATTGCCAAGAATTTGGCACATCGATCGACCCTACCGTAACATCGATATAGTGCAACGAGAAACTCTGTAAAGTTACCATAACATCTCTAGCCCACAGCAACGCTAGGCCGCCCCCGCGGGTTGGGGACTCAACACAAACACTAAAAAGTCCAAAACGTCATTTCAACTATTCAATCCTCCTCTTTCGACACCCAGTTTTAGAGATGCAAGTGACAAGAGAGGGGTACCCTCTAGCCCACCTCACAGAAGTGAGCTAGCTCGAGACCCAGTTCATCAGGCCACCACCAATACCAAAAAGTCGTTGGAAATTATTTGTTTCTCAAATTACTTGATGGGAAAAGCCATCATGAAATGACCGGTACATAATATCGGAGGTATCTAATATAGTGTAAGGTAGCTAAACTACTCAAGAAAGAAATAGCCAAACATACCAAAGGAAAGCCCATGATTTCGATTGATTTGAAAGACAAAGTCATTTCGACTAGCATTCAACTGAAGAAAAGGATAGTCATTAAGACTGTCTCATTAAGTAATGAATCAAAGAACGATACTGCAAATGACGTGAAGGATGACAAAAAGGAAGATCCTTTAGATGAATGGACTGAGAAGATGGAGGAATTGAATTAGAAAGATAGGGAGTTGTCAATGGAAAGCAAACCTTCAGACATTGCATCTACCAATAGCGACACCATCTATGGTATGGGCACTTCCTCCTGACTTTATGGCTAATGACAAGGGCAATGATGAAACTAGTTATAACAAGGAAGTATGGGATGATAGTGAGCCTATAGCCTTCTTTGTTAGAGGTGATTCTGAACAAGTAGTCCAAAATAGTAACACAATTGAAGAGATCAAAGCCTTATTCCAGAAACTACCACCAAGCATGGAAAAATATATGAAACCTCTCTCGTAGTTGGCTATCTTAATAGGAAGCCCATAGAAAGAATGGTGGTTGATAATGGAGCTACGATGAATATCATACCTCTCTAGACTATAAAACACATCAGAAAGAAAAAGGCTAATCTTTTGAAAATGGATATGGTAATCAGAAACTTCGCAAGCGGAGAGGCTGACATCATGGGTATTCTACCTGTTGAAGTAGCCACTAGAAGCAAGATTGTTAAATCTACATTCTTTATAGAAGACGTGAAGACTTTCTACAACGCTTTGTTAGGAAGAAACTAGATTCATTCTACCATGTGCATCCCATCAACCATCCGTAGATTCTTGATTTTTTTGGGAGATCGCAAGAATAAACCAGAGATAGTGAAGGTAGAAGAAAGGTCGTTCATGGCTAATTTCAATATCATATAGGCTCGATATTATTCTGATAATGTCGGACCCTATAGGTTTGTCGGACAGGAAAAATATAAACGTCCACTTTATCCCACCTTGTTTATAGTGCCAGTTAGTTTACAAGTAGCTATGATATCTAAAGAAGTTAGCAGGCCTTGCAATATTAGTGAAAGACTGCTTTTTATTTCTCAAAATGTTTGTGATGAATAAGGTTGGCATTGACAAAGTTGTAATCTATCTAAACAACGTCAGAATGAAAATAATAAATGAAACGATGACCTTATTGGCCAAAGATCTTTCTGACTATTATATTTGTAATATCAATGTCATTTATAAGTATGATAAAGATCTCAGCCTAACAAACGAAATCACCTTACAAGACTTAGATGCCACTCCAGCCAAACTTGACGATGTCAAAATCAAAGTCCAGGATCCTGTCATCAAAATGGAGATAACTGCCAAGAACAATCAGAGGCCAACATACATTAGTGTATAAAGAGGCCATGGTCAATTTACTAAAACAATACAAGGTCTGTTTTGTATGGAATTACAATGCAATGCTTGGTCTCAATTGGACTCACGCAAATAGCCTCTTCGATGATTGCTTGAAGAAGTCTGTATTCTAATTAAAGAAGAAATACATAGGCCACTTGAGGTAGAATTCATTAAAGTAGACAGATACCTCAAATGGGTGGCTTATCAAAGAGAATGGAAATCTTAGCATCTGTATAGATTTTAAAGATTTGAATTTGGCTTCATCTAAAGATGAATACACAACGTCAATGGTAGACATGATGGCTGATGTTGTAGCAAGACATGAATTCTTAATTCTTATCGATGGCCATGTAGGTTATAATTAGATCTTTGTTGCCAAATAGGACTTTCTGAACTGGCATACTAATGCCAAGAGGGCATTGGTACCTTCCAATAGAAGGTTATGCTGTTTAGTCTTAATAATATCAGGGCCACATATTAAACAACCATGAATTGTATTTTTTGTGACTACGTGAATGATTTTGTCAAGATCTAAATTGTCAATCTATCATTATGTCTACAAGTTTTGCTTAATACCTAGAGCATATAACTAATGCTTTTAAAAGAATGAGAAAATTCTAGCTGAAGCTAAACCCATTGAAGTGTATATTCGGAGTGGCTGCAAGCCATTTTCTTGGGTTCTTAGTACATAAGAAAGGCATTAAAGTGGAGTTCAACAAGGCAAAGGTTATTCTAGCAGCCCAAATTATTTGAGAAGATTCATTTCGAATCTGTCATGAAAAGGAGAGTCACTTAAGCTTTACATTTTGGCAGCCAATAAGACTATTGGAGCTTTCTTAACCCAAGACGATGACAATAGCTTCAAACGAGTCGTATACTACTTAATTAGGAACTTCAATGATACGGAACAGAGGTATCATCCTATCAAAATCTTGTGTTTGACACTTTACTTTGCATGCATTAAGCTTTTGCTCTATTGTTACTGGTCGAAATTCATGTTATAAGTAGTGTTAACATGATTAAGCACATGCATTCAAGGTCGATAGTACGAGGTCGGATTGGCAGATAGGCCATATACCTTATGAAATGCCAATTGCAATTTATTCCACAAAAAGCAGTAGAAGGCCAAGCCTCGGCCGATTTTCTCAGTGACCACCTCAGCGTTGAAATCGATGACAAAATGTCTCATCAAATAGAAATGCTTTCAGTATTTCTGAAGTAGAGGATACTCTAATTCTATGAATCTTGAATAGATAAGGCATCTAGGGCAAGTATAGCGATCATTTCACTATCTGATATCAAAACTGGTTTGGTAGTCTAGTTCAAACTGCTTTGTATCAACAATTAAGTTGAATCTGAAACCTTGATTCTCAGGCTCAAATTGTTGAATGAGTTAGGAACGTCCAAATCAATGTGGCTGGAGATTCTAAACTTTTCATCAAACAAATTTAAGGAACTTTTCGATATAGAAATCCGTTCTCGACAAGTATATTTCCACTGTTAATGTATTCTTAATGGGTTTCGACGAAGTAACACTTCAATATGTGGCTAAAAAGTCTAACTTGGAAGCCAACAAATTGGTACAAGTAGCCACAGGAGCTGAATTTTCCAAAGATTGCAAGGCCGCAAATTACATTGTAAGAAGGATTTGAACAAAAGAACATTTGTACCATCAAAAGTACCATGAAACAACTAAGAGATTGATGCAAACCCATCTTGTTTACTTACAAAATCCTTCTCAAGATACATCTCGACAAGTCAAGTTAGATCCGCTAACTATATGGTTCTAAGTGATGATCTATTATACAACAGAAGTCATGATGATGTGCATGAAAGATTGTGTGAAGCCCATGTGAGTGGCCACAAAATAGCATGATTGATCAAAAGACATGGCTATTTCTGGCAAAAAATGGTGCAAGATCGCCATTGGTCGGCTAGAGGGTATGAAGAATGCCAATTGCATGGCCCTATTCAGAAAGCTCTTGTCGAAGAAATAACCTCATAGTGAAACCATGGCTATTTTGATGTTGGGTCATTGATCTTATAGGAGCTACTTTCCTTCATCTTCGAAGCAGCACAAGCATATCATTACAGCCACTGATTACTTTATAAAGTGGGTACAGGCCATTCCACTTAAGCAAACTAATCAAGAAGCAGTGGATCAATTTCGTCAATGAGAACCTTGTCTATAGATTTGGAATCCCCCATACCATTGTGATGGATAGAGGAACTATGTTCCTGGGATCTGAAATTCAAGTTTTCACCAAAGAGTATGGCATTTAACTCACACATTCCACTCTGTACTATTTGAAAGGGAATGGCCAAGTCCGAGTCTACCAATAGACCCAGAAGAGCATCATTTCAAAAATAGTGGAGGACAACTTTATAGAATGACATCTACTGCTTTCCGAATCACTGTGGGATGTATTGAATTAGCACATAAACGACCCTATTTTGTCTAGCTTATGGCCATGATATAGTCATGTCTCCCAACAAAAACACTTTGTCTATTGATGAGTACCATTGCAAAGTAGTATATGAACTCGACGCCGTAGAAGACTTGAGAATACATGCATTAAGTTGTGTTGAAGCCTCAAATAAACAAGTTGCCAAAGCTTATGATAGAAAGGTTAAGGCCACGCAATTTCACCTTGGCGACCTTGTATCGGAAGTAGTTTTTCCCTTAGTAATGAAATTCATTGTGTTGGAAAAATGGAGTCCAAATTGGGAAGGACAATTCAGGGTCCACACCATCACAAAGGGAAATGCTTACTTGTTAGAAAGCTTAGAAGGCAATTTACTTAGGGATCCTATAAATTGAAAATACTTGAAAAGGTTCTATCCAACAATGTAGGAAACCTTGTCATTGGAATGAAGAAATAATCTAGGAGAAATGGTATGACATCCTAATTGTTATACACGAAATAGGTATAATAACTATATGCTTACTAAAAATCGGTCCCTATGATATACATGCATGAAAAATCAAAATTTTCTACTATATGTGTGTAGAAATAGATATATATATATACATGGTTGTATGCATAAAAATTGAAATTTTGCGTGTAATATATGTACAATCAAGAAATATATAGCATGTATGCATGTATTTTCAAAAATTATAAATAAAAATAGGTTTATTTTATTCTATTTTATTTGTTAAATGTATTAGGACACTTGTCCATATCATATGCTGGAAGAAGTTTAGGGCACATTTTATTTTACACATGTTATGATCAAGACACCTCAGAAGACACTTGTTTTTATGAAATTTAAGATAAGATGATGTCCAATATAAAGAAGATACATGTAGGGGCACCTGTTCTCATTTTCATAAACCCTAGGACACTTGTGTACAATCTATACAAGCCCTTATCTTAATCCAAGGGCTATAAGTTTGTCCTTAGTCATTAAGCAAAGATCAATGGTCATGATTTAGCCAAAAATGGACAATTAGATATGTCCAAACCCTAGACTTCTTTATGTGCTTTTGATATAAGTTCTTTTACTTTAACTAGCTCATCGATGCCTATATATGTATATATGTTTATGCCTTAGTTATTTTACGAACATGTTTATATCCAAGTTTTGTCTACTTGAACTAAGTGTAGTAGCATAAGGATTACTCATATGATTAACATACACATGCATATTTGAAATACTATAATTATTCTTTCATATGAATATATATCTAGTTACAGGTACTTTTGAAAATCACAAATATGCACTTATGCAAGTACATATGCACATTTTTTTATCTATACGTACATATAGTAACATAAGAATTGTCTATATGCATATGCACGTACTTACACATTTAAAAGGATTAAATTTGTTCTTATAATCTAGTTACATATATGTAGTTAAAATTATTTCTAAAGTTATGAACATGCACGTACGTGTAAATATTGTTAGTTGTGCATCTATGCATAATATTTTTCTCAAAAGTAGTTAATTCACGTCTATGTATACACAGGTCATGTATTATTCTAAGGAACTACCTATGTACATATTCTACCTATACATGAGTATAGTAACTTGCCAATATGCTCATACACATGTTTGTGAGACTAAAGTTGTTCTTTTAAAATTATACACATACATAAAGTTATTCTGAAAATTATAAATGTGCATTATGGAGGAATATTGCTTACGTATGCATAATATTTTCCTTAAATTAGTTACTAACCATAAGTTAGTTACTTGTTACCACCAAGTTATGTGTAAGCTTTATGTTACTTCAAAAATCTAAGTAGTCATGGTATTCTTAAACAATGATTACTAGTCATGAGCAATTTTGGCGTAATACCCTAACTTTAGCTATTGATACGAATTCTACGAGATTACCAAGTTGACATAGTCAACCTAATCCATGAACTTGGTGAGACAATAAGCTTTTAAGGCGAGTGCTTTTTACTTTCCATGCCGGGGCATTGAACTATATGTAGTAAATATCTTTGTATAGCCTAACCTGTCTGATTTATGTTATCCAAATTTTTTGGATTTATATTTTACTCTCTATGTTTCAACGAGATATTTCTCCGAATTTTAAGACAAATTATCTTCGAAAATATTGCATTTTTGAAATGTCACATCTATTCCGATATGATGTATTGACACCTTGGGATATCATATTTTAATTATGTTTTTATGTATCATGGGTGTGGAAACAAGCTTTATTTTATTGAAAGTTTGTGAGACATTCTATCTTGATATGATGAACTGATATCCATGGGGATGCCCTAGGGAAGTTTGGGCCCAAGTACATGTGAACAGCGTATATCGAGTGGAATGGACCATCAATAGAACCTTCTTACACGATACCATTCTTTTGGATCTGATTTCTATGCCTTGTCGGAGGTTAATTATGGTAGGGTTGGATCGGGGCTATTGCACAAGCACGTGGTACACCGTTTTGTTCTGTTACCGTAGTCGAGGTTGTTCTCAATAAAAAAGGGGCCATAAAGGGTTCTATTTCGGTATTCATAAGGTTGGAAATTTTATTCATAGCTCACTATTCGTCTTGTTCAAACTGTATATATACATTTCACAATACAACGCACTTTCCCATGAGTCATTATTTTATTAGTTTTATGAATCTTATATCCTGCATATATATTTGTATGTATATTTTCAGCCTCACTAAGTCATTTGGACTTACCACCCAAGTTCTTTATGTTTACTACCTTAGTTTCAGGAAAATAGGTTGAGGGGACTTGGTTAAAGCGATTGGTGCGTTACAAGTCATTAGTGCATAATTCTTTATCCTGTATAGAAGATATGCTAATTTAATAGGAAATGGAAGATCACTATTTGAAGTGTTGTACTTGGATAGTAGTTACCCTACAGTTCTATGTAAGTTAATTGCATTTTCGCTTTATCTCAATTTTTGTTATTAGGCAGCACCGAATAAATTGTAAGTATTGGGTACCGATTGGAAAATAAGTACTCAGCAAGCCCGTTAAGTGAGCCCTACTCGTACAAGATGGTCCTAGCAAGGGGGGTGTCACAAATGGAGTCAAACGCCAACCATGCTTGAGATCATTCATTTGTTTTTCCAAACATGTCGCATTTGTTTTTGGTTTGAGTTATAAGATTTTTTTTCCATAGAATGAGTGTTTTTTGAAGAATTCCTACTTAAGAGCCAAAACCAAAACATATCGAAACAAAGGCATGATAGTGTATTCAAAAAGCCAAAAAAAGAATGGTTCAAAAATCCCAACACTTAAAAGAATAAAATTGTTTTGGCAACAGACTGCCATCCCAAAAGGTACGCAGGCCCAAGCAAAACACTGAAAAGATTGGCCAATTTGACCATTGAAATCAAGAAATTAGGGCACCATTATCCTTGGTTGTTCCACTTAGCCGACCCGTCTCAGTTGCTAGAAGATTTGATGTCATGGTAGCCTCACCCACCTAGCTATCTACAGTGTCACCTAGTCTATTGGTTCGTAGAGTGTCTTCACCTAAGAAATCTACCCAAAGTCGGGCAAAAAAGACATAAAGAGAGGTGGTCAATTCATCAAGCTCAGTAAAGGCACCTTCAACTTGACCATTGTGTTCGATGTCTTTACTCTTCGCCACCTAATAGGCACTGATATGGCAATCAAAGTAAACTTTAATTGCGTCATTCTCGATAGAAAGGCCAAGAGGTTCTTAGTCGAGCTTCCCCAACTTTGTAGTAAAACACTCAATTTCTGCAACTATATTTCCTTTTTTAGCCTCTAGAACTTGCTCTTGTTCAGTGTTTTTGCCTAATTGAATGTGGAGAGACTTCAAGTCTTGATCATGGTAGTAGTAGGAGTAGAAACATGAGGCGCTTGAATTGTAGCATTGCAGTGCTCATACTGCAATCCCAGACTTGCCAAGTTCTTCCCAAACTCCTCATAGAACTACTTTTTACTTTGAACTAAGGCAAGCTAGGAAACCTCCCTTAGGATCTCTTGGATCAAATCCCGTTTGCTCTCCATAATAGGAATAGCCATTTCAGTTTCCACCCTGATAAGAAGGATTTTCAATTCTTGGATATAAGTGTTCGGGAGATGCGTGGAATGGCTGCTATAGGAGCATCCTCCAAAATATAGTAGATAAGCTCCATGACATCTTTGGCATTGCTCATTGTAATAGAGCCATCTAAAGAGTGAGGGGAGGTCACCTATAGTAAGAGGCGCAAAGCGATTAGCAAAAATCGATGTAAGAAGAAAGGGATGGAGTGAAAGAAGGGGAAATTACTCACTTGGAAGCCGCTACCAGGTGTCTCAAGAACAAAGGAGGCAGTTGAGGTGGTTTGAAGAGTAGGCTGCAAATGGAGCAAACTATTAAGAGGCAACAGAAGTAATAAAAGAAAGCATTCTTAATAGCAGTGATGAAGTGAAAATTTACCTCTGTCACTTTGACTGGGAGAGGTAGAGGCCTTATTTTCTCAGTGGGGCAAATCTCAAGGATTTTAGCAGGCGAATATCTTGCCATGGTAATGTCTGCAAAGATCACCTCATCAACAATATTATCATCATCAACAGCAAACTCCCCCACTATCAATGAGGGGAGTGGGATCAATAGAGGCAGATTCAGCAAAAGCAAAAGCCATAACTAGGCGTCGCTTCATCGAGGCCACCTTGGTAACCTTGGATTTCTTCTCCCCAATTGCCAAGCGCTTGCTCTTCTGGGGCTACAAGTAGAGAAAATCAAAACACTGAAAATTGAAAAGAAAAAGGAAATAAAATTAAATAAGTACCTTGCTAGTAGCATTGAACTCATCATCATTGGGGTCAAACACTTCGATTACTTCATTTATCTTCATAGAGTGAAAGAGACGGGCATAGCGTCGAACACCAACCTGGACAATAGGTGTAGAGAGAGTAGAGGCTACTAGCTGAGGAGGAACCGAAATGCTAGCCTAGAAGAGTGGCAGTAACAATGACCATAGTTGGAGTCGTCTTACAGTAGAGCCTAAAAGAAATGAAATAAAAACCATTAGCAATTTTATCAAGATAAGGGAACAATAATACAACCAAGCCAAGAGAGAGGTACCTTTACCCCACGATGGTCGCTTGTATCACTTCAAAACGGGGCAACATAGCCAAATAATTCAACTTGATGAATTCCCTTAAGATCAATAGCAAAAAACCTACTGAAGGTGACCTAGTCATAGAAACTCATGGGTCTTTCGAGGGGGAAGTCAGATATAATAATCCAAGTCACAAAGTCAAGTAAAGGGGGAGTAGCCCAACACAAATGGTTTATAAAATGTAGACCAGTGAGGGGATTAACGTTCCAATCTCTTCCTAGCCTTGTGAAAAATTTCTTTATCTTTAGCAATATGAAATTCTTTCAGCTTGTAAAAAGTGACTAATGCTTGCTCGATGCATTGTTCACGTCAAGTGGGTTTCAAGTAGCATGATAAAAATTTTCAAATTTAGTTATACCTTTCTTTCATGTAGTAAGCTTGTTGGGGATGCTCTCAAGGAAGGCCACGTTGGTGGCAATCCTTGTGTCGCAAGGTGAAGCAAGCAACCATTGATATGCAAGCTCAGGACTGTAAATGGCTAACATAGCTATCAGAACTAGAAGACCATTAGGACATATCAAAGCATCTTTGTGAACCCTACTATCCACTACACATCCTTCCTAGTCGGATAAGCACATATATGGAATTCATGTTTGTGTTGCACACTACTAAAACATTTACAGCTAAACAACCCTTTTTGTTGCGATATCAACCATGTTTTGAACTACCAACTCTTACTTCAACAAAAGTGTCTTCCAAAGCTCCAATGCTCCCCTGCAACAAACAAAATTCATTAGAAACCCTCGGAAACATAATTTGCATCCATTTAATGTGTTACAAATTCGTTCAAACATAAGAACATCACACTATATGTTACGAAGCATAAATTACCTTCAAACATTTCTATTTCTCATTCTAGCAATCATTGTCAATGGGTTCAGGTGTGACTAAAAGCAATGGACCTATGCAGATGACTACTTCAAGTGTTTGGTTGAAATATTTTGAACTAGTATGCACATATCTTTCGAACTCTTTCTTTAGGGTTACATTCTTCTTGTGATGTGCGACAGTGGACATAAACATTGCTACTTTTTAGGTATAGTGACGAATTTTTCTCTATTGAGCCTACCAATGTTATTCAACAAACCACAAAGAGTGGCAAATATCTCTGATCCGTGATAAAGCAGTGTCACTTATGATAAAGCTTATGCAAATTTTGAGTTTGGTCTGGGATTTTACAAATTACACTTCAATATATGCCTAGTCTATGCCCCTCGAGCAAGTGCAACCTCTTTTCTCTTTTATAGAGCATATACATGACATAAAACACAATAATATCTTGGTAGAAATGTTAATACAACAAAATTAAAATTTAAAGTTGTAATAGAAAGCGTATCATTTTAAAAACAATAAATAACCTAACAAAAAACCCAAAATAGAAATGAAAAACATCATGAACCATGTTTCTTTTTTTAATCTAACACAAGTTACAAGCAAAAAACCCAAAACAAAAATGAGGAACGTCACATTTTGTGTTTCTTTCTTTGTTTATTTGTTTTACCTTTTAAAGATACGTGTTGTGCATATTTAGTTTATTCTACTTATGGTTCTATTTGCTTATTTTAAGGTTTACACAATCAGATAAGCAGATAACAAACATTTAAAAAAACACATATTAGAGAGCATAATCCTTCGAACACCTTACAATAGAATTTTTATTTTTTTAGTTATTGAATGGAGATAAACCAAAAAATATAATGAGGAATTGTGAATAATACATTCCAATTAATCCTGTTGGTAGAAAGAATAACAACCTCATAATATTTTTTCGTAGTTATGCAAATAAACCCAATAATAGAAAAGTTATGCTCATCATGAAATTCTCACTAGCCAATTTCAAGCTTGTGCACTCTTCCTTGAGACATTCTTCCACTAAGGGTGATGCAGCTCTCAAGAAAATGAGTGAACAAACTCAGTACCCATAATTGATGAATCGAGTACTGCAGAAACAACGAGATAGAGATGTTAAACAATGGAAAATCAAAGTCAAAATACCAAGAATTGAAATTAAACATCAATCATAAATTAAAACTCAAGAACAAAGAAAGAAACTATTGAAACAAAAAACTTGACTCTACTTCATCGGCATCGAAAGATTTGTTCAGAATTACCCTGTTTGATTTTGGAGATTCCCTTGAAAACCCAAAGTTCCAAATTGAGATGGAGTTCCAACAAACCCCAACTAAGTTCGGATTTGGAATGCAACTTACTCTGTCTTGGTGATGTGTAGTGGAAAGTTTAATTCTCTTCTTTTATTTGGTCTAACTATAACTTTTTTAAACTCTTTTTATTTGGTCTGATTACACTTTTGACAAACTATTTTGGTATTACTATTAAAAGATCAAGAATGTAATTAGGCATGACTAATTTGATAAATAACTAACATGTGAGCCACCATACTTAAGCCCAATCAAAGCTCATAACTCCTAATTTCTCTTGAGTTGGGCCGCATGTATACACGTGCGAGTCCACTTCCGGCAAACTAACAAATCGATCAAGAGCCCATGTTGTTGGGATAACAACTACCATAAAAGGTTGAATCAAATGTGTCTTTATAAAAAAAACGTATATGAAACAAGAGAAGTTAAAATCGTGGTAGATTTGAACACATTCAACTTAACTGCTTCCAGGCTAAAAAGCCCAAAATAAAGCTAGTATGGGCACTTAAATTTGTTGAAACTAACCACCAAGGACCCCAATTGTACCAGGGTACCTATAAGAAACTAATAATTGTAAGAAAGATCTTCAAAATCATCTAGGAACTAGAAATAGATATTAGATAGCAAAATGTCATGGACTTGATCTCTCAAGCTCTTCGTGAGGCACTTAGTCCTTCGTAAGCTAGCTAAGCCAGCATCTTCCCGAGCATGCTCATGTGTCTAAAGGATATAGAAAGAAATGCAAAAAAGAGAGCACAAGTGAAATAGCTTGGAAATTCTTTGCTATATTCACTCAACTCAGCTCAACTCGTGGATGACTTACAAATAAAATGCCTACCCGTATTTATATTAACCATCTCCTCCAAGGTAGAGATCAACTCAATCCTATAGCTAAGATCAACCTTCTATACTATTCTATAATATATATATATATATAATGGGGTATTTTAAAACCATACATTTTACCATATTCTACAGAATTCTCCTACTTTCTATACAATTCTACAACTATCAAGTAAATTCTATAATATTCCAGAATCGCCATGCCTCTTTCCCTGTACCAAATGCATCTATGCATGCTCGAACAATCGAGGCATGATAATCTTCCCCACCTAATTCGACAACACCCTTGTCGTCATGGAATTATGAGTCTTGCCCTAGGACTTTCTCTTGTGCTGTTGCAACACGCATATTGTCACATCTCAATTGCTTTTTATGCTCATTTGTATTTTGTATTTTTTGGTATGGGCTTACCCAAAATTCTCAATGGCCCGATGTAATACATTGCATGATAGCATTGGGAAATGTCATACCCAAAGGTGAGATAGGATCTTCTTGGATATGGTATCAATGAATGAAGGGTACAAGTCCACAACAAAGGACAAAATCATGTGGGTATCATTTTGTAAAGAAAGGATAAAATTTTTCAGGTCGAGGGCATATTACTCATTTCCAAGCACATGCTCATATCCTCAGAACCATATGTGTAACGACCCGATGTTATTTTATTATTTGAATTATATGATAAGCGTGTCAAGATTATTTTAAATATGTGAATTTTAGGCACTCATTAGGGTAATGTGAATTGTGATGCATACATCTAAAAAAATATGATCATTTCTTTATTATTAGTGAAATTTTAAACTTATGAATTTCTTATTAATTTTCGAAAAGTCTTTATCTCTTTATTTTCCTCACAAATTTAGTTTATTGTTGTTATTTTTATTATTGTTATTATTGTTTTCAAGATCCATATCATGGAATTTAATTTTATTTTTACATTTATTTTCGAGAAAATATAGATATACTTGTCTTCAAATTAGAAAATATACATCTACTAGATTTATTTAATTAATTAACATTTCTAAAATATTATTATTTTTTTGAAGTGGCCGAAATTATACATAAATAATTATACATAAAATTAGTTAAATATTTCTTCCATTATATTAATTTAGCCCTTTATGTCACTTTCATGAAATAAGTGGTAATAAAGATGAATACTTGGAACTTTTAATCTCTTAGTATCATTATTAGAGAGATGTGTATTAACCTTTTGCCACCAAAATATAGTTTTATATTAACTATCTCTTCCACAACTATATATATATATATATATATATAATTTTCCTAAAACCATTAAGTCATTGCAATTTTTTCCTTTTACAAATATTTAGAAAATTACCTTTCCTTACAAAAACTTATATGTTTCAAAAATGTATTTCTATTCTTATTTTAAAAATTGAATAATTAATTATTCTAGACTATTATTCATTGTATATGTATTTTTCCAGAATTAGAACTAAGTTCCATAATTTTCGAATTTTCCTCGAATAAATTATAATTTCCAAATTAAACTATAATTTTTGAATTTTATAACTTTAATAATACATTTTTCAAATTTTTGGAATAAATATATATATCTTTCGGATTTTATAAATATACCTATATAAATTATAGATTTGATTTTATATTAGGTATTATTTTCAAGAAAAATCTCCTCTAAAACCTAATTAATAATAATTCATGTATGGTTCTTATTTATCTACCATATGAATCATATAGTAGAGTTAACACCAAGGCTTAAATAGTCTTCCACATAAGGAGGACAGGTAGAAGATTTATTAATTAGCCAACTTAGGTGTGTAATTGCATTTATTAATAAAGTGGCAGTAATCATTTAATATTCTATTTCTTCCCTTCAATTCTATAAATAAGACCACAAACTCATCCCTTTTCCCCTCTCAAAACCATCCACTCTCTCTCTTTCTCCCTAAAATTTCCACTTTTGATCCAAATACCATTTTCTTCTATTCTCTTACTCCAAAAATGTAGAAACCTCTCTTTAATCCCATAAGTAGGAATGTTATTTTCACCTTGAACAAAAGTTCTTGTTTAGGCATGCTTCAATGCTCTTGAGTAAAAGTTCTTGCTAAAAGCATGGTTCAATACTCTTGCGTAAAAGTTCTTGCTAAAAGCATGCTTCAATGCTCTTGAGTAAAAGTTCTAGCTAAACATGCTTCACTATTCTTGATTTCATAGCTAGTTATTTTTGAAGTGATTTCCTAAAATGTTACTTTATGCTTAACTTAGATATAGTTATTATCATACATGTTATTTCAAGAATACTTGCTAGTAGAGGCTAAATTAAACCATATTATGCTTAATATGTGCTCTTTGCTCTTATTATGTGATCATTATGCATACTTAGGAGCTTATTATGTCATTATTTGCTTGGTATATGTTTCACAAGCATGAGTTAAGATTCATGAAAATATGTGCGTAGTTTAGATTAAAATGGTTTCATGAAAATATATTTAGTCTTGTAAAGGAAAGTTTATAAACATATATTTACTTGGTTATGTGTAGCTTTGAAACATAAGAGTTTCATGGAACTAGATGAGTTATATTAATTTTGTGAAAATATATTGGAATAATAGTTCTATAAAACTATAGTTTTTTTTAAACTATATTAATTTTATGAAAATAAATCATTTTATAAAAATTATAGTGTTTTATGGAAAGATACTAGTTTTGTGAAATCATATTATTTTTCATAAAAATATTTACTCTATACAATTTAGTTTAACATGAGGCAAAATCCCTCTTTTACCAAGATATGTCATGTGTTTCTATATATACATATATTTTAATTGAATCTTTTCATATACTTATATATATGTATATATTATACGTACATACACATATATATTTATGTTTTGATTGTATTTTTTTTGTAGTCTAAATATCATATTTATACATAAACAAATATATATATATATATATATATTAAAATAAGTTTATAGAAATATATTGTTATATTTAAGATCTTTAATTATTTTACATTCAACGAAATTTGACAATATGTTGAAATATGGAAGCAAGACTTCCAAGAATTATGTTCTATGTGAATAAATTGCAATTATGTGAAACGAGCCCAAATGTATCGCAAGTGGTTTGGGTGAGTCCCGTTGGGACATACCAATGGAGTAGTCGGCTTGTAAGAGTTCTCACTCCCTCCCTCCATCTCCTAATCCCCTTTGTGTAGACAGAGTGTTCTAAATAAGAGAGCGGGTTCGTAGGAAAATTTGGCGTAATACTGGGGATACGACCACCGGAGAATAAGGTAGGGAATAGGTGGAATTTGGAGTATAAGGCAGGAAGTGATATATAAATTGGCCAGGAGACATAAGGGTTACTGATAGGTGACGAAAAAGGTAGCAAAATGTGAAAAAATATGTGTTTATGTATAAATCACATACACGAACACCTTATGTGATTAAGTGATGTTTCTACTAAACTATGTATTGATTGTGGGTTATATGATTACTTTATATGGAAACAAGGTCACAACAAATGAGTTAGAAGAAGAAGAACCCTTTGAGGCATTTTACTAGAAGAGTTCATTTTCGCTATGTATTTTGGACTTTTTATTTTGTATTACTTCATGATATACTTTGATGATGTTTTGCGAAAACTCTTTCATGTAGTGTAGAATACAATAAAGTTTTATATGTATATGATGTGAGTACAAGGTACATTACTCGGGGTTATCACAACATAGGTATAAGGGTATCACATACCAGTTGTACAACATAATATTAAAAAATCAAAATACAACTCATACCCCAATCTCGCTAACATTACATGCATTAGTATCATATCACAAACTAAAATATCCTTGGGTATTTAATGATGACGGATTTGTGATGTCCAAATTTGGAACAATCAAAGAGATTTGCTTTGATTGAAGATTGGATTGAATTAAGATACACATGTACTGAATTGGAGATTGACTTGCTACAATCAATGACAAGGATCTTCCATTTAACAGTCACATGTCATACTTACAACTGAAGGGGATGCTATTTAAACCATGATCATTTAAGACATTAAGACCTCTTGTGCTATTGTTAACGACTATGGGTGAGAAGAGCATATGCATTGCACATTATCTACACTACTATGCAAAGGGAGGGACCCTTAAAATAATTACTTTTGACCTGACAAATTTTTGGTCTGTCGCTTTATTCCCACTTTCTCTTTCGTATTGCCCCCCCCCCCAACATGTTATTTTCCTTTTTATTTGCACGTATACAATCTCTCTCCTAGCTCTTCTCTCTCATGTTTCACTATTAAATAATTTTTAACTCTCTAAATTAATCATTTTTCAACTATGCAATTTCATGTTATTATACTATAATATAATGGGAGAGACCCTTAGACTACCTACATTTTGTCTGACAATTTTTTGCTTTGTCACTTTATTCCTACTTTCTCTTTCTTATTGGTTTTATTACAATTTGAGGATAGTTAAGATGTCACTTATCGATTTGATGACACTTTTTATTTTGAGTGGCAAATGTGGGATACCTAAATTTAAAAAAATTGCAATCTCAGGACTCCGACCACTTTTTCGGCTAATTTGGCCCGAAAATGACATATCATCATTAGAAAATGTATGCATGTCCATCAATTTTAGGAGTTTGCTGACGTAGTCGATGATATGGGTTTTAAAATGTACACTTTGGAGCCAAGTAGATTAAAATGAAAGGAAAACATGAAAAAAAAAACAAATGAATATTTATGTAATAAAAATAATATGCATAATAAAATAATATTTATGCAATATAATAAATAAATATATAAAAATTTATTAGACCCCCCACCCCATCCCCCCTACCCCAAATCCCTAATTCTCCCACCCCGTCATCTCTCTCTCTCTCTCTCTCTCTCACACACGCGCACACACACACACACACATAGAGATTGAAAAAGGTGTGGGCTGGTGGTGGCTTGGGGGTTGAGGGAAGAGGTGGCGGTGGCAATATGGGGCTGAGTGAGGTGGCGGGTCTAAAGAAAAGGGGATGTGGTGTCAGCACTGAGGGAGGAAGAGTGGGGGTGGCGAGGCTAGGGTTTGGGTTGTGGGAGAAGATGAAAGGGGGTGGGGGTGGGGTGGGGTGTTTTGGTATAATTATTTGTTTTACTTTATTTATATATATATAAAATAATATTATTATATATTGTATAATTATTATTTAAAAAAGTATATTCATAATTATTTTTTTTATATATTTTTAATATATATATATATATAGATATAATTATGTGTGTTTTTTTATATATTTATATTTCCATCCAAAATACCAATATAAGATGATGTGTCATCCTACATGGCAACTAACAAAACCACCTCCATGCCACATCAGATATTCAAAACACACGCGTGTGCCACGCGTCTTTTTCTGGCGAAATTAGCCGGAAAAGTGGCCGAAGTCCTAAGATTGCAAATTTTTTTAAATTTAGTGCCCCACATTTGCCACCTCGAATAAAAAGTGTCCTCAAATCGAAAAGTGACATCTTAACTGTCCTAAAATTACAATAAAGCCCTTTCTTATTCTATCTCCCACTTTCCCCTCCCACTACACGTTATTTTCCTTTTTATTTGCCCTTTTACAATCTCTCTCCTCTCTCATGTTTTACTATTATATATTTTTTACCTTCTCTAACTTAATTATTTTTCTACGATACAATTTCATGTGATGTTAAATTATTTTACTTTTACTTATCTTAAGTTTAATAAATACTAAGAAAATATTGGTAAGAAAAATATAATAAATAATTATAATTTAATTTATTAGAAAATAAGTATATAATTAAATTATATTTTTTTCATTTGCACACACATTGAGTGTGCCACAAATACTAGTTCTTATAACTAGTGAAAGAGTTTGTGTGAACTTTGTGGTATTATATGATAGAGGTACAGAGTTTTTGTGAATGTAGAAATAGTGTATCAGCTTTTGTTACTGCAGTATCAGTGAGGTACCAGTTCAGTTCTATCTTTAAAAGATAAACTCTTTCCTTATCTTCGTACCATTCCAAGTACTCTCTTGTTATTTTCGTTGTACATTCGTTTTTTTGGGTAACATTTAGACATTACTCTCGAAACTTGTGTTCTTATCCTTACGGGGGTCAGAGTTGCTTACCACTCGACCAACAACTTGTTCAATATTAGAACATTCGTACTAATACTTAAAAATATCTGTACATGTTAAATCGCAAGGTAAAATATACTTAGGCAGTGGACGTAACCCTTTTGAATGATCCATGATCAATTATTGTCGCATTATATTTTTTGTTTATTTACTTAACTAGTGGCCTTTCTAGGTTAATAGGCCATATCAAAACTAATCACGTGGCGTTTTTCATCTAATTGGCGTATGTTTAGGTAAGAATGTCCAATCATATGATAAGAAAAATAACACTTGTCATGTGATTTGTTGGTATGATCAAGCTAAGTTTGAGCAAAAATCTTCATAACTATGCATGTCACTAATGGAATCTACCCTTGTGCATGTTATCACCATTTGGAATTAAACACAAGTTATGGACAAAAATAATTTTGAACATTATGGTAGCAATGCTTGATTGAACTACGGATGATATTCAACTTGGGTTGGTATTTAAATTCTTTCAAATAATTGGTTTGGTTTTTGAGCTCAAAAAAGTTTTAGAGCAAGAATTTTTTAAGAGTGATTGGAATTGAATTAGTGATTTAGAGTATGCTTTCTTTTCATTCTCTCTAATTTTCTTCACTCATTTGGAAGAAAAATGCAGTTTCTCTCTTAACTTTAGACTTTCTCTCTTGTTTTCTTTCTTTGCTATTTTCTTCAATAATCCAACACCAAAATAAGTTTTGTTGACCTATTTGGTACAACTAATGTATGTTTTGATACTTTCAAGATATTTGATGTATGCTTGATTTTCGAATTCAAATGATTTCCTAAAAAATATTCTCTCCCTCTTTTATTTATTACAGGTTTTCATTTGTTTGGAAAAAATAAGATTGGATTGATTAATATCTTTCCTTAATATCAATTACCACATGTTCTAAATCTTGATTGGAAATTTAGATAGAAATTGATTGATTATTTTCTATATTATTATTAAACACATGCTTTATATCTTTATCATTTTAGTAAGTTTGACTTGAAATGATTTGAATGCATTATTCATGTGTGCAACTTGCCTTAGTTACGATCTTGTTTCTGTCTGAAACTTTAGTTTCCGTTTAGAACTTTATTTATTCTGCTAGAATTAAGATCATAACGGCTCTTCCATTTTTATCATCAATATAGTCGTTTGAACTTGATTTGTTAGGCTAGAATCAAGGCCACAACGACTTCTTCCTTTCTCTCATCAATATAGCCGTTGGAATTATCATTATTTAAAGGAGAATTCTCATCCCTTTGAAAAGGGATTGTGTAAGAGTCTTATAGTTGAAACAAGAGTATTGAGTTCAATATCAAGATTCATACCATCATATAATTCTTGTTTGCTTGTGTTTTCTTTGCTTGAGGGACTTTTGAGGTGAAGGGTGAGATTTTAAGCACAAGAATTCTTTAAGAGTGAGTTGAGTTGTACTGGGTTGTGGAGTTGTTATTATAGTGGAAGTTCTAGCTAGGTGTTTAGTGGACGTTTAAGCGTGCTACACTGAGGTCTTGATAGAAGTGTTCAACTACGAATTAACCGCCAGAACCAACCATACTATCTCGTTGTAGGGGCTGGTTAAATAGTTTATTATTTCTCTCTTTATCAATAGATTTTAACTCTCGATTAATATTTACCTGTTACACTAGAACTTATTTATAACTATACTAATACCGTTTATTGTTAACAGGTTATCTTAAGTGAAAACTTATTGGGCGTAGCCTAATTGGATGAACCAGGATAAATTTTTGTGTCGTGTTACTGCTTTGCATATTTTATATCATTACTTGCTCTGGTACTATCGCCGGTACTTGTAGAACCAATAACTTACTTGCCTGATACTATCGTTGATACTTCGAGACTAATAACTATCTTATAAGCAAAATATTAAATCTTTTATATTTCAAAAAAAAAAAAAAATCTTAAAGTTTCGCTGCGTTTTACAAAAATCTTAAATAGGTTTTAAGGCCTAATTCAACCCTCCCTCCCTTCTTAGGACACATCCCATCTATGAATTTTTTTTATATATATTTTTAAAATTTTTTAAAAGTATTTTCTTTTCTTTTCTTTCCTAAAATCCTTAAACCAACCATAGGGTTAGGATTTTGCCTTAATCCAACAAGCATCACTCTAGAATAATGAATATAAGCAAACAACTAATGGGGTTTTAGTTCAGTGAATGGAGGTTTAAACTTGGCATAATTGAAAATTTTGGATTGAGTCATCTTATCCTCTCCCCTTTCCCCCTTAGGTGAGTGTTTGTTGGATGGGGGATAGGGGGCGGGGAGTGTGTATCTTTTTTCAATTTATATTTATAGGGTGTTTGGAATGAATAGTATACAAAAAATTATATATATCAACAAATCAATTTTTTAACAATGCTCTTTTATAAGAATTCACCCCCCTAAAAAGAGAAAATGTTCTTTTGTAAAAATACTTTATCCAAATTGCCATAAAGTTCATCAAGCTCATTTTGTACAAATGTCGACTTCTTACAAGTTCCAGAAAGGATTCTTGTTTCAAAAAATAAAAAAAATAAAAATATTGTGAGAGGAGGTTTCAGAGCCCGCCTTGGGTAGTCATAAAAAGCCTCAAATAATTAGAAGGATGTAAAATATTAAATATTAGTTTAAAAATGTTTAAATTTACATAATTATTTGAATTTTAGAATTAAATTAAATAATTGAACTCATGAAGTATACAAGTTAAAATGTTCTTGTCTCTTATTCTGTTGGAATTGATGGTAGTGTCCAATAAATTCGAATTTGGGTGGAACTTTCAACTCAAATTCAAAGTGAAAAATATTTATTCAAATTCAACAATCCTATATTGGATGCTTTGAGCTAGAGCTCGGGATAGCCAAAGGAGAGCTCAAGCCCACAACCACAATGTTTAGCTGAATTCACACTCAAGTTCAACTCATTTCGTCCAATTTAATTGACATTAAAAACTACAAAATATAAACTAATATATACTAAAATGTATTAAATAAAAAAAAATTAAAGAAGATTAGGAAGGGAGGAGTTTTTGGTCATTTAAAGGTGCGCATCCATCCATGCCACGTGGCACTACGCAGGTCGCTAGCCCATGACCCACGGCATCTTCGAATACTTCGTCACAAATTGTCGCTGAACAATTTGGAATTCTTGCCCAAAAGCCAACCTACCCAAGCCCTAATCCGTTTCTGTATCTCTAAAATCGAGCCCTAATTGAAAATTTTTCACTCTCCTCACGACTTTCTGATCATCAGTATATACATATACACTCCTGAAAGGGCAGTATAACTGGAAGAGAACCATTTGCGAACGTTTCTGAGAGCTTTTCGGACCCTTGTCGAAGTGAACCGTTATAGTCCTGAAAGAAATGGTCAGTTCTTTACTTTACTCTTTGTATTTCGGACTTTTTAGCTTATACTTTCGATTAATCTGAAATGGGTTTCTTGAAGAAACTACTGATTCTTGGGAATTGATTTTAGTGGTTTTTTTTTGGGTTACTTGATTGTCATTCCGCCTGTTGATTAAATTGGATTATGTTTACCGTGTAGTTCTTGCTGAATAGTTTCTTTTTCTTTAAAGTTGCCCAATTTTGCGTTCAGGTTTCTGGATTAGTGGTTGATGGCTTTATCCATATACAGTGTTGGAATCATTGATTCCATTTATTGTTTTTCCTTTTTCGTGGTTCTATTTAAAGTTACTTCCTGTTTTGATGTTTGGTTCACTATAATCTAGGGATAAGATCTTAAATTTGTTAGCTTTTTAGTGTTTCCCCTCAAAATATTTGACAAAAAGTCCCTGCTATGGGAGCTACAAATGCACATCTTCACTGTCAATCAGATGTTCTCAAGAGGCTTTCTATAACCGTGGGTGCTCTTGCCCACTCTCCTGCTTTAGCTTTCAAATGGTATGATTTACACATATTTTTATCTTATTGTGTCGCTAATGCAGCATTTTGAATGATATCATCTGTGTTACTCATCCTTATCTCGATTAGTTTGTATGGTAGTTGTCTTTGGGTAATGTCTGTTTCTGCTTCCACTTCTGAGTGGGAAACCTAGTTTTGCTAGAAATTTAAAATGTATGTATTTGAGAAGTCAAATCAGTAGCAGTATTTTTTAATATGTATTGTTAATTTTTTGTACCAAATAGCAAACTGTCTTAACTTGTCGGGGATATTAATTTTAGAATTTTAGGGAATGTTTTCAATAAACTATGTAATTTTTGGGTTTTCTTTTTACAGAGCATCCGAGAAGGAAGAGGCAGATCTCGTAGGGATTACCCTTTAAGATCAGATGAGAAATCCCATCATGGTCGGGGAAACAATCCCCCATCAAGGCACCTCTGGGTTGGAAATCTTTCTCACAGCTTAAGTGAGAGTGCTCTAGCTGATCATTTTCTGCAGTTTGGAGAACTTGAAGGCATTGCGTTTCAACCAGGTCGGAGCTATGCTTTTATTAACTTTAGAAATGAAGAAGATGCATTTGCTGCTATAAAAGAGCTTCAAGGTTTTGTTGTTGGAGGCAATCCGCTTAGGATTGAGTTTACCAAGGCGGTTAGTTTTGTCAATCTTTGTCTAACTTTCTTATGGTATTCTGTTGATGGCCTTTCTCGTATGTATATACACTTTTTTGCCAGTTTTATGAAATCTATAGCTGTTCAATTTGGTGCATGATGCTACAAAATATCAGCAACACACTCATGTGAATAGTCGATGCTGTCGCCAA
>CM047881.1:6595234-6636115 GCA_026212405.1 Petrea volubilis
TTAGCTCTACCTTATAAGTAGGTGGTGAACTAGGCATGCCAAATGTATTGTCTGTACCATGCCCATATGATGGTGCAGAAGGCAACTGATGATAGGAAGGGATTTGTAGATAAAGGTGGATAGAGATCCTACGTCGGAGTAGGCAGATGGCTCATCATGTAAATGTGAGGGGGTTGGGCGTTCGAGTTATGTGAAGAGGTTGGAGCTAGGGAATGTGAGGGGGTAGCTGCTGGGACATGTTGGAGTGACGAGTAGAGTTGACCCGACCTGTAGCCTTACCACGTAAAGTTCTACTCGAAGGATGAGGTTGTTGGTTCATCTGAGTTTCATTTCACAAACAATTACCAAATAAAATGAAGACAACTGAACATGAATAACAATATAATAGCATATTAAGACATAGTTAATAGAAAATTGAAATTACAATAATAAACTTAAAAAGTTGTTTGAGTACATATGTTACAACTTTAAACTAACGTTTAAACTCTATTCCTCGTCATTTTCGTCATCGTATTCGTCTTCCTCCTCACTAAATTCACTTTCGTATTCCAACTCATTACAATCTTTGTCGTCAACATCTTCCACAATGTTATTATGATCACGTAGAGCTATGTTAAGATCATCAGAAACAATTGTGTTCACAAGTATGCCCTTATCATTTTGATAGGCTACGTCCAATGGTTCCACATTTTAGACTCTATTCTGTACCTTGGTTTTAATCACGACCAACCAAAGTAAACCTGACAAGCTTGTTGCACAATTATGAATGGAACATACCTTCTGTATTGGCCACTTTTCTTGACTTCAACAATCATGCATTCCTCGTCGCCAATGTGAGTTCCTTGTTGTGGAGTGGGATCATAGCAATCACATTTAAATAAAACAACCTTCTTGATAGGTTGACCAAGATACTCTAACTCTAAAATTTCATTCAAAATACTGTAATAATCATATTCATTGTTTCGTCCCTATAACTTCTTTTAACCCAAACCCCACAGTTCATTATTTTTTTTCGATGATACCAGGATTGAGTGTGGAAATTGTAACCATTAACAAACTACCTAGGGTAGGTCTTCAACTCCATATTAGGCCCCAATGCCAAGTGACGCACGAATGAATTAGTGATTGGATTCATAGGATTATAGACATGTAGGAGAATAATCATATAATTTTTTGAGGTTGTATATGAAAAATGGTATAATATTTTAATTAATGTGGAACTCACATATTCTCTGAACCAGCTTTGAATTCATTTGAATTCTATCGATGGAATTTGCTTCTGGAATCCCGAGGGTGTTCAATGAAATAGCTATACCCAAAAATTTATATTAACGGTAGAAGGTATTAATTGAATGTAATTGAAAAATCTTTTTGAATTAAAAATAATTCACTTACTTAAAAAATCTTTTGAATAATATTTATGTACTTACTGAATGTATTCTTTGATCTCATCACAATTCAACAAGACATGAAGCGTTGCCGAATTGTATTCAACTTCATTTTGAAAATGACAAGTTGACAACGCACCATAAGCATGATCAGGTTGATTGAAAATGGACAACGTTGGTAGAGTTGAATCATCAAAACCACCATCATCATTACGTCCAATCCTCGTCCTCAATGAACAGACGTCAGTATCGAAGTAGAATGAACAAAGTTGGCAGTCTCACGATGTAGATATGCCTCACAAATAGACTCCTCAACTTGTGCTTTTTGTTTCACGGTCTTCTTTATTTTTCCAAGATGCCTACATATAAATTAACATTTCATGATTATAAAGTTTTTAATATTGTGATCACAGAAATTGAAATAATGTGAACAACTGGTGATTACCTTTCAAATGGGTACATCCATCTGAATTGAACAGACCCTCCATTTCTATCCTCTTCCATCAAGTGGACCGGCAAATGCTCCATTACATCGAAAAATGCAGGGGGAAATATTCTTTCTAGTTTGCACAATATATTAGGAATGTTTTATTCCATCTTATCTAGATCTTCATGACTCAGAGTACTGGAACATAAATCCCTAAAAAATTTACTCAACTCTGCTAGTTGTTTCCATATCTCGTCAGGCAATTCTTTGAAAGCTATAGGCAACAACTACTCCATAAAAATGTGACAGTCTTGACTTTTCATTCTATGTATCTTTCCTTGGCGTGCATCAACATACCGTGATAGGTTAGAGGAATATCCATCAGGCATACACAGTTCTTTAATCCATTCACAAATCATTCTTTTTTGTTCTATCGTGAATGTATACTTTGCCTTTAGTTTACCCCACTAACCATTAGGCTTAGTAACTAGCTCTAGTTCACACCACCTATACAACTCCTTCATATCTAAACGTGCATTCACATTATCCTTAATTTCCCTTTAATGTCCATAACTGTATTGAATATATAATCAAACATATTATTTTCAATATGCATTACATCTAGATTATGATGTATTAATAGATCATTCCAATAAGGCAACTCCCAGAAGATAATTTGTTTTACCCAATTATGCTCTATTCAATAACCATCAATCTTACCTATATCACTTTGTTCTGTAACCTTTGGTAGGTCACAGACCTCATTCCATATTTCACGTCCACTCAATTTGGGAGGTGGAGGATCATATTCAGTTCGAGTCTTTTTAACCCCAGCTTATCCCTCCTGTATAGGTGATTCATGTCTAGGAATTGTCGGTGACAGTCAAACCAACTATTTTTTTGACCATGCTTTAATGTGACTGCCTTGCTGTAACATATATAGTATGAGCAAGCTAGTTTACCAGCAGTCATCCAACCTGATAGCATCCTATATGCTGGAAAATCGTTAATAGTCTACAAAAATGCAACTCTCATTTGAAAATTTTGCTTAGATGACTCATCGTATGTGGGTACCTAGGCATCCCACAACTCTTTCAGCTCATCAATTAATGGCTGCAAATATACATCGATATTAGCCTTTGGATTTTGAGGCCCGGGTATGATACATGTCAAGAACATGTAAGGTATTGCCATACACATTTCTGGAGGTAAATTGTAATGCGTGACAATGGCTGGCCAACAAGAATACCGTGATACTAATTGAGAATATGGAGCGAACCCATCAGCACACAAAGCTAGCCCCACATTTCGTTGTTCTCGTGCAAATTCAGAGAATTCTTGATCAAAGTGTTTCCAAGCATTCTCATTTGATGGATGACACATAACTCCATTTGGTCGATGATTCTGTGCATGCCATCTCATATCAAGTGTAAACTCATCGAGGAATATAAACGTTTTAACCTAGGAATCAGGGGCAAGTAGTGCGTTCTTTTAACGGGAACTTGTTTTCTCCTAATTTTCCTCCCTTTAACAATAGGTTGATACCTTGGAGCACCACAGAATTTACACTCAATGCCATTGTCATAGTCTTTATAGTATAACATACAACTGTTGACGCAACAATCAATTTTTTAGCTAACCAACCCAAGTTTCTTCATCAGCTTTTCCACCTCATAGAAAGTAGTTGGAATACTATGGCTTAACGGACTTCGTTCAGACATTAACTGAAGAATTCCATCAATACCATCATGTGACATATTATAATCACTTTTGATGCTCATTATTCTCGCAGTGACAGACAATTGTGAATGAATTTCACATTCAGGCCGAACGGGTTGGTTATACTCATTCAAAAGATCATAAAACCTTTAAGTTTTTGAGTTAGGAGCCTCATCATTAAACCTTCGCTGATCATTTGCATCCCCAACTACAACTTCGTGCTCTTTGAAATGTGAATAAGAACCACTAATGTTTTGTCTGGCAGCATCAAAACACATCTCGACATATCTTCCTAGCAGATCTTCATGGCTAGTATGCCAAGTATTGGATGAATCATGATCGAAACATGGCTACTTGTCTGTGGAGGTTCTACCTCCTCGTGATCTGTCTAGCACCAATAATTTGGTTTGAAGCCATGCTGATAAAGATGATACCTCACATCATCTTCCAGCAGTAAGCTACATTTCCTTAAACATTTCTAGCATGGGCATCGAATCACTGCCTCCAAAAGATATTCATGTATACCCTTAGCATGTAGTATAAACAATTAAACCCCAGTAACAAATTCAGGATTAAGGCCTCCATGTACAAGTAGGAATAGCCCTAATGTACATCCAACTCCTATGCGGAGGAATATTCATCTACATAAGTTCAAGGAGTTGTTAATTTTTTTTAATTAAACTATAAACTAACATTATAAATGCTATCTCATACAAATGGTATCTATATATATACTTGCTTGACTTGAGAAGATTGCTCACACAAATTGCATATTAGATATGAAATAATAATTTTAAATTTTCTAAATTACAATTTTAAATCATAGTTCTTATTAATGAAGTCCTACCCAACCATATTAATATCTTATTAATAAAAGACACTTTCATTAATTATTTTCATGAATATGAAATGGAAGTGTATAAGACTTATCTTCATTAGCTAGGTTCATAATTTTATTGATTCAAAGGTTTAAAAGAATGCTTTTACAAATTTAATAATTAATTAACTACAAAAATATGCAGTTGATGAAGAATATCTTGGCATGAACAAACCTACAGAATGTATTTGGAAGAAATATTTTGTATTCACATCTAATATGCAATTTGTTTTATAAAAACATATTCATATCCCAATGAATATCCCAATTTCTTCATGCAAGATATTCATCAACTACATATATTATCCCAATGAAGAACTGCAAAAATCATATTCAAACTAAAATAAAAATCAATTTCAAACTTAAATCATGTTCAACACAAAAAATAAAAAATAAAAACATACCTTTACAACTACATATATTACAACAATCAACTACAATATCATTCACAACATATATATATATATATATATATATATATTGTAGTTCATCAACTACGTATATCATCAACTGCATATATACAACAATCCAATACTTATATTTTTCATCAACTACATATATACAACAATCAACTACATATATTTTCATCAACTACAACAATCAATTTTCATCAACTACTACACATTACTAAAATAAAAATCATATTCAACCTAAAATCATAATCAATTTTCATCAACTACATATATTATCACAATGAAGAACTAAAAAAATTATATTCAAACTAAAATAAAAATTAAATTCAAACTTAATTATGTTCAACACAAAAAATAAAAAATAAAAATCATACCTCCACAATAACTCCTTCCTAATGTATTTTTTTTGTATTCTTTTCCTCCTAAGAGTCAATAAAAACAACAACAACAACAACAACAACAACAACAATATAAATCATAAATATATTTAAAATTTTCCAAAAAATAAAAAATTAAAATGAAGAAAAGGGGGCTTTGGGGGGGGGGGGATTGTGGGATTAGGGCTGTAGGGTGGTGTTTTGGGGAGGGAGGTCGGGGAGGATAGTGGCGACCCAGATCTGGTTTTGGGGCCGCCGCCAGAGCCGGAGATGGGGGGAGGTCGAGGGCCGCCAGTTAAAGGGGTTGGAGGGTGACTGCCGGCGATTGTTTGGCAACAACAGCGCCGGTGCCGAGGAGAGAGAGAGAGAGAGCATACCTAATGGGAGTAGAGGGAAGAATGGGGTTCATTCAAATTTTTACTTAGTTAAAAACAACTTATTAACCTATTTTTTTTAACAAAAATATATTTTTTTTACACAAAATTAGGATTTTTTAATAATTACAAATAATATTCAAACATTTTAATTTCTATTAAATTCAATTTATTTAATCTTATTTTTTGAATAATTCTATTATTTTTATTTTCGACATGTATATCTATAATAATTTTTGATCATCAAAATCATTATTCAACTAATATATCATTTTTAAATTCTAAAAATTTAAAATCATTATAGTCATTAATTACTCTTGAATAATTAAAATGGTGAAATAAAAATGATTTAGTTAATCAATTCCTCAAAAATCAATTGCATAATTAATTGAACTCGTAAGTTAAATGAATAAATTAATTGTTCAAAATATTCTCCTAATTCAATTGAATCAACTATTCAATTTCCCAATTGGTCCAATTATTCAATTTCATCAATCCAAATCAACCAATTACTTAATCCTCCCAATTAAATTTGATCAATTACTCAATTACCGTAACTCAAATGGATCAATAACTAAATTCTCACAATTCAATTAAACAATAAATAAAACAGGGACTAATTCAACTGATCCAAGATCTTCCATGACCACAACCAATCTTTATTCTCTTTTCAAATCTAACTTGTTCTTGTAATATACAACAAAAAATACAGAACGCAAATATTTCACCTACCTTGGAGGGGCCGACACTTAAGCGGGCGACACGTCAGAAGGCATCAAACGGGCGTTGGTGTTAGACAGCGGTGTGGAACTCGGATGGCTAGGTACGGTTCTTTTTTTCCTTTAATGACGATCAAAACAAGTAGATTGCATAGAGAGAAATAAAAAAGATCTTCATGCCTTGAGAGTTGAGACTTGAGAGATGTTGTGAGACAGAGAAAATGGCAGCCTTATTTCAATTATAAAAACAAAAAAAATTGATTTAAAAAAAATCGAGTAGGCTTTCAAATATGGTCGTGTTTGAGAAGAGGGAGATTAAATATCGGTAATGAGAGGAGAGAGAAATTAATTATAATAAAGATATGTATAAATTATAATACTAATAAATATAATTATAAAGATAGTATAAATTATAATATTAATAAGAATATGTGTTAATTTACATACAGAATTTTGCGAAAAAAGAATTTTAAAAAATTAAAATTATATTTGGATCATACATAAATTCAAAACTTTTAGAACATATTTGGCTAGAATAGTATTTAACAATATATTCATATAATTAAATCCTAAATAGTGTTCAAAAAGAAATATTAGGAATAATACAAAATACGTGTTCATCATTTAAGAGAGAGAGAGAGAGAGAGGGAGTAATGAGAGTAAAAAGGAAATATTAGGAGTTTGTACAAAATACGTTTTCATCATTACAAAATCATAAAAAAATCAATTTAAAAAATAATTGGGTATGTTTCCAAGCTGGGCATGTTTGATAATAGGGAGGGTAAATCTGAGTAATGAGAGGAAAAAGAAATTAAATGGCAACTGAAAAAAAAATAATAGAATTTTCCCACGAAATTTTCCTTAGTAATCCCCCGGTAAAAAGATTACCGAGGGAAAAAATCCCTCGATAATCCCTTGGAAATGGTTTGCACTAGCTTATCGAGGGAATATTCCCTTGGTAATTCCTTACTAAAATTGTTAAAAAGTTTACCAATTGAAAATTTTCTTGGTAAATTTTGAACCAGATTACCGAGGGAATATTAGAATACCCCTCACTAAAATTATTAAGAAGATTACTAAGGGAAAAATCCCTTGGTAAATTTTGAACCAGATTACCAAAGGAAAAATTCTTTGGTAAATATTGAACTAGATTACAAAGAGAATATTCCCTCGGTTATCCCTCACTAAAATTATTAAAAAGATTATCAAAGAAAAAATCCCTTTGTAATCCCATGATAAATTTTGAATTAGATTACCAAGGGAGTAATCCCTCACTAAAATTATTAAGAAGATTACCAAGGGAAAAATTCCTTGGTAATCCATTGGTAAATTTTGAACCAGATTACCAAGGGAATATTCCCTCGGTTATCGCTCACTAAAATTATCAAAAAGGTTATCGAGGGAAAAATCCCTCGGTAATCCCTTGAAAATTTTTGAACCAGCTTACCGAGGGAATATTCCCTCGGTTTTCCCTCATTACGATTATTAAAAAGATTAGCGAGGGAAAAATCCCTCGATAATCCCTTGGTAATTTTCTGAGGAATATTTTCCTCGCACATCCGTAGCGAAACAATGGCGCTATTTCTCCTGCCATTCTCATGGTAAATTTTTCTACAAATTACCAATAGAATTTCATGTTACCAACATCCGTAGGATTTTCATTGGTATTTGCAAGGTATCTGTTCCATAGGTTTTCCGTAGGAAAATTCTGTAGGTTCTCGACTGTTTCCTTGTAGTGATTTGGCCATGTTTACATAGTTTCCAAATGTATTCTTCTAAATTTCTTTCGTCAATCTCTCCCTATAAGTTCTTTCCATACATTTAAAATATATGACCATTTGATCTTGATTTTTCCATTAACATATCTCAAATAATTTAGTCCAAATTCATCTAGTAAATAGTTTTATAGTTAGAGCTCTATAAAATTCTTTTCAATAAATAAAAGAAAATTCCCTTTCATTTTATGATTAGATATTTCTTCTAAGCATATCTATTCTTTTAATTTTAGATTTTAGTTTAATTTTATTTAATCTTTTCCATTTCTTTTTTCCAAAAAAATTGAAAACTTCATTAAATGACATGAAAATAATTTATTATTAATATTTTCAATTCTATAGCATGTAAATGAAAATATTTTAACTTTTGGTATATATAAAATTTTGACCGCCAAAACTTTTTCAAATTTTTTTTAAATGGAAAATACTTTGGCCCTCGACATATTTTTCATTTTTTTTAAAAAATTATTTTGGCAGAATTTCCTCCGAAAAGTTTTTCAATTCTTTTTAAATGAAAAATATTTCAGGGGAATTTTTGCGAAAAGTCTGCCAAAATATGTATATATATATACACATTTTTTAAATATTTTTTATTTATATTTTTTTTCCCTGTTATATAAACTAATAACATCAATATTGAAAATTTACAAACAAGAAACATTATAATTAAAATTTAAAATGTATCAATACAATAATTTATACGAATACCACAATACGGAACAAATGTACAAATATCATACTTAAACAAAATAGTTGCATAGTTAAAACCAAATTGTTTCAACAATTTATACGAATGCCACACTAATCATAGTCATCCTTATCACTTACGCCATCATCACCACCATCGTCATTTATATCATCATCATTGTCGTCGTTGTAGGTGTCGGGGTTGGGTCGGCACCATAGTGGGGCAGTGGAGGGACTTAACAATGCTATTGTGAGCCACTTGCTGAGTTCTGAGACATCATTGAGATCATCTACTACATCATTTGCATCATTTGTGTATTTTGATCCAGCATTTTGTTCTCCAATCGAGTGACCTGCTCCTGTAATTGCAGCACTATCGGGTTGGAGTACGAGGAAGAGTTGCCGGGTGTCGAATGGCTATTGTAACTAGTGCTTGATCTCAACTGGTAGTTTTTTCTGTATCTACAACCCTTTTTGTTAGGTTGACCGGTGCATGATTGAACAACTCATTCAAGCTTTCCTGTGTTGAGGGGTTCTATATGTCGGCATTTTGGATCTTCGGGTGACTCTGTACTAGATTCTCATATGCATCCTACATTTGTTAATTCGAATATGTTAGCACATTAAAGACAAATTTTGCATGTAATAAACAAACCTAACTTACACTAACTTGTTGTGTCTTCGGGTCAACCTATGTGCCAGCTCTTTTGTCTTGCCCCTTATCTTTTTTCCTCATAAAACAATCTTGGTGGATCTAACCGTTGAAAGCAGGCCTCTTTAACTGCTCCTCCTGCAAGATTAAGAATTAAATCAACTAAATACGTCACAAGACGAGAATTAAATCAATTAAATACATTAAAGGCACATTAAAAAATGTACTTACGAAGTCCACATGATATTGTTAAATTGATTTGGATCCGCCCGCATACAGCGAATCTCCCCCAACATTCTTGTTCAGTCTGTTCTGGTCACTCTTTCTTCTAAATTCCGAGATAGCCCAATAACAGCATCATAATATACTGGAAGAAGCCCCCCCAACTAGATAAGTCAGTGTATAGATCCACGCTCTATGTGCAGGAATATCCATCTAAATGTGACACTTAAGTTTATAAATTTAGTAATTACATGGCATAGTTTTTTCCAATTAATCAAACATCACAATAATCAATTACAAAAATCAAATTAGTACATATCACACACAAAAATACATTATTATTATTATTATATATAAATATACATATTAAAATACATCATATATGTACTATTCCCTTATTTTTCCTCAACACGAAAGCACATAAAAACCAACAGCAAAAATGGGAAGGCTCCACTCTTTTGCATTACAGACTGACCAACATCAAATATGTACCATCCTTTTATTTCCCCAATTCCCGTACTCCATCCCCGCATTACAGACTAACCTAGTATCTACAAACTAACGAATTATATATATATATATATTCATATGAACTATATAGTTTAAAGTTAGCCATGCTTATCTTTGCATACTAACTTTATACAGCAACAAAACAGAGTCAGCTTTACCACCAGTACCTACAACAAAATCAAATGTCAAATTATTACAAAATAAAAACTAACTTAACAAAATTCTATAATAATATAGAATGCATAACAAACTAACTTGTAAACTAATACACAAACTAACTTACTAACTAATATACAAACTAACTTAGAACATATATACAAACTATTTCACTAACTTACAAATTATATTAAGTTACAAACCAAATTCACTAACAAATATTCTAAGTTAACATTTACACTAATGCACTAACTTATAAACTAAATTTCTATAATAATATAGAATACATAACATATATATTAAATAACCAAATATACTAAATTTGTAAAACCAAACCTATATACAAACTACATGAAAAACAAAAAATTGCAAATTAAAAAAAAAGGAAACACTGACTAAGGAGGTGACGGTAGTGGCGCCGTGAGCAACAGTGGCCATGGCGGGGTGGGGGGGGGGAGCGGCGGTGGCGGGAAGTCCATGAGAACAGGGTTGTTAGGCTATGAAAAATAAAAAATAATCGATACAAATAGTTAGGAAGATGCAAAAAAACAAAAAAATGGAGGATTTAGAGTTGGAGAATGGCACAACTTTACCGGTGCGTGGCAAAAGGCGATGGCAGCGATGGAGGAAAGAAAAGGAAGAAGAAGAAAAAGAAGAAGAAGAAGAAAGGGAAAGACAAGAAACCGGGGAGGTGAAATAAGGAGAGTTTTGGTTGAATTTTAGCTGAAATTCCGCCTTAAACTTAAAAAAAAATGTCATTTTTATTCGGCGGAATTTCCACCAAAATTCCATCAAAATAAAATAATAATAATAGTAAATTTCATTTACTTCATTTAAAGATACAAGGGATATAATATATAGGAATATTCTGCCGAAATTAATAAATTTCGGCGGCATTTTCATCGAAATTCTGCCGAAATTAAAAAAAAATCATTTACTTAACTTGAAGAAGAAAGGGATATAATATTTTGGAATATTTTGGCAATTCTTAAATTTCGGCAAAATTTTTGCCTAAATAAAAAAAACCAATAAATTTCAATTGCTTAATTTGAAGATACAAGGAATATAATATTTAGGAATATTTCAGTGGAATTTTCGCCGAAATTTTAAAAAACAAAATTCAAGGAAATTCTGCCGAAATAAAAATAAACAAATAAATTTCGTTTACTAAATTTAACGATACAAGGGATATAATATTTAGGATTATATCGGCAGAATTTTTGTCGAAATTAAAAAAAAAATCATTTACTTAATTTGAAGATTAAAAGAAAATAATATTTAAAAATATTTTGCTGAGAATAACAAAAATAATTATTTCTGAGCCAATCGATTCTTTTTTTGCACGCTATAATTGATCAAATTAGAGAATGTACCCAATTCAATTAAGTCAGTTGAGCATTTTGTCCAGTTTAATTGAAATAGTCGCGCGTTTCACTAACTCAATTGAACAGTTTGTCCATTCAATTACATCAATTGCATATTTGAGGTAGATTTATTTGCTGAGTCAATTGATTCTTGTTTCCCTCAATACAATTGATTGAATTAGAGGATCACGACTAGAAAACAGCAAAATAGCCATTCATTTTTAGCCACGGAGAAAATCGGTTGCCAATAACTACGAATCTAGCCACGGATATTGAAAATCATGAAAAAACCTAGCCATGAATTTTTCCGTCGCTAAATACTCAAAAATCCGTGGCTAGATGGCGAATTTTTTTTAATATTAATGCATTTAGTCACGGATAAAACCGTGGTTAGAAAAAATAATTTAGTTTTTTAAAAAAAATAGGTAGTTTACCACGGATTTATCCGTGGCTAAGTATTAATTTTTTTGTATTTATTTATTGCACCCTACCATGGCTAGAAAAATAATTTTAAAAAACTGTGGTTAGAAAAATAATTTTAAAAAACCATGGCCAGAAAAATAATTTTAAAAAACTGTGGCTAGAAAAATAATTTTAAAAAACCGTGGCCATTATTAATGCATTTAGCCACGGATAAAACCGTGGCTAGAAAAATAATTTTAATTTTTTTAAAAAAATGTGTAGCTTAGCCAAGGTTCAATCCGTGCCTAAATAGAATTTTTTTTTTATATATTGCACCTAGCCACGGATAAAACCATGGCTAGAAAAAATATTTTGATTTTTGTTTTTAAAAGATGGGTAGTTTAACTACGGATTTATCCGTGGCTATATCAATTTTTTTTTAATATATTGCACTTAGCCACGAATAAAACCACGGCTAGAATTTTTTTTTTTAAAAGGATAGTTTAGCTACGGATTTATTCGTGGCTAAATCAGTTTTTTTTAATATTAACACATTTAGCTATGGATAAAACCGTGGCTAGAAAAAGGATTTTATTTATTTTTTTTAAAATGGGTAGTTTAGCCACGGATATATCCGTGGCAAAATCAATTTTTTTTAATATGTTGAACCTATCCACGGATAAAATCATGGCTAGAAAAATGATTTTATTTATTTTTTGAAAAATGGATCATTTAGCCACAGTTTTGTCCATTGCTAATTATTAAAAAAAAATTTAAATGGCTTGCTTAGCCACGGATTTATCCGTGGCTAGTAAAGAATTTATTTATTTATTTTAAATAGCTCACTTATATCGCTCGATCCAACATTTCGGGAGTTGCATTCGTTTAAACCATCTCAAAATCATATTATTTTCATCGTAATTATTATATTTTGTGTTTTATTAGTTAAATATTACAATTTATTTCAAGAAATATATTTTTCTTTTTTCACTGATTCATATGAATGAATTTATAGTTCGGTGACAATTGTATACTAATGTCAATTAACTTGTCACAAATTATCAAAAAATTGACTTTCCAATAATTAGTTCAAATATATTGAGTAATTTTCAAGTTGTATTACTCCAATTGTACAGTTACGTCTAAACAAATTAACGAGAACGTCCAATTCGAAAAAAGTCAACGGATATTATTTGACTCCTAGCCACGGAAATCTCTGTGGCTAATGATCATTATTATTATTTTTTTAAATTCGACTCTTAGCCACAGATAAATCTGGGGTTATGTATAAAATTTTTATTTTTTTGAATTTTAGACTTAGCCATGGTTTTATCCATGGCTAAGTATTAATTTTTTTTAAAAAAATGGTTTGCTTTTATCCGTAGCTAAGTATTAATTTTTTTTTAAAAAAATGGCTGACTTATATCGCTTGATCCGACATTTTGGGAGTTATATTGGTTTAAACCATTTCAAAATCATATTATTTTCGTCATGATTATTATATTTTGTGTTATATTAGTTAAATATTACAATTTATAGTTCAAGAAAATACGTTTTTCCTTTTTCGGTGATTCATATGAATGACTTCATAGTTCAGTAACAATTGTATACTAATGTCAATTAACTTGTCACAAATTATTAAAAAATTGATTTTCGAATAATTAGTTTAATTATATTGAGTAAAGTTAAAGGTGTATTACTCCAATTGTACGATTACGTCTAAGCTAATTAATGAGAACGTCCGATTCGAAAAAAGTCAACGAATAATATTTGACTCCTAGCCACAAAAAAATCCGTGGCCAACGATCAATATTATTTTTTAAAAAAAAATTCGACTCTTTATCCGTGGCTAAGCATTATTTTTTTTTAATATAGCTCAATTATATTGTTCGATCCGACATTTCGGGAGTTATATTGGTTTAAATCATTTCAAAATCATATTATTTTCGTCATGATTATTATATTTTGTGTTTTATTAGTTAAATATTACAATTTATAGTTCAAGAAAATATGTTTTTCCTTTTTTAGTGATTCATATGAATGACTTCATAGTTCGGTAACAAGTGTATACTTAATGTCAATTAACTTGTCACAAATCATCAAAAAATTGACTTTCCAATAATTAGTTCAAATATGTTGAGTAATTTTCAAGTTGTATTACTCAAATTGTAAGGTTACGTCTAAACTAATTAACGAGAACGTTCGATTCAAAAAAAGTCAATGAATAATATTTGACTATGTGGAACTAGAAGTGGAGCTGCTTCTAATAGAGAGGTGTGGTTTACTCTCTTAGAGGTTCATGAAACACGATATTGCGTATGGCCATAAAAGCGCAAAGCGGTATTATTGTTTGTTGTGGAGGAATGTGTGTGTGCGATGACTTTGATTATGTTATAAGGAGTAGAGGTTCAATCTACGGACACCGTCAACTTCGATATAATCTTGAGTTATTAGCACTAAGAGAAGGTTCAATGTTAGTCACTCCTTAGAGATGATTAATAGAGGATTGTTTGGACAAAATGTAGTTTTCCAAACAAGTGGGGGATTGGTGGTATACACCTTGTAATATAAGAGGGTATATGAAAGGTGTATAAGTTGTTTGCAAAACTAATGTCTTTTATCCCACATTGAATTTATTATGTAATATTTATTGCTTTATAAGCATAAATGTTTTTACTAATACTAAGTTGTGGAACTTAAGAGTAGACTCGAGAGGTCACATGCGGTGTGGTGCACTGCACTGCCAACGCCCGAGGCCGGGGCCATGTTCATGCCGCTTAGTCGTTTTGGCGCTTTAGGCGCACTTTGCACATACGCATCGTCGCAAGGAGCCAAGAGCATGTATTTTGCTCGAGGCTTGACCCAAATTATAAACAATAAAATAAAATATTTGGATTTGAATTGGTTTGTTAGCTGATAATGGACAATTTCAATTCTTAAAACTGTTGGAGTTACAAACGTTTTGTATTTAGTGACAATAAATGCTCAGGCTACTAACCTGAAACTGCTAAAGGTTATAAAATGACAAGTCAGGTCTTCAATGTCTGATTAGTATAAATATGCCTTTAGTGGCTATAAATGCTCAAGCCACTAACCTGAAACTGTTAAAGGTTACAAAACGACAAGTCAAACCTTCAATATCTGATTAGTATAAATATGCCCCATACGTTCTATCTAGTCATCCAAAAATAAAAAAGAACAGTCACTTTTGTTTTTCAATAAATTGCTATTGTTGAAACTATTTTTCTTAGGGGCTTGACATATATCCTGGAGGTGTATTGCCTATAATGTCTAGCAAACCATTCGTGGTAGGGGCTATAGAAACCTTAAGGATAGGGTTTCTGACACTCTAAGAGGGGGTGAATTAGATTACTTAAACTGATTTTTTAATGCGATAGAAAAGCGCAATGGAACTACCAGTGTAACGAGTCTGACAGAAAATAAAACTAAATGCACAAATGACTTATAGTGGTTTGGGCCGAGACTTAATCCACGACCTAAGTCTTTTTCAATTTAGGATTTTGAACCTGCGAAATATCTTATTAAAGTTAGAACCAGAATAACGCGGCACAAGCCGATAATAGTGGAACGATACAGACTTTATGGAAGATATAACTTCCAAACAAAACAATATAGAAAGAAAGTGAGGAGCTATTCTAGAACTGACGCAGGACCAGTGGTACTACCACACACTTGGTAAGCAACACACTGTTGGACCACTGACACTATCCACACTAGATAAATAGCGTACACCCAAGAATAGATAATATCTCAATTCTCACTTCTACAATATGATGAACGTGAGCTCTCAATTGCTATCACTTAGCACTCTCAAACGTTGATTTTCCTCTTCATTATTGACCGTGTTTATAGTGCAATGGAGCGACTTCAATTTGGCAAGAATCCAATTCTTCATTTAGGTAAGTAGCCATTGGAAGAGTAATAAGGCAAGGTTTGACTTCCACCTTTAATTTGAAATCCTTTAAGATGGTAAGTAACCGTTGGAGATCTTCGAAGGAAAGTAGCCGTTAGAGCAAATCTGCAAATCACATGTTAAATAAAGAGATCTTCTAAATCATCATCAAAAATTAAGGGCAACAATTTCGCCTACATATTTCTAACAAGATATTCATGGGAGCCTCTGCTAAAACGCCTCAGAATGTGGAGGAGGTAAGAAATTCTTTGGTTGGTCCGTTAAGCGATACCCCAGTACAGACATTTCCGAATGAGCTACAAGGCATTAAAAAATTGAAAAGTTGTATGTAATGTTGTATGTTTCAATAGACTGTATTTTCTATTTCAGGCATTTGTAAAGACTGCTTCAAAGACTTACAAGAAGATTCAGGACGGAGATTTTGATGTATCTAATGAGGTACGTTCTGATTTATGTGCTTTTGTGAAATTCCCTAGGGTGGTATCTAGATTAAATGATTTGAATTTGAAGGAAGGAGTTTGAATTACTTCATATTCTAAAGATTTTGAGCACACTACATCGACTCTAAAATAGCTCGAAGTTTTGGAATTCAATGTATGAAATTGTCTACACAAGCTCGGTGGAGTTATTATTGTCAACTCCATCAATTCGAACACAGTCTTACATTCTCTGTTGTTTATAGGTCACCTTTTTGACCATCTGAAACTTGAGCCACTTTTTTTCCTTGATATTTGCCTATCCATGTAATTTTAAAATTTTTGGATGTGCAACATACAGTCTTTGTATGAACTCACGACTACAAACACAAATAATTTACCTATTTACTTTGAGATAAGATTAGTGTTACAATTCTTACTAAATGTTTCAGTTGCATGATAAGTGGATAAATTTATATTTATATCGCACGTTATGGCTCAAAATTATATAATTCTTTCTGCAGTCATATGGAATCAAAGTTGGATATGGGGGAGTTCCAGGGCCTTCAACTGGAAGAGATGGTGCTGCTTCTCAAGGAGGAGCTTGCTGTAGTAGCTGAAAGCTGGCATTCATTCTTCTTTATACATATCTTTTTGTTTCAACTCACAAACTGAAAAAATGAAAAAAAAAAAAAGACAATTTTGTGAATTCTCTTTTGTTTCAAAAAGGTTTATATGTCTTAACCATGCAGGGTCCTTTGTTTTGATTGGCAGAACGATGAATATGTTGAAGATACAACTTGACGTAGGGATAACTCTTTTTTGATACTTATCGTGTGATTGATAAGAACAATCATGTGATTGGTAATGTTTTGAAGTTAAGTTTTGGATATCATTAGACGTTGATAATCAACACAATTTTTATTTTTTTTTGGTCGGGATAAAAAAGTCGATAGCCAACTAATAACCATACAAGCCCTCTAAAATGAGATTCTAAAGTCATTATCTAGTTTCCACCTAAAGGCAGAATTATATATCTGATCATATATCTTTGGCAGTAGGTGCAGGTGCTACTCCTATACTTTCATGGAGAAATGCATGTGAAATTCATGTGCACGTTAAAAACTTAATTGAAGTTTGCATGTTCTTCGCTAGAAACGTGCTTTCTCCTAGTTGCACATAGATGAATTATACTTATTATGTGATTGGTTATATTAATAGGTTGCTTTTTGGATTTATACTAGGTCTTATCAATTTCTTACAAAATTATCTAACATTTAGAGTGAATGATATATAGTGAGATTCTTGCATGCATGGAGGCAGGGGCAAGGGCAGAGGCAGAGGCAGACCAAGATGGGGTTGGAGGGTGTGCCACCCCCTCTCCCCTCAAGTTCATATCAAGTTAAATTTTCTATGCATTTTTTGAAAAATTTAAATATCCCCTCTCCCCCCTCAAGTTTTTCTTTCCACTATATGAATATTGAATATCAGAATTGAAAGCAATTAAAAAAGTGCAAATGAATTATTAGGCATTTGAGGTTCGAGCAGTATGACTCAGCGGCACTTTAGTAAATATATTTTTACTGGGGTTACAAGTTAAGTAAAAATGCTACCATAAAATTAATATTTTGTATATTTTTATTTTCATGAGTAGCATTATGTATTGACTTTTATCGGTTTTCGTATATATTATCGTGGATTCATAATAATGAACTCAAACACACAGGCTATCGGAATAGTGAATTTTATATGGCCCCTTTAATATGAGAATTTTACTTTTTACAAGTGGTGTGGATTAATGGAGAAAACTTACCACTTTTTATTTATTGATTCTTTTACAGTTTTACTTACTAGAGAATACAAAGTGGAATTTTTAAAATTGAGTAAGGTCATTGTACCATACTGAACCTCCACTCATAGTACGACCCTTTCTAAATTGTAACCCGTTACTCATAGCATAGTGATTCTGATAACTAACTAATCATGTTATCCATGCTTGTAAGGAGGATCGCGGTTGTGGCATTATTGGATTATGATTAGGCGCTAGGGGAGGATAGGGAGCCCCACGAACTTCCTTGTTAATGCATCGGTTGATTAGGAGGAGCTCGCAGTCGTGGCATTATTGGGTTTTGATTAGGCGCTGGGGGAGGATTGGGAGGAACTTCCTTGTTAATGCGTCGGTTGATTAGATTTTCTGTCGTCAATCATGAAACAAACTAACTTTTAAGCCATTGATTCCAAATAAAATTTACATGATAAAGTGATCTGCAGGGGTGGAGTCAAAAAATTTTACTTGAAAAGACGATGTCAAATTTCTATAAAATATTAAAGGAATTTTTAAAATTCTGTGGGGGGGGGGGTTAAAATTTTAATAAAAATGCATATCGATTTTATCTTGATATGAAATTGAGAAGTGGTCCCCCAACTCTGTCCCTGATGATGCCACCATGATTAGATTTTATAAGTGATGTCACCATAATTAGATTTTGTGACAATATTAACTTTGAAACACCAATTAAGAGTATCTTGTGATTAAGTGCCTTGCCTATTTTGATACATTGTAAACATTCATTGTACTTGGAAGTTTAAGGTGCACCGCTAAGAAAATGGGTTAACTCGACAAATGTAATATGACACATTTAATAAACTTTAAAATTATATGTGTATTATCATACTTCAAAAAGTTGTCTCAATAAGCTATACAATTTTAACTATAATAAATTTCTTTTGATACTATTAAATGTTAAAATAGATTATTACTATACTTAAATACCTACCTATTTTGCCATTGCTACCAAAAACACCTTTGATTTGGTGACATTAGGTGATATGTTATGTATTATATTGTGACAAGCATTTAATAGTGTAACAAAAAATATATAATAGTTAAAATTTGGGAAAAATGCTAACAGCTAAAATTTGGAAAAAAATGCTAAATCCATCCCGTAAATGTGCAATTTCTTTCGTTTTTTCTTATTCTAATTTGGTTCCATATAGTCTGCATTTCCAAATTATGTCCCATATTATACATAGATTCTCATATTATGCCCTGTGAGGTATTTTCCGTTAAATAGATGACGGAAATGACACGTGTGTCCATGTAGCCATTAAAAGGGGTCAAAAATTAGTGGGTTGATTAATCCCTTTATTACTTGATATCTTCAAATTAGAAGGGAAAAAAAAAAAACACCGTGCGCACCCTTATCAACTTCAAAAACATTTCATAATTGAAAAGTTAACTAGTTCAAAAATAAAACTAATATGGATAAATAATTAAAAAAGTAAAAATTTTCAATTGTAAAATTCATACCAAAAATATATTATATAAATTTAATTAATCTGCTTTAAAATTATTTAATTTATATAAATTAATATGAAGTTAATAGAAAATAAAATAAAAATCAATATATGAAATACTATTATATATAAGAAATTAATACATACAATTATATATTATTTACTATGTATTATATATACGTATATACATAAATATTTGAAAAAATAATAATAATAAACCCTCTCACCTCCAACCCTCTTCCCCCCCCCCCCCCCCACCTCTCCCCTTGTCTCAAGCTCTTTCCCCTCTTGGTCTCGCTCTACTATTTCTATTTCTTTCCTCTCTCCCTCAATCTATTTGTACGTGTGTGTGTATATATGTTGTGTATAGCTCTAAAAGTCCACTTTTGGATAGAATCACTTGTGCACCTGTGACATTTTTCTGTGCAACTGCATAGTACATTCTGTTTAAGTAGAACACTCTATGCAAGTTCACACGAAACTTACGTACTTGGACACAGATAGATTTTTGGCGGTTATAGAATTTGAACCCCAATATAACACTACTTTGTAGGTGGTTTCTAAGTAACTTTTTCTGCAGATTTTAGAGTGGTTCTTGAGAGTTTTGAAAGCACCATTGTTGCTCAGTTTTGTACGTTTTTCAAGCTAGTGAAAAATCTCTCTTTCTCGCCTGTGGATGTAACCCAAATTTGGGTGAACCACGTAAATCCTTGTGTCGTTTTATTTTTTGCTTTCAATTGTGTTTATTTTCGCAACAATGTATATACATGTCTGTGTTAATATGTATCTACAATTTATATATATGTATATATAGTTTTCTCTCTTTGTATATATACACATATTTGTGTGTGTATGTGTATGTATTTTATATATATAATTTTTTTTGTTTATTTCTTTTTTGGTAGGGAATTTTTTTTTTTTTTTGGAAGTTTTGATGTGAGGTTAAAACGTAATTAATCCATGAATTTTCCTCCACTTTAAACGCCATGCGCGTTGCACGTGATTTTCCGTCTATTATTTGATTAAAATCATTTGATGGGACCTAATTTGAGAATTTTTGTGTTTTATCGGACGTAATTTGAGACCGCTAACCTCATGGGATCCATTCAAAAGAAAGGCAACTTTACAAGACATTGGAAACTTTTTTCTTAAAATTTGGTGAGGTTTATTGAGACAGTTTTTATAAAGTGTAACAATAGGTGCATAAATTCACACACTTTTTAAAAGTGTCATATTACTTGTACCATACAAGGTCATTATTTAGTAGTTGTGTTTTATTGAGTCATATCTAATGCATAATGTGTTATATTAAGAGGATGTTTGTCTAAGTTTATGTGAAATATTATATAAGTTCCTACATCTATAATATGTTTTAGGAGGTTATAAAATATTGAATATTATTTTAAAAGTAAGTTATAAAATTGTTTGGATAAATAAGATGAGGTGTAGCTTATATGATGTTAGTAATAAAAATTTTGTAATTAATTTAGTTGAAAACAAAAGAGTTTGGTAGGATCTTAAAAATTAAGTTACCACATCTTTACTTTCTGAAAAGATTCTATAAGCTTCTAAACATCTTATTTGAGGAGCTTAAACTCCCCCTCTAAAAATTTTGCCAAATACTTGGCCCATGATATAAGTTTTCAAAAATCTTATAAGATATTTTGAGGAGTTTATGAGATCAACCAAACACCCTCTAAGCCTCATTTCTAGTAGTAAAATTAATGGAATTAATATGTTGAACATAGTAATTTGTTGCTTTCAAGTAAAAGATGTTAGAATAATTAGATGGGTGAAATCTAAGTTTTATAAAATATTATATTTTATTATTCTTTTAGGGGGGTAGGGGGAATTAAGATTTAAATTTTTCAAAAAAATACATGTAAAATTAGGTCGACGTGAAGTTGGGGGAGCTGGGACAACCACACTCCCCAGCCTCCCTCTTTGGTTTCGCTACTGATGGTACATGTGTTTTGTTATAAGTTGATACATGTACTAGAAATAAGAAAACAATCATATTGAATGACAATTCATGCACTCGGTTAGGTTCATGATTGATTAGAAAATCCTATAAACACTTATATGATCTATAAAGTCATTCGGAGTCATTGATGAGAAAAGATAGCATAAATGACTCCCTTTTGTTCTCTTAATTATGCAAATTGCCAAATCATGCCTACCATGTACGAATCAGAAATGCTACGCACCTTGAATGGCCAAGAACCCTGAAATTCTTGCTTCGGTATAATTCGAACTCAAGGAAATGAACCCGAAGGTTATGATCAGAATGTAAATGGAAGCATGCTTAAACAGATTCCACATCTTTGGTGATATGTTTGCGATTGACAATTAAGAGATATATGACTCCCACTTATATACCGAAAATCAAGAGAAATTTCAATTTCGGCTGGCTGATATATTGACATTGACCAAGGGTGACACATTAGTTCTTACTTCAGGATTGCAGTTTTTTGGGTTAATTGCATTTTTCATTCCATAAGTATCCTTTTGTCCAATTTTGATCACATTCGTCTCACTTTTCTCAATTTTAGTCCCACACGTTGGAATTTCTCACAATTTTGGGACTTTTTTGAAATTCTGTCCAATCCTTAATAGCGATAGCATGTGTGCCTCACGTGGCCGTTAAATCCCACCTCAGTCTCGTTTGGGTGGGGGTGGGGGTGGGGTTATTGCAATTTTGGTCCCATAAATATGCATTTATTCAATTTTGGTCCCATACGTTTTAAATTTTTGCAAATTTTGGATTTTTCTGAAATTTCCTCTAATTTTTAACGGCCACGTGCATTGAAAACCTAACGGCCATGTAAGACGCGCGTGCTTTATCCGTTAAAGATTAGACAGAATTTCAAAAAAAAATCCCAAACTTGCGAAAATTTGAAATGTATGGGATCAAAATTGAGAATGTTGAAATGAATGAGACCAAAATTAAACAAAGACATACTTATGGGACCAAAATTGCAATAAACTCCAGTTTTTCTATTCTATATGGACCGGCACTGAGATGCAACTTTGCCAAGACTAAGAAAAAATAAGTTACTAAATGCACGTGAATAAACCATAACAATATATATGTAATCGACGTGCAATCGGATATTGTTTTTAGTCTTTGAGAATACATATTGGCAGTGCCGGTCAATATAGATTAGAGAAACTGAAATGTTGAAATAAACACTGATGTTCATATTATATAGAGGGAGTTTGGCAAATTTCCGTTGGGAGTTTTCAAAAAAATAAAAATTAAAAAAGTCCGGTGAAATTTGTCTGTCGGACATCCGCCGAACTTTTTTGGTGGAATTTTAGTAGAAGTTTTGAAAATATGCCATAATTTCGCCGGACTTTGAAAAAAAATTAATAAATTGCATAATCGTATTTATAAGCAATTGTCTAAATGTATTTTTACACCGTTTCCTGGAGGTGTTGGCTATTATGTGATTGTTTAATTTGTTTATTTATATGATTGATTAAATTTTACTATTTGATGTTAATAATATACACATTTAGAATGAATGCATCAAGAAAATACAAATCTCATTCGCTAAAATCTGTTAAAGATTTTAGTGAAGAAAAAAAAAAGAGAAGAAAAGAGTAGAAAGAGCAAAAACTAAAGACCAAATTAGATCATTAAAATTCCTAAAAGAATTCCCTAAACATTTCCCTCATTAAAAATCAAGGCCCAAACATGAAAGGCCGAAAACATCCCCTCAAAGACCAAAATTTTAATTTACTTTTCCTCTCTTTATTTGAGGAAATAAATTAATAAATTATGTAAGTCAAATTTTGGGTTCAAATATCTCGTTCAATTTTAATTTTCCGCATAAATTTGGTCATGGTCTCTGGTTAATCTCATTCATTGTAAATTTTTGAGTTCATTTTCAGTCCTATATGTTTCATTGTTTCTCATATTTCAATTTTCTTTCCGAATTTTGCAATCTTTTTAATAAAGATACGGAATTTGATAAAAAGTGAAGCATATTAGCTGGGCATGTCTAGGCCTTTGGCGTAATAGATATGTGCCCCGTTTTAAAGGTGCCAGGAGTGTAATGGCTAGAGTTTGAATCCTAATAGCTGTGCATGTGTGAGTTATAATGTATTATAAAAAAAATAATAAAATTCGCAGGGCATAAATTGTGGGATATATCATAAATGAGACCTTTTAATATGAACTACTACCTCCATTTGGCATTATTTGTCATTTTAGCATTTTAGGTTTGTTTAAAAATATTGTCATTTTACATAAACAATGCAACATTTAATGCATTTTTTTAAATTTACCCTTACATAAATAACGCTCATTAGCCTATTTAAACCAATATTTAATGCATTTGTTTAGAATTGTTAAATTTTCAATCAATCATTAATATGTGTGGAAAAAAAAATAAACCTTAAATGAAAAAAATTGCAAAACTAAAGTATTAGCTTGCTACATAATTTATTAATTAAGTTTTTTTTGTGACAATAATTTCTATGTTGTCATAATATTATTCAATTGTGACAAAAAGTAATATTTTTAGTTGTCATCGTTAATAATTAGTGTCACATCTATATAGACAACTTGGTGATAATCAAAATTGTTATTATGATTTTGTGACAAGATTCAATTATCACTAAGTTGTCATAATATGTGTGTTACTAATTATTACTTTTGCACTATATTGCCGGCTTTTAACAATAAGTTGTCACCATTGACATTGTGTATACTATTTTGTGACAATATCAATTTGTTATCACTAAATGTATATAATTAGCGATAATTTTTTATTATCACTTATTATATTATTACAAATTTACTCATTTTTTGTAGTGAATGCAGTATTTAATGCATTTTTTAAAATTTATCCTTATATAAATAACACTCAATAGCCTATTCAAGCTAATATTTAATACATTTGTTTAAAATTGTTAAATTTTCAATCAATCATTAATATGTGTGGAAAAAAAAAACTTCAAATGACAAATATTACGAAATTGAAGTAGTAGCTTGTAGTAATTGGAGCACACCTAACGATTGTGGAAAATGATAAAAAAATGATGACAAATAATGTATGCACCTGACTTTGTCTTCACCGAATATGTAGCTGATTTGAAAATGACTTGTGTTTTCTTTTCTCTTGTTTTCATATTGATAGTAAGTTTGATAGCGACTATTAGAAAAAAACAGTCAAACTTCATATGGTTACTAAAATTAAATAATTAACTACTCTTTGTTACATGTCTCTGTATCTCACGACATGAGGATAAAACCTATTGATACATATTAAAGAAGTAACCGAGAAACTCCGTAGCAAAGACTTCTATAAATATGATCATACATTTGACAATTCAGGAAATACAAACCGGCCAAATTAACTTTTTGGATATTATATCTTCATTCATCTAAGGTTCTAAGTATCACCAAAAAAATTAATAATATTTGACTGATTCCACTACAAAAAAATGTATTTAGCCACAGAATTAGCCACAGATTATTTTTTTTTTAAAAAAAGCAACCAAAAAAATTAGCCACGGAAAATCTGTGACTATTTTTGGTGGCTAAAATTGGCCCGAAATTTGGTGCCAATTTAGCCATGGAGCTTAATATATATATATTTTTTACACCCGATGTAGCTTGAACTCTTGACCTCTTTGTTGGTGTGATTGCGGGCCTAGGAGGAGGTGGAGGTGGTGGTGGTGGTGGTGGTGGTGGGGTGGGGGTTCTGGGTTAGTGATCACCTCTGTTGTTCTTTTTATTTTTTTTGTGGCTAATTTTTCGTGACTAAGTTTAGCCACTGATTTTTTTGTTCTTCATTTTAGCCCCGGTTAATTTTAGCAACGAAAAATCCATGGTTAATTCGCAGCTAGTTCCGTGGCTACTCCGTTGCTAATCTCTGTGGCTTATCCATTTAGCTACAGATTTTTGGCTAAAATTCGTAGTTAAATCCCTGTTTTTCTAATAGTGCTCTCTGAAAACTAATATTTTTTTTTCCTAAAGAAAAATTGAACTGTTGTATGGTGTGTTTAAATTCTGCATAAATTTTGGTATATGGATGCGTAGTTTTAAAATTAAATTTTAAGTAATTTATAATAATATGTATTTTTGCAGAAATATATTTAAACAAATCAAATGGTGGAATGATAACATTTCAAAAGTATTTTATAAGAAAAAGCTCCACAAATGGCGTGCGGATATGATGAACTTGTGCCATAAGAAAAAATTAAAGAAACGAATCAAACAAAATATGGCTACAATTATTGAAACTTGACAAATACGATTCATGGATATGAATTGATTCTCTTTCAAGCCCGTGACTTCTTGTTCCAAATAGTTTTATGTGAATTCATCCATTTTGGCTCGGAGATTTGTTGAATTAAGCGTTGTGATACTTCAAAACTATCTCTTTGCCTATAAATAAGCAGCAAGCAGTACGTCTTAAGAATACAGACAGAGAAAAGCCGAGAGAGCACACTATCTCTTGGAGTAATTCTCCTCAAAAAGGGGAATTTCTGCATTCTTTTCTTTTCTTTGTTTTTCAGTAATTTCTTTGTATGCTACAGAGAAAGTAGGCCAGAGGAGGAGGTGTTCTTGACAACAGGCATGCCATCCCAATGCCTCGCCTATAAACTCTTTTTATTTAAATTTGCTTCTTTTAATTTAATGTTGCTGCATTAATATTTCTATGTGATTATGTATATGTTTTATTCAAATATGTTGTACTAGTTTATTATCTGGGGTAATGATGAATTCATATGAAATTCCATATAATAATACTTAGTTAATTGATTTTCAGGAAGTGTTATATATACGATTTGTATTAATTGGGAAAGCCAAGTTGCTGCACTATTTGATACACTGACTTTGAAATTTTAATGGATTTATATTTTTTATTGTAATCACAAAAGTAGATGCACAATGATATGAATACGCCTTTTCCATCTTGAAAGCGAATTGCAAATACATTAGAAAATATGATCGTCGACAATTGTGCAATTTAATAAATTAATTAATTGAGAAATTATATGAATGACCATTTCATGAACTCTGTACCCTAAAATCAATTTCTTATTATTTTTTATTCAATTTTAGGGAATATAAATTATTCATATATTGATTATCTGTCGTTTAAACAGGAAAAGAATTATTTGTTAGTAGTTGGTACTCCTTTGTTGGATCGACTACTACTCATACTTAATTACTTGCACGACTTGTATAGTTGTACAAAATTGCAACATTGTACATTGTACAACATCGTGCAACATTTAAATTTGACAATTTAAGACTTTAATTTGAAAAATGTAGCACATTGAAGATACATTTCACTGAAAATTGAGAAATTGATCAAAAAAGGGCATGTGACTAGCACATGACCGAATTAAATTGGATTTTTTTTGTGTTTTTCAACCAGTCTAAGCAAACGTGGCCTCCAATTTTGCCAAATCAGCATATGTGCACAACCTCAACACATGCCTTTTTCTTTAAAAAGAATAAATAAATGTCCTATTTAACACATGAAATATTCCCCCCAATTTTCCTTTATGTGGCATTTATTACTTTTTTTTTTCTTAAAAAAAAGAATTTGTTGAGGTTGTGCATTGATTTGGCAAAATGAGAAGAAAAAAATAACACCAGTACCATCAAGATAGAGTTATCTCAGCTTAAGAAGCATTTTCAAATATGGAATCTTGAATTTAGAGAATCTAAAAGAGAGATCGAGACTTTCCAATCTATTGGCTGGAAAATGTTTGATAATTGTGTATCATTGTAGAAAGCTCCTGGGGTAGCAGGGGCAGCCTTCATTGAAGTTGGTTTGATTGTAAATCTAGTATGTCGAGAAAATGAGGAGTGTTGTGAGGCCTTTTCAGATCTACAAGCAGACTAAGCAAAAGGTTCAAAGTCCGAAGTTCAATAAGAGGGTTCCAAATCCAACTTGGTATTTCACTTGTAATGTGGTTATTTGAGAGGTCCAAAACGAACAATCAAGATTGATTTGAAAGATTGGGAAAATTGTTCAGATTGCAGGATATTAGGCCCAAAGATTTTAGCTGACGAAATGCAGGCTAATCTGAATTTATATTTCTTACATCAACTGATATGTGAGAAAACTTGAAAACTTCAAAATCGCGAAGGCCTTGAATCTTTTCCAACTTAAAAGTGCCATTGGAAAAGTTGTGAGAAAGCGAAAGCATTGAAGCTTTTAAGTTTGAAGAAAGATTGAGGAGTAGACCCTTTCAATCGATTATTGCTCAAACATAGTTCATTCATTTTCGAAAAATGCAGATCTTGAATTTGGCCACTACATTGATTGTGGGATAGCACAAGTGTCTATAGTGATGGAAGACCAAAAATAGATTGTTGAATTCTCCCACTTAGTGAATTGAATGCTAAGTTTAGTTAAACAAGATTGGAGTCACCTTCACAATGAATGAAAGAAAGAGAGCCAGAGAAGTTCTTAAAACTGAGGTCTATGTGTTGAAGTTTCTTAAACATGTAAAATGGTGGGATCGAATCAGTGAAGTTGTTAAAACTTAGGTTAATGTGTTGAAGTTTTGTAGACATGTAAAATGATGGGATTGAACCATTGAATTCATTTCTAGATAAGTCCACATAAGTTAGTTCTGTTAGGTTGGCCAAAGCAGATGGAACTAGTCCATTGAATTTGTAATTATATCGGTCTATTGTTGACAACATTATAGAATTTCTAATAGAATTTGGTAATGAACCTACGAATTTAGTATATGTAAGAATTATAGACCTACAAGCTCGTTTCTAATGGAAATGGGGTATGGTGCCACTTAGTAACATATTTTCGGAGAGATCAAGGCTTTACAGAGTAGGTACCTGGAAGATCATCTTTGGAAAGTGGCCTTGTAATGAGCAATCTGAGAGAGTCAAGGTGGTCAAACTAGAGAAATTGGCAAAAAAGTCCGGAACTGTTGTCCATAGATTGTTCCAATTGAGATGAAAAACATAAAGAGAATGAAGTCGAAGGGAAGGATGTCGAGGGCTTGACAAACCGCATTGGCGCAAGCTCAATTTGCTCAAGTGAGGTAAAGAGGAAAATACAACGTGGCACCACTTGAAATATAAATTCCATTAAGATAGTTCTCTCAACCCAGTTAAATTCTTGAGAAGCATCATCAAATATGGAATCTCGATTTTTTGAAATCCAAAGAAGAGATCAAGACTTGCCAATATATTTGCTAGCAAAGGGCTGATATTAAGTATCGTCCTTAGGATTTGTGTCTTATCCAAGGAATTGAGAGACAAATTTAACTTCTTAAGATACCCAAGGTTGAAAAAACTTGACAGGATTCCACTTGAATCCACTCATTCTTGAGCTATAAATCGATCACATGGCCTACATCATCACACTCGATACCATACCAACTACTACAATCCTCCTTGATATGATTCTACCACACTAATTTTTTTGAAACTAAAGAATTGAACACAAAGTCATTCTTTAGTTGGAGTAGAAATCATTTTGTTTCTACAAGCAGTATTGACGACAATTTGTAGAAGTAAAAGTGGCGAAGCAAGATATCGAGGATGTGAAGATGAAGAAAAATTGTTAAATTTGCGAAGAAAATATTCCCACTATAATAAATTTGGATGAATCAATGGAGGAAATTGCTTCAAGGTGACAATAAGCAATGGCACATATATATAGGTGTGTGTGTACGTGCGCGCGTGCGTGTTTGTGTCATTTGGCAATTTAAAACTTTAATTTGAAAAATGTAGCACATTGAAGACAAATTTCATCAAGAGTTGAGAAAATGATTGGAAAATGGCACGTGACTTGCACGTGATCCAATTAAATTGTGTGTCCCAATGTTGTGCACATATGCTGATTTGGCAAAATGGGAGGCCACGTCTACTTAGGATGATCGGAAAACACAAAATTTCCAATTTAATTGGGTTATGTGCAAGTCACATGCCTTTTTCTAATCAATTTCTCAATTTTTAGAGAATTTTGTACTTAATGTGTCACTTTATTTCAAATTCAAGTCTTAAATTACCAAAATTGAAATAAAAGTACAAAAATTACCAAATAAGAAAAGATACGTGACTAATTTTGCAATTAAACTATTTATTGTCAGTAGCCTATTCCGATACATCATAGACATTCATTCTACCTAAAAATTTAAGGTTCACTAGTGGGTTAACTTAACGTATTTAAAAAACTTCTCAATAGTACACTTGTTGTGACACTTCATGAAAATTGGTGCAAACACATTTCTTGTGATAGTATGAAATGTTAAAATAAACTATTTCTACACTCAAATACCTTATACTTCAATTATTGTTTCCAAAAATACTTTTGATTTGGTGATACTATCTAATATGTTATTTATTTTAGTTTAGCAGACATTTCATATTGTGATAAAACAAAATATATAATAATTAAAATTTGGTAAGACTTATTGAGATATTTTTTATAAAATGTGATGATAGATGCATAAATTGAGACACTTTTTAAAAGTATCACCTTACTATATCATATGAGGTCATTTTTTGCAGTGGTTGTTTATTGAGTCACAGTTAATGCATAATGTGTTATATTAAGTCTCATTTTTAGTAGTTCCATCCAAAAAAAAAAGTCTCATTTTAGTAGTAAAAATTAATGGAAGCAATGTGTTGAAAATAGTAATTTGTTAGTTTCAAGTGAAAGATGTTAGGACAATTATATGGTACATAGGGGTAGAATCAGAAATTTTTGTTTTGAAAGACGGAATTGAATTACTATAAAATGTTAAAGGTATTCTATTAATTTTTTTTGGAGGGGACCGGGGGGAGGGGGTGGAATTTGAAAATTTTCAAAGAATCCATGTAAAATTTAGCTCGACTTGAACGTGAGAGGAGGCAACCATACTCTCAAACCATTTTCTTACACAATAAACAGTTCTCAAATTAAAATTTTAAAATAAATGACATCTTGGTCAATTCTCAATAACAACTTTCGGGCCATTAACGATTTTTGGAGTGCCAATAATAATTCTCAATTAGAAATTATTTTTATAAGGAATGAAGGATTTGAAGTTGAATTTAGAATGCGAAATGCAAAAAAATAAAATAAAATTGTATAAATAGGAATGAAGTGAGGACAATTTTGACTAATTTTTTTAATCAAGTGTTGTATTTGATAACTTAGGGGAGTCAGTGTGACATAACAAATAGTTGATTGAGTAAAATATATTCAATTATATTTAAAATAAATAGACATTTTGATCAATTCCTCAATAACAAAATAAAAATCGAATACCAATAACAATTTTTGAAATGACAATAACAATTCTCTATTATAAATTTATATCAATTATTGACGTATAATAATTAAGAATTATGCATAATGCTTACTTCAATTATTAATGTATTTTATATTTACCATTGTATTACACAATAAACAGTTCTCAAGCTAAAATTTTAAAATAAATGATTAATCTATACTCCTATAATGAGAAACTGAAAAAATTGCATATCTTCAATCGTCAAAAATAATATTTTCAAAGCCAATCATCTTTTTTGTTGATATATTAATTAAATAAAAATACACTTGATAGAAATTAATAAAGTTTTTCAATAAAAAATATTGATTTATAATTAATATAAATTATAATTTAGGTCATTAAAATTTTGTATGTGATGATGAAATTATAATTTTCTGATAGATCACATATTAAATATAATTAGTGTATTACCATTTTTTGAAAGAAAAAAGAGGAATGGATAAAATAAATGCCGGAATAATCGTCGTTGGAATCAGACATTCCTTCGGAATCACAGTTTGGCCAGATGCCGGTGGAAAACCGGCTTATATTCCACTAGTTTATATTTTTTATAAAAAAATTAAATCTAAATAAACCGGGGGAATTTTCTATCGACTTTCCCTTGGTTTTTAAAAAAATTCAATTCAAATATTCCGGGGGAATATTCCCCCGGTTTTCCGCTAGTTTATATTTTTTTTAAAATTAAATTTAAATAATTTTAATGAACCTTGAGCATATAAATAACAGTTTTTTTGTAGTAAGCTAAAGGTTCGATTGGGTGATCTCGGCAATGGTCAAATCTCGAGAGTAAATTAGCATTTGAAGAGGATTGACTCAATGAGAGTGTTGTGTGAAAAAGTGAGCTCCGATGTAATAAGAGGTGCTCAAACTGAAGTAGCTAGGAGTACCTGAATTACATCTCTCCAATATTTAAGTTAGTATAAATTAAAGAGAGAATATTGAGTAGATAAATACACAGAGCTTCAATGAGCTAAATGAACTTAGCAAAAATATTAAGTATAGAATATTTGTAGTGGTGAACTTGTGTCAGGAAGCTTAAAATTTCAGGGTACCAACAAAAAAGCCCCGAATTCTCTTAAATCATCATGAGTCCATAGGGATAGGATTGAGATGACCATCTGGTGGTTAAGTAAAAAACCCCGGCTAGAGCTCATGCGAATAGGGTTGTATTTAATGTGATGAGAAGCTAAAGTGACCTGATCAGATGTCAACACTGAGCTTAGGGATGGCACTAGGTCCGGTTAGACCCGGACCCGCCCCATTACGGTTGGGTTTTTAGACCCCCAACCGGGTCCGGGGCGGGTCCCGAGGCTTAATTTTAAAATACGTACCCGTCCTACTAGAGTTTTATATATTTTTTATTTATTATTTTTATCAGTTTATATGATATGTTTCTATACCGTATATACAAAAGTATATATTATATAAATAGTCACATAAAAAAATGAATATGTTGTTCTTATATATAAAAATAATTATCTAACATTAGTAGTTAAGTTATAATTTCAAAATATATGTAAGTAAATATGCAATAACGATATTTAACTTTTTAAAAATTAAAATATGTTCATAAAAAAATGTGTAAATAATTAATACTTTGGTATTAGTATTATTTTTTTCATATTTAGAAAGTTATGATAACATAAATTTTTTTTAAGAAATGATTTTTTTCAATTATTTTAAAAAAAATTAACCAGGTCTACCGAATCCAACCTGCCCCAATGGGTTCGGGGTGGGTCCGAGTCCGGAAATTTCTTGGCGGGGCAGGTCTCGAGTTTGGCCAAATCCACCCCAAACCCGCCCCGTTGTCATCCCTAAGGGAGCTATTAATATTATTTTGGACTAATTAGCAGTGTCGTGGGCTAATAGAACCATCATTAAATACTATTATCTATGTCACATATTTAATAGTAGCGATAGTCTATTTCGAAATTTTATAGTCTTACAAACAACACATTATAGTTAAAAAATTTTAAAATCCACACTATAGTTAAAATTTTTCTAACTTATATATTGCAACACTTTATATAAAATGTTATAATAAGTGCACAACTAAAATACTTATAAATTTTTTTTCCATTATATGTGTTAATTAGACCCATTTTTAGTAGCGGTTGTTGAGATGGAATATGTTCGTTACATGGGCTCCACGACTTTTGAGATGATTAAATATTATAATGTGTGGGCAAATAATAATGTAGTTTGGAAGGCGCAAAAGCTTCTCTCAAGCATTTCAGTCGACCACCCTTTCGCTCGTCTCGGTCAAGTATTAGATTATTTTAAACAAGAAAATGGGAATTGGTGGAATTTTATGAATGAGTGTAATAATTGCCAATTACTTATAGCCCATTATACTTGACTTTATTTCAAACAAATTATAGTTTAGATTAGACTCGACTCGACTAAATTAATATAAATTATATAGTGATCATTTTATATTTATTTTGTAAATGGTCGATAATTTAAAAAGAGTGACTAATTATTTTATAAGTACAATACACTTGCCATATGATTTATTGAATTTGATCAAATTAGGTCTAGATAAAAATTTTCCACAATTTACTGTCTTGAAACCAAATGTGGCAAATGAGTGGATTGGGTTGGAATGAGTTGAGTGTATAATTGATCCAAAAATATAGGTTTGAAATGGATTGGTTTAAACCCAAATGGGTCCAAAATAAATAAATATGTATTTACTAAATGTATAATTAACAAATATAGTGGATTGCTAATTAATCATTTATCAATAATTATTAAAGATATCTAATTAAAAAGAACACAAGGCCGTTGACTTGTTATTAATTACAAGACCTACTCTTGTTCTTGTTTTTATATGATGTTATATTGTCGTTTGACTATATCTATCATTATTAAATTCAAGATTACCGTTGATTAATACTATTATGATTAATGTCGGCAAACCTGAAATTAGCTAGGTCACGTGCACTAATAATTATTAAGAAATATAATTAATAATTGGTTAAACTCTCCACGTGTGTCAATGGATACAATTGAGTATAATTTCTTTCTTTCTTTCCGTTCTTTTTTCTTTTCAACTCAATTGAATTTCAATTCAGTTGAACCCAGACCCAATCCAACCCATTCAATGTTTTTAAAACCCAATCCAATCCAATATCAATTGGGTTGGGTTGAATCCATTAGTTGTAGCCCATTTTGACAGCCTTACTTGAAACTATTTGGTCCTTCTCCAATTTTTTTTTTTTCTCTAGAAAAAGACCAGGTTAATGATTCATAGACTTTCATAATAGACTAAATTGATTAATTAGCTACATTTTTCCTTCTCTTGGTTTCAACTTCTGTTATTTTTTCCTCTTGTAATGACTCGAGAAGCAACACTGGACCTTTTATTCATATTCAACGCGTAACTAATTAAACTCCACATTAAACACTTCTAAAAAGTACACACACACATCTGATTATTAATGGAGAATGGCTTGTCTTTAATACCACTTCGCCTTCAGAATTAGCATGTTTTTAAAGTCTGAACAAATAAATAAACATATAAATAAATGAATAAACGTGAGACAGCAGTCCGTTTTTTATTTGCTAAAAGATCAAGGGAATCTCTATTTTAGGCTTACTTATATTGATGATCAAGCAGTTTAAAAGAGTATGTCATTGCACGTAAATATATATATATATATATAAGAAGAAGAAAATTTGTTGATGACAACTTTGTGGGGAATGTTTGTTTTATTTTAAAGTCTATATCGTGGTTTTCAAATTCAAGTATATATTTGCAACAAATTAGGTTTCATCAATAATCTAAATAAATTGAAGTTTCATTACTGATAATATATTTGCAATGGATAGACTCACTGCACTGTCTGATGCTGCTAAGAGTACTATTGCGCATGACTTACAAATTTGACTCAAAAATTATTTAAACCATTCACATAGAATGAACGATAATTTATTTTGGTCAATACAAGTAAATTGGGCATAATTCCCAACACAATTGATGAAATTGGTTACAATACCCAACTCAACTGATTAAATCGATTATACTTATCAAGTCAATTGATCAAACTAACCATAATCTCCAACTCAATCAGCCGAATTGATAATACTCTCCAATTTGATTAGTCAAATTGTATAATCTCCAACTCAATTAGTCAAATTGATCATAATCTTCAGCTCAATTTATCAAAGTAATCATAATTTCCAACTCAAATGATCAAATTGATCATAATCCCGAACATAATTAATTTAAATTGACATTTCTTCCAATTCAATTGAGTAAATTTGACAGTTTCCTAGACTCAATCGTTTTAATTGAACAATTCCCCAATTCAATTTGTTCAACAATCACTACTGAAAAATTCGGTTTTCACCACAGATTTGGGAAAAAAATCCGTGGTTAAATAAAATGACCACAGATTAGCCCCGAATTTTTTCCGTGGCTAAAAGTGATATGGCTAATTTTAGCCACGGCGTGGCCAAAAAAAAAAAGTCCGTGACAAATGTTAAACCAAAGAAAAAGGGGTCAACTAAACCCACACCCCTCTGCCCCAAACCCGAACACATGCAAGCGCTCGCCCATCGCCCAGCCACCTCAAGCCCCCAAGCTCAATTTTCATTTTTTGCGCTCAAGGTGAGTCGAACCCCAAACGTTGGGGTTTGTAAATGGAGCATGTAACAATTGGGCTAGAGGAATGTTTTGGTTATTAAATGATTTGTTTATACTTAAAATATACGTATGCAATTTTTTAAATTTTATTTCAAACAATTTCAAATACTAATTTAATTTATTTCACTATTAAATAAAATGAACAATACCCCTTAATCAATTTAAATACATAAGTCAAATATTTGAATTTATTTTATTGAATTAGTCAATAACCCTCAATATTCATTATTCATTTTCTACTTCATTGCATGAACATACATCAATTGTAAAGACTCTAAATCAAGTGTATAAGTAAGAAAATAATTTTAAACACAAAGTTCTATAGCATAAATGTGCATTATGAAATAAAAGATAAAATATCATCTAATATAGGAGATCTTATTCGGGTTGTAGCCTTCAAATATTTTAAAAAATCGATATATGCATGTTATATATGTTATGGTCTAGTCCTTTATTTTTTTTCCCCCTTTCGTTGGCTTTTCTTTTTTAATATTGAAAAGTGTTTGATTAAATAATTCAAGTGCATCTATTATATGTAATGTTTAAGTAATTGTTCAAAGACATGTTATATTAGATAAGAGAAGTAAAAACTAATTGTTAAACAAAAAATTAAAGTGGTGTAGTAGTTTGATACTCTAACCTCAACCAAGAGGTCAAGAGTTCAAACTACATAAGGTGCAAAAATAATTTTTTTATTAAAAATAGCCACGGACACTCCTAACTATAGACGGACCGTGGCTATTAGCCACGCATAGCCACCACTTAGCCATGGTCAGACCGTGGCCACGATTGGTCCATGGCCAATTCATGGCTAAGCTTTAGCGCCGTGTTAGCCACGGACTTCCATGGCTAAATTTTTCCCGTGTCACTGCGGTCTGTCGTGTCTAATCCTATCTATTAGCCATGGATTGGCCACGAATTTTTTCGAGGCTAAATCCGTGGCTAATTGTTCTTTTTCTAGTAGTGAATGTTTCATTTGTTCAAAAATACTTCATTTAACATACCCAAATTTTCATTTCAAGAAACTTATATTGCATTTTGATTATTTAGTACTTCAATCGGACAAACCTATGCCGTCTTTCATAATTTATAAAGTTTATGAGATTATTTGTATGTTTTAGAAAAAAGTTCTTTATAATGCAATTTTAATAATGCATATTACTATTTAAGTTTGTTGATATTACAATTTTATATTGCACTTTAATAGGGATATTTATTCATAATTTGAGGTGTGAGAGCACACAAAATTAGCACTAATTTGTTTTTTTAAGTATAACTCTTTGTAGAAGAATGATTTGTTAACACCGCCTTTTTTTTAGAAAAAACTAGATATCTATAGTGTTAGTTTCGCATATATAGGCCCGAGATGCTAACACAGCGAAAATATGAAAATTTAACAAATAACTATTATGTAAAAACACATCCTGTTGCTATTACAACGTGGATCTTATGCAAACAGCAAACACATTTATTAAAGTCCAAATGAAAATTTACCTTATAACCTTCAGTTTGATGTAGAGAGTTCACATATTCAATTACAAATCATCCTTGAGTTCACGATTTGATCTCGATCATTCAAACCATATCCTCGAACTCAATCCTCATCAATCCGAATATATCCACGCGAGTAGGACTCTAAGCGTTCTCCCTCTAAAGATAGTCCACACAAACAGATCTTTTCGGGTTTTTGATTCTATGTTGGATCGAATCGAACCAAAAACTATATAGGTGTATATGAAACTAAATTTATTCTAACTTTTAGAATAATTCCTAAACTCTTTCAGAAATAAATTGGGAAGGGTGGATATATCTCTAAGTGTCTCTTAATTTTATGGTCATCGATTGATCAAAAACTAAGAACGCATTCATAATTCATGTCAGGGAAGACAAACGTATCATGATTATCACACAATCATTCTCATGTGCTATGCTATAAATTGAGAAAACCAAAATTTCCTCTTTATAATCATTGCCACACATTTTTCCTGTCTATATACGTGTATATATATCTATATATATAAATATTTATATGATATATCACATGAATATATCTTTGTACATGTGATATATATATATATATATATATCAAGAATTCTTCTAATCTGTTTCCAACTCTTTGAAAATAGACACCCACTTGATTTAATTTCTAGTTTGATAATGATAAGAATCTCTATTCTTATGTTAACCATAAATCAACTAAATCTCTATTTAATTGATTTAATCAATTAATTCTTAATTGATTGATCAATTTCAATAAATTGATTTTGTCCATCAAATCAAATTAATGGGCTTGGGCCTTAAGGTCCAATAAAATTAACTTAATTTTTACTCAACCAAATTAACTAATTAATCTAATTGAATCCATCAATTAATTTAACTAATTCTATTGATTAATTAATATTCAATTAATTAATGGGTTGGCCTCTCAAGCCCAATTAAATTAACTATTTAATTTCACTCAATTAAATCAACTACTTGATTTAATTAAATCCATCAATTAATTAATTTACTTAATCAATTCAATAATTACATCTCAATCAATTAAATCAACACTTTGATTTAATCCAATTAAATGTTTCATATATATTTAAGTGTTTATCCATTCATTTGTATGTTACCCCTTAGGTTCACCAATCGATTGGAAATGGGCTTGCAACTCATTAGATGACAAATTTATCAATCGATTTAATTAAACTCATTTAATTAATTACTTATGAATTAAAACTCTTTCTAATCCAATAGTACTCATCTATCGTGGTCGATGTCCAATAACATGCCCACGATATTTAGTCAATAGGTGAAGTATAATGCGCGAACCTGTCTGCTTGTGATTACCGGGCAAACACATTCGGCCTCCATTATCTAATCTCCCCGATTGAGGTTTAGGATATGAGATTTATCAAAAAAATCCTTTTAACCTCAACCCTATGATTCTTAATTATAATTGGTCTTTTCGACAATCGATCTAGAAAACTCATTGTTAATCATTGTCTCTACCGCAGCCACATATTTCCATAGATTAGTTAAAATAGAACACATAGGAGATTCACTCACTTTATGAGGTGAGTAAATAGATTCTTTATCATCTCTCACAAACCGTCATACGTGCGAGATCTATACCCAACGTAGGTGCCTTAAGACCTGCCATGGGGTTGATACCTTGGAGTGATTTAGATCACGCCTTAAAGACTTGTTTCAAGACCTCCATCTCTATGCGAGGCCAAGTCCCATAGCCTTATGTGATCTAGGATCGAAGTTCAACCATATATGTATAGATTATACTTGAGAATAGTTTACACATTATGATGAAGGTGGCCAAAAAGTATAAACTTTCATTTCTATTATTAATGGAAAAGACTGTTTGTTACGAAAAGTATTTAAAATTATCGCTAGTCTCTTTGGCTTGCCGAGCACTACTCTAACAATCTCCTGCTTGCCCTAAAGCCAATGCCCCTTGATTTAAAAAGCCCTTCTTCCAAAGATGTTCTTTAATAACCTCATGCCTAAGGAAATTATTTAGTGGGCCTGCCACTTTTTCTGCTAAGTGAAAGCATCCACTCAAATGCCGCTTAAACTATCGATTTCTCAAATCAGATGGCTTCTTCATTCTAAGCAATTTTGGAATATTTGTGCTTGGATTTTTTTTAATGAGATCTTGACTTACATAGATGTCGTCTCAAAGACAATGACCTGCTTGGTAATGCTAGGAACTTTTATAACCAACTATTGGATAAAAGTTTTTCCATCCAAGATATTTTATATCAACATTTCATTTGTGGTAATGATCTCCAGTTTAGCTGTTAAGTCTGTCATAGTTTCTAGTTTGTAACGTTTCCAAGTAACCATGTCACTACCGAAGTAGAGCTCAAATTCAAGTTGTCCATACTCGATTTGGAGAAATACAATCGGAAGAGCCCTCGAGTTTTAATACTCCATTTTTGTCATATTCAAGTTTTGTATCCTTAGTACTTTTCAAGTACTTTAGGACAAACTCAATAGTGACTTGGAGACTATCACCATGGTTTGACTAGAATCAACTGGTTATGCTTAAAGCATACACAATTCTAGTCGAGTACATAGAATTGCATAGTAAATGCTTTCCAAGATGGATGCACTAGGTATGCGAGACATCCTATATCTCTTCTTATTATAGTGCGTGTACTTTAATTTAGAGAGTTTGATTCCATGTCTTTGCAGTTGGAATCTTCACTTAGATTCCTCCATACTAAATTTCATAAGTATCAAAAACTATGCACATGGATTGAAAAATGTCAATATTCACCTAGATCTATCTCGATAGACCTTCGAACAAATGACAACTTTTCAAATCCTAGTTGGAGAACTAAGTGAACAACTATACTCTGGTTGATTTCAAAAAAAAGAAAAAAACTGCTTTTCCGATGAAAACAATCTAGCGGAATTATTTCATCGGGCTTTTCTTAAATTCTTTTTCAAGAATACAACAGAATGTTTGCTGCGTTTCTATCGAAAATAGTGGTGTGAATGACCCGGCCAAATTCTTATCGAGGAAATGTGCCGGCAATTTATGTCAGAGTTTAAAAAAATTAAAATAATAGTGTAGCAGAATTTGTTTGCCAGACTTTTCTGGCCTAGATTCTGCCGAGTTCTGAAAAAAAAAAATTCCGGTTTAATGTACCGAATATTAAATTATTTGGTGCTGGGCTCTATGCTAATTTAAATTTGAAATTTGTACATATTCAAGAAGTACCCAAGAAACTCCGCATCAAAGACTTCAATAAAGATGAACATACATTTCGCTATGACTTTTGACGATTTAGGAAATACAAACCTAATTTACCTTTTGGAAATTAAACCAATAGTATTTGACCAACTTCTTGAAAACAATTAAATATCAACTTTTTCCTGAAAAAGAAAAAGAAATTTATTGTACAAGAAGCTGTAGTATGACTTCAAATTTTTGGGCCAGGACTCTTCTTGTCATTCGGTATTGGAGGAGGAGGACTACCAACCCTTGGATCTTCGCTGTTGATGCGCCCGCGGACTACGCCTTCTGTCAACAAGAAATCATCAACTAAGACCAATATAATTAAACAATTGATTCAAAATCTAAATGGAAACAATATGGTTGGAACCTCTTATTCAATTTTTGCCTCTTAATTACGAACTCATCTCAAATCTCTTCACAAATCTTTTATTTATTTATTTATAATTAAACCGATTTGTTCGATGCTAGGTGCTATCCTAACGAAGAATCGT